>CM046435.1:34448553-34893553 GCA_025506505.1 Flaveria sonorensis | reverse complement strand
TGTGAAGTCACATTTGGTTCTGTATTAAACATATCTTCTCGTTTCTCCAATCTCATAGATTTAGAACGCCAATTTAATGGAGTTCTAGAATCAGTATCAGAATCAGAATCAGAATCAGTTTCTTTAAACTTTTCCTCCAACTTAATTGGCACCAAGCCTCTAAACTTTCCCTTTTTAATTTCATCCCAACCACTTGAAGAATCTTCAACAACTGATTTGCCAGCAGCAGAATCCAAACTTTTGGATCCAAGATTTCTCACACGCAAACCCAATGGCTTATTTTGTTTAGTTGTTTTCTGTCTACCCAATTGCTCAAGAACATAATTCTCATCATTAATAACAACCATAGATTCCCCTAAAAAATACTGATTCACCTTCTTCCCATCAGATTTCCCAAACCCATCTCCAATTTCAGAAAATCTTGAACCTAAACCCTTACATTCCTCCAACAAAGATTTCTCTTCAAACCCATACGAATTCTGATACCCATCTTCAAAAATCGATGAAATATGTGAAATCCCAGACAAATACGCATCTTTTCCCCCAACATTATCACCATAATGAGCTGATTCATCAGCACTATAAACACTATCTATTTTTCTGCTAAACAATCCATAACAAACAGCAATGCCTATGACTAAGAGGTAAATAAGATCCCAAAGTTTGGTGAGTATTGCGGTTTCCTTGAAAATTTCAGGAACTTGTGAAGGAAAGAAGAAGAAAAGTAGAAGAACAAGTATGATTATGAGGGATTTAGAGAAGAAATAGGTTGTGAAAAAGGACTTACTTTTTGGGGGTTTGGTGGACAGTGAAGAAGAAGAAGAAGGAGATGAAGATGGCATATGGGTTTGGTGTGATGATGAACCCGCCATTGTTGTGTGTTGATGATCACCGAAGCTTTTGCATTTTAGGGTGTTTGTGCGTGAGGATGATTGATATGTGATATGATTAGGGGCAATAGTCAACAAAGGACAGTGGAAGAAAGTAGGTTGATATGATTTTACCGTTTCTACTCAAAATGGCGGATTTGCCCCTCGTATTCTCATTTTATAGAATTAATTTCAACTTTTTTTATCCAAGATTTAACAAAACTGATAATTTTACTTCAAAATATTAGAAACATTAATTACTTTTAAAATTTTTATAAGTTGTTCAAATTTCAATTTAAATTTTTTATTATTTTGGATTCGATTTAAAACAACTAATGAAATTTTAGACTGAATTAAAACAACTTATAAAACTTTTAAAAGTTAATTGATGTTTTAATCTTTTAAACAAAAATAGTTATTTTTTTTTTAAACTCTAGGAGCAAGATCAAACTTGACTATAGTTTATACTTATTTCATTCACTGCTAGCAATCCAAATCATCTTTTCAATTGGGGTTGAAACTTAGAGGTGTGTAACATCCTAATTCTAATATTAACATTTAGAAGTTGGGCATCTACACTAAACAAATTTAAGCATAAGGTACTTCTTTTGAAACTTTTTTTCTTCTCTTTTTTCTGTTTCTCTTTTTCGATTTTAGAATTACAGTACAAGCATTCAAGCATAGAATACTTTTCGCCTTTAACTTCCGGTGACGCTTTGCTCCTCCTCTCTCTAACCCTTGCAAAATCAAATCATAATTTGCTTTGTCTTTCTTGAAACAAAGATGAATATGAAAAGATGGTGCGTGGCGACAGAACAACGGCGTTAGATGCGAATCGGTTTCTACAAGATGAATAGTGGTGAATCTGAAAGAAGTAAAAGAGTAAATGGCAGTTTCGACATTGAAACTAGGAGAGCGGAATCAAGAACACTTAGGATGAAGATGAGGTGGTGGTAGCTGATAGATAATCAAATTCTTTCAAACAATTAAAATAGAACTGGACTTAAAAAAGAATAAGTAGTTAATTGGGAATGAAATTCGTAAATACACTTCAATGTTTTTTATTTTGTTGTTTAATGTTTATTTATGTTATGCATATGTATATTTCAAATAAATCAATTTATTACACTTTCACCAATATGTCACTCTATTATTCTATATCATGGATTAAAATTTATAATTTAATATATATAATATTTCGATTACATGTTTAATTTTATCTATGTTTCGGTTTGAATTTCATTTTAAAGGAAACTGTACGTCATATTATATAAGTTACCGACGCACAAATGTTTAAGTTATCAATGTAACATTTAACCTAATTGTATTGTAACCTGAACCCTTTTGGATTATTATCTAAAGAAAGTCAAAAATTGTCATTTTTGTTTAATTATTATATTCAACATATTAATAATGTCATTTATACAATTAATAATAGTTTTTGTAAATTATAAATAGATTATTAATTAAATTAGGATTTTATATAATAAAATAAAATTTAGGAATTAAATTGGTAATTTTCAAAACTTAAATTAAACTTTATAGCATAAAATGATAACAAATCAACCACTAGGGACTAAAGTGTAACTATTTTAAAACCCAACCCTTTCCCCCCGTATTCCGGACTATTATCTCCGGCCAAGCTTTGGGCCAACTCCGATGACCCCAAAATCACCCAAAATTGATCACTTAAATCAAATCAAACCGGCCTCACCTATCTTCAACCTATTTCGAACATGGAACCCCTTTTAATTCGAATTAATCGGCTGTTTAATCATATCCACTCGAAACCAATATCCCATTCAAAATTGAATTAGTTTCAACTCTAAATTTCAACCGAATGATTCAATTGTTTGATCAGAAATGTAATAGTGATCATTGTGAACTCATACACAAAAATAATTACAATTTAAATTGTGAATTCATCATCAATTCAAGTTAGAACTCCTGAATCAAACATTGAATTCGTATGATGTGAAACCAGTCGAATTGGTGCTATACAACCAAAGGGAACCATCTAATCGAATCCTCTTAACTTTCTACACACTCAATTCTATTTGAGACACACACAAATCGGATTTGAATTTGAAATTGTAATCGTACCTGCAACTGCCTTGTTCAACATCTCTTGGACATCCTAAAATGCAATTTATCGATGGGAAATGATCTTCATTACTCCTAGAAGCTTTACACTACATTAACTGGATCAAAACGTCATCTTTTCAGATCGATCTCATGTTAGTCGCATTCTTATTCTTTTCTTATCATCACCAATCTAACATCGAATCAAGTAATCAAGCACACCATTGCACTCGTATTCATGTGTATCTTAAAAGCCCTAAGTTGAATTTGATTATCAAATTCATTTTGATGCTCAATTTGGTTGCTTTGAAAACTAGAGTTCATATGATTTGGGGATTCGTTTGATTATTGTAGTTAATTAATTTTATCCAAGTTTAAAATGAATGTTTGCCTTAGACCAACAGATAACACTCACAGCTCACACAAATAGGACCCAGGTTCCACCCAGACACCCCCTTTTAATTTTAAATCAATTTCTGACCTTTTTATTAAATTCCAGAAAATAATAATATAATAGAAATTAATAATTAATTTTTGAAATTTAAATTTATAAAAAACTCATTTGAATACTTTTAAAAAATTAAAAAAATCTAAAAATCAATAAAAAAGAATCTAAATTTATTTGTAAGTCCTAATATTTATTAAAATTCCTATAAAACCAAAAATATATTATTTCAAATTGTTTTAAATCAAAAATTTATGACAAATATATTCATTTAAATAATTATTTGTTTTTGATAAAATTACACACATTACCATTTCAAGTCTTATTTATTAAACTATTATAAAATAACTATTACTTTTGAACGGTTGGTTCATAGTTAGATGTTAATAAAATCAAGTTAGTAATAATTCGTCAATGCCAATTTTAAACCTTGGACCCCCAAAAGAGACAAAGCCTCACCTCCTCCTATTTTGTATTAATTTTTAATCATTATATCTTATTTATTATTAATCATTATTCAATATTCAAATTTTATTATTTTTCTTTTACCCAATTTATTTTATTTTATTTGATCAAGTTATACATCAAAGTTAATTATATACTTTTTTAATCATTTATTAAAACCCCAAATCCTTATTTGAAATTCTAGTTCCCAAATCAACATTAGAACTCTAAACATATTATTATTCTAACTTAGAACACCAATTATTAGATTAGTTCGTGAGGAGATCTTTGGTTCTTAGTCTACCAAACTATTATCCCAACACTTGCAATTAACAAGTGACTATTCATAGCTCATTTATTATGTTTTATAATTTGGAGAAAATCATGTGAAGTTATTCAATCAATCGTTTATTCATTTTTTTATTTTATTCAAATTCAATTCAATTCATGTTATGTTATCACTTGTAATGTGTGTTCTAGTTAGATAAACATTTACTCTAACATAATTATTAATTCATTCAAACCACGAGAACAATGATAGATCTATTAATTTTATAAACCCTTATTTGATTATTCGAGGGTGATTGAAACCAGATTCATACATGTGCCTTATTCATTAAGACTTCATCTACGGATCGAGTCGATGTAATCATTAGATTTAGTTATGAATTGTTTGTCTTATATGTTTCATATTTGCGTTATAAGTCTTGACATGTTATGTGAATTAAATTACTTTAATCATTTTAATCAAATATATCTATGTATGTAAACTTTTGTTTATTCATCAGTTAATTCTTTAGCTTAATACATTATTTTTCACATGATTTTTATATAATTTCAGGAAATACTATTTAGTTAAATTTTAAGCTGCTTGCACAACTAGGATTATTAGACCTAGTTAATAATAAATACATGTTCTTATATTTGATATGTTATTTGGTTGCTGAATAGTGTTATGATGTTTGATTTAATGAAATTTGCATTTACTATTTTTCCAAATCTTTAAATACCATGTGCTATAAACAATTGATTTACCTTCGTCCGCTCCGCGATTTTCGTCATAAGTCAAGGTGTGATAATCAAAGCTTATTTAAGGTTTTAATTTTTTACCAATTTTTTTCTTTTCTCCCTCAACTTTTAAACAATGATTTTTGTAAAATTCAAAGCCGTACGTGTTGAGTTTTATATTTTTACCTTTGCGGTAGCGTAATTTATCTTGTAACATGATCACAAATCATCAACTACAATTCAAGTTGCTAAATTTTCAAAACCAACGATAAGTTTAAGCAAGTTACAACACTCATTTAAATGTCATGGAAACCTATTTTAGTATTGTGCAGCAAAAGTAGGTTTATAAGTTAAAGTAGTGTTCGATCTAATAGTGTCGTAATAACGGTAGACCCAATCATATTCCTCATATTCTATCATTTCTTGAAAAACATTAGATTAAACAATGTTAGCTGAAGCTGTAAGATATGGGTTTACTTTTATAAAATAATACATTAAATAACAATAACAATACTCTCATTATTGGTGGGAAATACTAAAGCAATACTGTATACAATACGAACATGATCAACATGATTGACATCAATTCAACTCATAATTTTTAGGTTGAGCTTTTTTCACTTGAATCTTAGAAGCGCAGAGATTCTTTAAAGCTTTATTTTTGTTTGCACAACGAACTAACCAAAAAGTTAAGAGATGGTTGAGGATTTATGTTCACCAAAGGTCACTTAAAGCAGGTTTTATGCCTCTTCTCAAACGAAAGCGTCCGTCTCCTAGGGTACAACAACTGAAACAGTATGTTTACTGCGTAGATGTTCTCACACCCCAAGTAACACTAGATAAGAAGGTGTCTTGAACAAGAGCGTGTACAACGAAGAATTCTGATATTCTTCAGTGTGTGTTGGGTTTTTTTCAAACACGTGTGATTTTCCAAGCGTATAAAACAAGACCCATATGTCTTGTATTTATACCCAAAATTAAGAATGCAAAAAGTCAATCACTTAACACACAAATCAACTCTATTTAATTTGTGAATTAGTCTTCATATTAATACACAAATTAATTCTATTTAATTATGGATTAATATTCAAGAATATAAATAGGTTATTCGCATCTGCATAGCGAAATCACATGTCAAGCCATTTACAACTTCATACGTACCGCAACCTCTAATGGCATTATTGTAGAGAATCCATATTAACTCGTTATTTATTTTCTTCCATCACACACCTTATAGCATCGATATCTCATTCATTTTAGCTTCGATTTGGACAATTGATTCGTTGTGATCCTTTCACATAGAAAAATGCAAACTCACTAATAAATATTTATATTATTAACCGATATAAATAATTATTAATGTCCAAAACAATTGAAAAATTATTTTTCACTTAAATATCCAACAGAAGCTAAGTGTGATCATATGTTTTTAAACACCATACTACAACGGCATAATAATGCTCATTTATTCCTCATATCACTCCTATTTGATCCCTAGCTTACCAAAGTTACATCTTTTGTACTTAGGATTCAGAATTCAGGCTAACATGAATAGTCCTTGAAAAGAAACGTCTTCTATTTTCAAACCAAAAAGTAAATCAATTGTCCTCTATATGAAGTGATTTTAGTCATTTTATGTAACATTTCATTAAGTCTTATCACCTATTATCCCTATTTGCTGGTTATCAATTAAAGGATTTCTCGCCATTTAATCAACTTCTTCATGTTTTTTTCATCTTTTTATTGTTCACCGTTAGTACTATTGAATTATCTTTTCATACAAAAACTAAGTTGAAACTTGAGGTGTGTAACATCCTTACTTTTAAATACTTTTTTGATCATCAATAATTACACTGAAAATTTGTTACATTTTTTTTTCATTTTAAAATATCAACGCCGAAGCATAATTGATAAAGTAACATGACTAGAATCATCAACTTACAGTTCACGTTACTAACTTCACAAGTTGTATTCCTCAACTATATTCCTTTTTGCATTTTGTTGTCTTGCATCACTATTGTCGTCTTTCCTTGAACTTCTATATTTTCTTGCTTTCGATGCGGTGGTCGACGAGGATGTGTTGGTTCCGTTTAAAGGCGGTGACTATTTTTTCTTTCTTGATATGTCCTTTGTTTTTGCTTTTGTGCTGCTAAATGGTAATTGTTATTGAAATCATTAATCAAATCGATTGATATCGTTATCATGGGATTACGATTTAAGTTATTACCAACAGATAGGATTTGATTTCTATTATCGATTTCTTTCACTATGAAATTTAATATATTTAAATTATTTTAGGGTGCGATTGGGTTTGCATGTGCTTGGTTATTGGTTTTATTTATCGATTTTTAGTGTGTTTCACTTGACGAGGTTAATCGATAGGATCTGTGGTTTGTTGATGTGCTTTGATAAACTTTAATGGTTGGGTCCATTGGTGGGCGTAAAATTTTCTTTTGATTTAACTTATTTCCTGAACAATATGGTTGTGATGTTTGTTTGATTAGTTTGTTTGATTAAATTGTCGATCATTCTTCATTCATTTATGAAATGTGTATCTGGGTATAAGATGGTAAAATAGTTGATTAATTATTCATTAAAATGTGATAGAGTTTAAAATAAAATCCTAAATATCTAATTAGACTTGTGGTCTCACTCGTAATAATGATTGTTGGACACTAAAAGAATCATGCATGCCAAATTAAGTAGTGATGAAATTTGTTCTAGTTGAAATATTACAAGTGTTAATGAATACGGA
Source organism: Flaveria sonorensis (assembly GCA_025506505.1). Classification (NCBI taxonomy): domain Eukaryota; kingdom Viridiplantae; phylum Streptophyta; class Magnoliopsida; order Asterales; family Asteraceae; genus Flaveria; species Flaveria sonorensis. Next base: position 34,885,950 of record CM046435.1, on the reverse strand, counting down.
TGAAGTGTGAAGAAATGAGGACAGAAGAATAGGCTAAGTATTGTTCAGCCGCATTAGTCTTTGCGGGTGAACAATCCCGTATATAATAATACGGGTGAACAAAAAAAAATACTTATGCCTAAGTAAACAAATGCAGCCAAGACTTTGTACATCCGCAAAGACAAATGCGGATGTGTCAATAACAAATGCGGCCGAAGAAAAACAAATGCGGATACTGTTATTTTGTACAATGTACTTAATATTCCTAAATTTTATGTCAGGATAGTTAAATCATCGTACAGATCATTGTATCTGACCTATAAATAAATAAAGTTTTTCACACTATTGTAACTCTCATACAACTTTTGTACCCTAATTATACAGAAAACTTTGATTGTACTGTTGAATGTTATTATCAATATGCAATCAACATTATGAGTATTTCTGCTTATTTTGATCGTTTAGCATTGTATTTCCGTTACAATCATCGTAGAAATCTATCAATACATTCGATCCTCATTGATTCTAACATAGTCAATAATGATACTAAGTTATAATAATATATTTCAATACTCCCCATGATTACAATGGAATGAAATAGGACACTCAAACTTGAAAGCAAGAACACTAATAATTAAAACTAAAAATTAGCTTTAATCTCGGTCCTTGACTTGTAATTTGTAATATGTCAGAAATCCATGATATTCAAAAGAAAATCCATATTCTGCAAGGGGCTTGCAAAGGTTCATGACGTCGACCTGTAGTCAGGTAAGCGGTGTGGCGGAGGACTGTATTCCCAAAGGAGCAGCACATTGATAGAACAATTGGATCCATAAACCTATTGATAGAATTACTCGGCTTTGGTTTCCTTCACGACTTCTCCTGGTTTTGGTTCTTGGTTCTTGGTTCTTGGTTCTTGGAATAATAAACATGATAAGCTAGATCCCAATCAAACGGTGATTCCATCTTTTCGGCCATGGTGAGGCGGCAAGGGAAGAAATGTGGTTGGAAACAGAAGGAAAAAAAGTAACCCAACAACCGATAAACTTGGTCGCATGATGGTCTCTTGGATCCGTAGATCTAGAGAAAAGATTGGCGTATCAAATAAAGAAGGATGGTGAGGGCGACTGACGGTGGTCAAGCGGCAACAAGAGATATAAGAGAGCCATAGATCGAAGAAAGAGATATGATCAGCTGAGATCGGTGGCCACGAGTACTGGAAATAAAATCTAAAAGTACACAAAATCAAATCGTGTTTTTGTGTGTATAATAGCGGACGATAGAAATCACATAAAATAACACATAATCAATTCTTTGTGTGTGTTTTGTAGAATTATAGCAATGATAGTATGACCCCAAAGTAAAAAAATGATAATAATAAACTCCACAAGTTTCTTGTGGTTTGAAGGTAGCAAGGGTTCGAAAAAAGAATCTGCAGGTGGAAAATACCAAAACCACTAAACAATTGATGATTGAAAAATATATTCCGAACAAGCAGTAATTAAATGGTTTAGTTAGTATCTTTAAGTCGCTAGTCAGAAAGACAATGGAAACATGGATTGAAATCTTAAAGGAGCAGCAACGAAAACATAGATCAACCAAAATCTTGAATCATAATCGAAGCTTTATTCATATGGAAAACATGATAATAGAAGAAGAAACTAAACAAGAAAACGATGGAAGATAGGGTGGCAGCAACATCACACCACCCTCTATAGAGTTTATAACAAGTGGCAATGAGCAATGTATGTATTTGTGAGGAAGAAGCACTGGTACACAAAATTTTTTTATGCAGTAAAAATGGTACTTTAGGGCGGTTCTTGAACCGCCTAAAAAAGAGAATTAAAAAAATACCCCTATTTGTTTAACGGTTTACGAACCATACCAAAATTAAACAAAAACTACCCTAAAAATATTCAATTTTTAATAAATAACTACATCGAATTAATTTTGTGAACCGCCCAAAAAAATAATTTTTCAAACCAAATTATAATAATTTTATTTTTGAATTTTTTTCAGATAACTTTTTTCACAATATTAGTTTAGTATGAATCTTTCATTCTATACTTGGGACAGTGGAGTCCTAGTTTTTATGAGACTTCAAAGATAATGTGAAAACACTCGTATTATTTATTTTTGTTTAAGTACAAATTGTCTGGAGCCTTCATAAGAGTTTGCAGGACCGTTAAAGGGTTCTTAACACTTAGTTAACATACTTAGGAGATATTAATATCACTTAACAGTTCAAATAGGGAACTGAAAACTTTTACAGATGATGCAATGCACAACACAAGTAAGTAAAGAACAAGAACACAAGATATAAGTTTTCAAGGAAGTAGTATATTGCTTCTCAAGTTCTATTACAAGTGTTTGCACTTCATATTTAAATACAAGAACCTTAGACTCTTTATACTAATCCTACAACCGTCAATTTACAAAAGACAGTTGGAAAGTGACTAATCTAGACAACAAGATCAGCCTAAAGTCAAAAGACAGATTGCCTTTTGACTAGTGACTATGACAGACCATAGCTCACTTGACTTTTCTACTACAAAAGTCCAAAAAGAAACAAATACAGAAATTTACAGACAAAGACCTTATCTACTTTATCATAAAGCATGGGAGTTTTACCAACTGATGATAGTTGGTGAACCACCAGAGTGGGCAGCGGACAGATGGTTGCTTTATGATAAAGTTGATGGAAAAGGTGACTTTTTTTATCTCTTCTAAAGGTAAATCAGTCTTGTATTTATTCAGCTTCGGAAGACTTTGTATTGAGAGCTTCGAAAGACTTCATCTTTATACTTCGGAAGAGTTGAGTCTTTGGCTTCAGAAGACTTGACACTTAGTGTAAAGCTTCCTTATCATTTTCTTCAGAACTTATCCTTCGAAAGATTTCACACTTGGCATTCTTCTTTGTATGTGTAAATCTTCCGAAGTTAGTTCTTCTTTGTTCCTTAGTGCATGTTGGAAGACCTGGTTGTTTTAGTATCTTTTGGTTGATCCTTTGGTTGCATCAGCCTCTTAACCTCAGAGGTTCCTACAAACTCCCCCTAGGCTGATGCTACCAAAATAGAGAGGTCTTCAGATTGGGATAGTCCACATAAGAATCTTCAGAACTCCTTTCTTCATCAGTAGATCAGGATTCTTCAGACTCATGAAGTACCTTCTCATGTCATAGAGATCATGCAGAGGGAGTTCAAGCATGTCACTAGTGAAGTAGATATGTTGTTCTCTCTGATCTCTAGTGACATACCATCTATCTGGGTAGAATGCCCAGGATAGAATTAGTCTTCCAATAGAGAGAGACTCTACTATGATAGGAGTTGGTTGAGAGCCCTCTACATGCACTTCCTCAGGATGTTCTACTCATCCTGAGGTTGGGAGGAGGATGCCTTTCTTGTTTTCTTCTTTGAAGATCTTCTTCTGGCCATCCTCTTTCTTCTCCCAGATGATTTTGACTGAGAGGTTGGTTTTCTCTACCAGGTTCTTCAGTGGATTCCCTCTCAGTTGAGATCTCCTCTCTCCCAGGTTTAGAAGGAGAGGGAGGAGAACCCTGTTGTGGGTCAGGAGATGAAGTTGGCTGTTGTGTAGCTTTAGGTGCAGGTGGTGTTGTCTCTGTAGGTTCCACCTTTACCTCAACTTTAGGTTGAGCTTGACTTGATGATGAATGAAGATCCACAAGCTCTCCCCTTTTAATCTTCTGCTTGATCATCCTTATGTGCTCATCCATTATAGATAGAGACATGGGACCAAGCCATCTTTCGGAGAACCATAAAGCTTCAAGAAGCTCATCATCTTCTGCCTATCTGCAGACTTTTTTAGACTTTTCTGGATGATGGCTCTTGATTTAGCAGTCTCTTCCCTTTGCCTCTTTCTAGCAGCTTGTTTTTCTCTTTTAGCTCTCTCTTCTAGCTGCTTGTTATATTCAAATAAGATGTAGTCATATGGCAAGGGAAGAAGTGCTGGTTTCTGATAGAGACCTGTGGCACTCAAGTAGTTGATCATCTTTAATCTTTCTTCTTCATCAACTACTTGAGGTTGTTCAGCAGCCACAGTCTCTTCTTCAGGACTTTCCTGAACTGGGGAGAGAATAGGAATGTCCTTATAAAGCCTTTTCCTTCTTAATTCTTCTTTGTGTTTGAGGTTTAAGGCTGCATCCTCAGCTTCCTTTCTCTCCTTTGACAGCTCTATGTCTGCCAGTTCATTTAACTCATCTAAGGGGAAAGAGATGAGTTCATCAATATTATAGTTCTTGGTCCCCAAATAATTGAGTCTGGCTGCCCTTAGTTCATCTTCTTGAGTGTTTAGAATAGGGGCAGCCCTGATTGCAGCTTGCATAAATCCTGGGGAACCACTAGAACTCTCTCCCCTTAGCTTCCTCTTCCTCTCTCTTTTTTCTTCTTTAATCTCCTCAGCAGTGAGTTTTCTTTTGCCTTTGTCTGCCATAGGCTGAGGAGAGCTTTGGCCTTCATTGCTTGGTTCAGCGACAGCTCTGGCCAGAGAGAGGTTATGATGCACCATCACCAGCTGGTGCCTCACTGAGGGTATGGGGTACTGGAGGAGATGTTGTCTCAAGGTTCATAGTTTTAGCCTCTGGGCCTTTAGTCAAGGCTTTCCCTTTGAAACTAATCTTAGGGTCCACCTCAGCATCCAGTTGACCAAAGGCTTCCACTGCTAGCCTCTGTCTATATAGTGCTGATCTCCTTTTGAATTCTTCCAGCACCCAATCTTGAATTTTACTGGCTAGTCTGGCAGCTTGTCTGTTATTGCTTGGGTTGACAAGTGCCAGATCTACCAGATTTATACCCTCATAGAAACTCAGGTTTGAAATGTTTAAGATTTCTAGTTGACCCTGAGCTCTAGAGAGTACAAGAGCTTTCCTTTCACTGTCATACCCCAACCCCAGATTAGGTTCTCAGAAGGGGCAGACATTGCTCTTGGTACTCCCTCCTCAAACAGTTGTAGTATTAACAAATGTAGATCACTGTCTAGAGGAGGTTGCTGAGTATGGACAACTGCAAGAGAGGATGGTGAGTCCTCTATGTCTATACTCTGAGAGGAACTCCCAAGTTCTATGATTGTTAGGATTTTCTCCCCCTTTTTGGTAGCATCACCCTCTTGCATAGGTGAGCTAGGAGATTTGTCCATGACATCCACAGGTTCTTGTGGACCTGGATGAGTTGATCTCATTGGTCTCTCAGCAAGCTTACCCTTGAGATCGGTGATCTCAAGTTGCTGGTCATTGACCCTTTTCTGCAAGATAGTCACCTGTGATTCCAGGTGAGCTATCTTTGACACAAAGTAGGTGCACATGTTTGAAAGTTTGTGCACCTTTTGTTGCAGACTCCCCTCATCTTCAGATGAAGAATCATAGGGGATGAGAGGATTGGACCTGAGTCTTCTCCCTCATCACCAGCATAGGTTTCTTGGCTGCTGGATTTCCCCTGCCCAATGACATCTTCAAGAGAAGTGTCAAGAGGCTGGGTTGCCATGGTAGAGGTCCTAGTGATGTTATCACTGGCAACAGTGATAGCCTCTACCACATGGATCTCCTAGACAATCTGATGGATCTCCTGGACAATCTGAAGATCCACCTCAGTTTGGGGCATCTGATGTGGGCTAGAGATGGGTGAGGCAGGAGCACTCATCGCTCCTTGAGTGTGGGAAGAGAGGAGAGACTCATGGTACTCACTGAAACCCAAATCTTATCAGAGTAGAAGTCAAGGCTAGGAAGTGGTTGATTTAAATCAAGAGGCTGGGGATGGTAACTTTCCCCTGAAGGTTGATCACTAGAGTGTTGAGACTCAGAGTGATGGCTTAAGTCTATTTGAGAGGGTGTGAGCTCATCAGGCTGAGCATGAGGAACCTCAGCACTGATAGTTGCAAAGATGGGAGTGGTTTGCTCCTCAGGGGAAGTGGGAGCTCTAGTGTCCACTTCCTCCTATGTAGGTTGTGATATGGGGGCCTGCACATGCTCAATAGCAGGTGCAAGGGTTCGTTTGGATTTTCTAGTGTAAGTGATGGTAATGTTTGGCTTTGATGGTGGTTGAGAAGTGGAGGGTGTTGGTTCATAGCTAGCTGGTGCTGCTAGGATGTCACCCTGAGCAATGAGCTCAAATTTTTTTGGAACTAGGGCTGTTTCTACCCCTGAGAACCCAACAGATGGTTTTTTCATTGTTTTTAAAATACCGGGCCTCATATGTGCAAGTTTAAGAACATTGCATGTTCCCCTCAACTGTGGTCCCAATTCATAGTTGAGAATGTGTTGAACATACCTGGGGAACATGTAATATTCTAAGGAGTCCAAATTTGCAAGTATATTTGTAAAAACAAACTGAGAGTACTAAATTTGACCCCTTGAACCATCCCATGGACAATGAAGGAAAGGTCTTCTGGAATCTGGTCCCATCCTCCATGTTTGTTGGATAGGCTGTGGATAACGACATGGAGGAGGTATTTCCATTGGTATGAGACCCTCCCCTTCTTGAAGGTCTTGACTGTGAAGTCTCCTTCATATCCCATCTGCTCAAAGGAATGGTTTACAGCAGTCTTTGGAAAGGACATTTCACCTTCCTCATCATCCAGCTAAAGATGGGTGTTTATGATGGCTGGAGTGATGAACAGTGTCCTCCCCTGCACTGTGGCAGACAATGCCTTCTCCCCGTCCATGGTAACCTCTTGACAGGTCCGCCAGACTCAAGCAATTGATCCTCATAGAGAGGAGGATCGATTGTAAGGGAGGTGTAGTAATAAGACAAAGAAAGAAACCTACAAACGTCTGAGAAGCTTGGATCCTTCTCAGGGTCTAACAGAGCAACTTGGTTGTGTTGCCTATGCAGGTGCATGGAGAAATCCGGGTCGTTACGACGATCAGGGTTGGCCATTTGGAAGCTTTGTAGTGAAGGAAGGTAGAAGAAGATGAAATTTGGGGGTAAGTTTGGTTAAAGATTAATGAGAGAGGTGAGATGAAAGAGAACCATTTGGAAAGATATACACTGGATTTGAGACAAAGTTAATTGAAAAGATAAACTTTGAAATCCGGATGTGGGTCCTACTTTCAAAAAGCGCCCAAAAGTTAGTTTTCTTGGAAGTAGAAAATAACTTCCGAAGACAATTGTGGCTTCAGAAGATTTGAAACAAAGCTTCCGAAGGTAAATTATGCTTCGGAAGATATCCCCAAAAATTTTGAAAATTTTGACTTTGGAAGAAATGAGTATGTCTTTGGAGACTAAATTGCTTTCGGATAAAATACATTAAATTGTTTATAAGAGACTTAAGCTTTGGAAGATAGTTCAAGAATTTCTTTCGAAGGTAAATCTTAGATAAACAAGTTGAAGGATTTTTAGGACGTAAATTTCTTCCGAAGACAATTTCACTTCTTCCGAAAGTAAATTTTTTTATCATTCTAAGGAATATCAGTTTAAAATTTTATTTTCTTCCAAAGAGAACTGGGCTTATGAGGTGAGCTAATAGACAACTTAGGACACACAATTTTTAGGAGAAAAATTTGATTAAGTTATTTCAGAAAATCTATTCAAAATTAATCATCCCAATAGCTGACACAAGATATTTATATCTCTGTTCATCAAAAGCTTTGTGAACAGATCAGCATATTGTTCATTTGTGTTAACTTTGATTAGTTTTATCAAACCCTTTTCAAAGTTATCCCTAATCAAATGATACTTGATGTTGATATGTTTGGTCCTTGAGTGCTGCACAAGATTCTCTGTAATAGAGATAGCACTGTTGTTGTCTATGTGGATGGGAGTCTCCTTGAAGTTGAATCCATAGTCAAGCATCTGATTCAAAATCCAAAGCACTTGAGCACAGCAGCTTGCAGCAGCAATGTATTCAGCTTCAGCAGTTGATGCAGACACACAGGATTGTTTCTTGCATTGCCAGGAGACTATCCTTCCACCAAGAAATTGACATCACTCAGAGGTTGACTTTGCAGTCATATTGCAACCACTATAATCACTGTCTGTATATGCATACAAACTGAAGTCAGAATTCTTTTGATACCAAAGGCCTACGTTTGGAGCACCTTTGAGATACCTAAGAATCCTTTTGACAGTGATAAGGTGTGACATCTTGGGGTTGGCTTGATATCTGGCACATATGCATGTAGCAAACATAATATCAGGCCTGCTAGCAGTAAGGTACATGAGTGACCCAATCATGGCGCTGTAGAGATGTTCATCAACAGACTCTCCCTCAAGATCAGGACCAAGGGAGTGATTTCTAGCTATGGGTGTTTTTGCAACCTTACAGTCAGTCATCTTGAATCTTATGAGTATGTCCTGAACATACTTTGACTGACTTATGAAGATGCCATCTTCAACTTGCTTCACTTGAATACCCAGAAAGAAATTGAGTTCCCCCATGGCACTCATTTCAAATCTGTTCTACATCAGCATCTCAAAGTCTGTACAGAGCTTTGGATTAGTTGAACCAAAGATGATGTCATCCACATATATTTGAACTAGCAATGTGTCGTTTCCTGTTTCTTTGATGAAGAGAGTCCCATCAATAGTACCTCTTTTGTATCCATGCTGACAGAGGTATGTTGATAGTGTCTCATACCACTTTCTTGGAGCCTGATGTAGCCCATATAGAGCTTTATCAAGCTTGCAGACATAATCAGGATGATTCGGGTCTGCAAAGCCAGGTGGTTGTCTAATATAGACTTCTTCATCAATCACCCCATAGAGAAAGGCACACTTCACATCAAGCTGGTAGACCTTGAAGTCCTTAGATGCAGCATAAGCCAGAAATATTCTTACAGCTTCGAGTCTAGCTACTGGAGCAAAGACATCAGTGTAGTCAATTCCTTCTTCTTGAGTGTATCCTTGGACAACTAGTCTTGCCTTGTTCTTGATGATAATCCCTCTATCATCTTTCTTATTCCTAAAAACCCACTTGGTACCTATAACAGTCTTCCCTTGAGGAAGAGGGCATAAGTTCCAAACCTTTTGTCTTTTGATTTGAAGCAATTCTTCTTGCATTGCTTCAATCCAGCTTCCATCCTTTAGAGCCTCATCAACTTTCTTTGGCTCAATTTAGGATAAGAAACAAGAATGTAGACAAACATGACTGTCATGAGTTTGTGCTCTTATTCTCACCCCTGAGTCAACATTTCCAATGATATTTGTGGTGGGATGTGACTTGTGGATCCTGAGTTGAGGGATCATAGCAAGTTGGTTGGATAGATCAAGATTAGAGAAATTTTGATCTGGCAAAGAAGAAGTCCCCCACCACATCAGCACACTCATCAAGAGAAACTTGATCCAATGAGTGTGTGACATCATTGATGTTGTCTTTAATGGAGTGGTTATCAGCATAAGAAATTCTTGATCACTGTCACCACCACCAGTTCTTCCCTGAATTGAGCCTCTGAACTGGAATTTGAGGGTAATTCAGTTGAATCAGCAGTATTTGTCATGCTTGTGCTGATTGGAGCCTCTATGACAGGGTTAGTCACCATTGGAGCTGAAGTAGTCTTCTTGTTTAGTCTTCTCAGCTCAAATCTTGGGTCAGGATCTTCTATTGACCTGTTATCCATAGATCCTAAAACATTCTCACAAGATTTGTTAAAACAGTTGGTAACTAAATCAAGATCAAATAGCCAATCCAGACCAGAACCTTTCACACAGGGTGTGTGTTCATTGAAAGTTACATTGGCTGACTCCTTAATGATTCTAGTTCTGAGATTGTATACTCTGTAAGCCTTAGCTTGAGAAGAGTATCCAACAAAATATCCATCATCTGATTTCTCAGCAAACTTAGCTATTTGATCTTTGGTATTCAAGATGGTGCAAGGACATCCAAATGTTCTGAGAAAACCAATAAATGGTCTCCTTTTGTGCCATAGTTCATAAGGAGTCTTACTATGTGTCTTAACTACCAAAACTCTGTTCTGCACATAGCAGGCTGTGTTAACAGCCTCTGCTCAGAAGGTGATGGGCAGTTTAGAGTCAGACAACATGGTTCTTGCAGCTTCAATAAGTATCATGTTTCTTCTCTCAGCAACACCGTTTTGCTGAGGAGTCCTAGGGGCACTATATTGTCTTGATATACCCTTTTCATCACAAAATGCATCAAGGATTTGGTTTTTAAATTCTATTCCTTGATCACATCTTATGATCTTGACCTTGTGATCAGATTGACTCTTAATTCTCAGAATGAAACTTTTCAAGATTTTAGGGGTCTCATCCTTAGTTCTAAGGAAGAATACCCAAGTAAATCTTGTGAAGTTATCTGTGATCACCAAACAGTATGAGGTCCTTCCTAGACTCATTAAACTGGTGGGGCCAAACAGATCCATATGTAACAAGTGTAGGGGAGTAGTGATAGAGTTCATTTCCTTTGGCTTGTAAGACACTTTGTGTTGTTTACCTTTTAGGCATGCAACACAGTGGTCATCACTTGTAAACTCTTTCTTTGGCATTCCAGTTACCAAATCATTCTTAATCAGTTTATTCATGTTTTTAAAGTTTACATGGCATATTCTTTTATGCCAAAGGAAAGACTCATCACTATTTCTTTAGACAGAAAGCAAGACACTTCTCCAGAGGGAGTGGTTTCATGCAAATCCATCTTGTATATGTTCCATCTCCTGGGAGCTCTGAGCAAAATATGCTCCTGAGGAATGTCAACCCCAGGCTTGAGAACAATGCACTCATGCTCAGTAAAGAGCATGTGATGTTTTTGGTCACAAAATTAGGACACACTCAGAAGATTGTATCCCAGCTACTTGACAAAGTTTACCTTCTCAATGCTGAACCATTTGTAACCTTGCCCCGACCAGTAATGTAACCTCCTGCATCTCCACCAAAGGCAACTGGTCCTCCATCAAATCTTTCAAAGTGTTGAAGCAAGGACTCATTGCCAGTCATGTGCATGGAGCAGCCGCTATCAATAATCCAGACATTTCTGCTGGTCTTTAGCTGTCCCTGCACAAAAAGAGACGATTTAGTTACATTTGGAAACCCAAGCCTCTTTGGTCTTGGGCTTATTAAGTTCAGATGAAGGCAATGGAACAGTAAATGATCCAATGTTCAAGCTTAAAGGATCATTTGCTGTTGCTGCAGAAGAACTTCCAATCTCAAGATTTTCCTTCATCTTCCACACCACCTTTGAAAAATTAGGCTTGACCTTAACTGCTTCGGAAGCTTTTGAGACAGATCCTTCAGAAGATTTTGCTTTCACTACAGCAAGCTTTAGTGCTTCGGAAGCATTCCTTTCTTCCGAGACCAACTTTTCTTCTGAAGGCAATTTCTTCTTTGCTTTCTTCTTTATTTTGGAGCTTTCGAAGGAAATAGATTTTCCTTCCGAGGCTTGTTGTTCTTTGTTCTTCCCAGAAGTCTTCTCTTTTATCAAGTGGACAGTACCTTTGGGATTGTAGATACAATCTTTAGCCAAATGAGAGATACTACCACACATGACACAGATCAGTTGCTTCTTTCTGGGAATCTTCTTGTCTGAAGAGGACTGATATTGAACACTTCCCTTCTCCTTTTTCATCTTTTCAGATGATATATCAAGCTTTTTAGAGATAGGCTTGCTATTGGAGATGGGTTATATAGACTGTGCAGCAGTGACACACAGTTTATCAGTCTTCTTCTTGTTGTTGCTGGAGTGAGTTGAAGCTGAAGTAGAACTCTTGGTACTTGAATTCTTAACAAGATCTTCAACTTTTATCACCTTGAACCCTGCAGAGACAAATACTTGTTTTTGTTTAGGATCAAAGGTGGTCTTGACCTCTTGAGCTTTTCTTGATCTTCTTTTTGCTCTTCTGATCAAGTTCTTTCTCTTGGTCTTGCTCAAACCAGCTTCTTTTTCCTCTTTAGGAGCATGGTGACCCTTTTTGGATGGACTCTCTTCACTCACCTCAGAGTCATCCCTCACCTTATCCTCTTCATCCTCTTCATCACTAGGGTCTATGGATGGAAGCTCATCTTGACTAGTTCCACACCTTGGAGATCTAACTGATAGTAGAGAGTGTGGAGGAGCTATTTCACTAGAGCCCAGTCCCTGCTTGTTTTGATAACACACTTTTGCATGTAGAGATGATGATATCATGTTCTTGAAGGTTTCCTCTTCAAGAACACATTTTTCTGCCCTGGCTTTGCTGATCACAAGCTCAGCCTGGCATTCAGTCAACTTGGTAATGAGATCCTTAATTTGAGTCCTGTAATTTGTTTGCTCATGTTTAAGAGTTGAAACTGTTTTCTCTAGATCTTTCATTTTAAGTTTATAGTCATTTTCAGCTCTTTTAAAATCAGCTTTTAAAATATTCGATCACTCAATTTCAGATCTCATTTCCAAGTTGCAGGACCTGTATCTATTAACTTTAGCAATACATTCAGGAGAGCAAAGATGTTCAAGTACCTTAGCTTCATCATGATCAGCCATGAGTGCTTGGTTTGGAGATGCATCTTCAGCTTGAAAGCTCCAGTCAAAGCCTCCTTCTTCAATAGCAACTGCAGCTTGCTGTCTTGGCTTCTCATTCTGGTGCCCTCCTTCAGTGTAGTTTGGCCTGGAAGAAGCTTGGCCACCATTAGACTTGGGTGCCTTGCATTCTCTAGCAAAGTGTCCCATCTGGTTACAGTTGTAACACTTGACTTTGCTCTTGTCCAGCCCAAACTTGCTACTGGCAGCATTGCTAGGAAACCTTCTCCCAGTCCTCTTGTAGAACTTTTGGGCTCTGTGAGTAAGAAAAGCCATCTGCTGAACTATCTCCATATATTCCAGATCATCTGGATGGATACAGTCTATGTCTTCAAGAGTAAAGAGAAAGTTGCCTGAACTTTCATCAGTGGAAACAAAAGCTTGAGAAGAGCTTGTCTCTTAGAAGGGACTTCCTTGGATGTAGCTCTCTCTGGGTGTCTCCGGGAAGGTGATGAAAGGTCCCTTTTGTGAAGTCTTAGGGTAGCAGATGAGATGATACTGTGGTTCTCTGCTATCTCTTTCAACCACATGAAGGGCAGAACTCTGGTGAGTGTTGGAGTTACCAGGTGAATTTTGCATGTTCTTCTCCATCTGGTATCCACTGAGTATCCCATATAGCTCAGTGAGAGTGAGGGTCTTGAGATTTTTAGTCCTTTTAATGACCACACAATAGTGTGTCCATTGTCTTGGAAGAGAGGACATAAACTTTCTTACCATATCCCTATTTTCAATGGTCACTCCAACATCAGCCAGAGTATCCACAATCTCAACATACCTGAAGTATTGTTGAGTCATGGTTTCACCTATTTTGTAGGTGAAATTTTCAAACTGCTGCTTCAGGAGATCTTTCTTGTTCTCCTTGGCTTCATTTGAACCCTCATACATGAGTTTCAGTGCATCCCATAACTGTTTGGCGCTCTTGCACTTCTTGAAACCTCTGTAGATAGAGTTTGGAAGAGTAGTTTGGAGGGCTGTCATAGCTTTCTGATCAATATCAATTCTTTTCCAGTCTTCATCAGAAAAATCAGCCTTCTCCTTTGGTATCATGCCACCCCCAGCAGCAGCTGAAGAGGTGCATGGTACATGAGGTCTGTTAACAACAGACTCCCACATCCTGGAATCTTAAGACTTGATAAAGCCTTCTATTCTTTGACAGTGTCAAAATCCTCGGGGAGTGATCAGTGGGGATTTTGTCATGGTTCCAGTTTCCATATCAGCTTTTGAGATACCTGCCATTTGAAGAGTTAAGTGATGTGTGTTACTAAGAGGTTTTGAAGATGGTGAGATCTTGCAAACAAGAGCCTGAATGCTCTGATACCAAATGCAGGACCGTTAAAGGGTTCTTAACACTTAGTTAACACACTTAGGAGGATATTAATATCACTTAACAGTTCAAATAGGGAACTAAGAACTTTTACAGATGATGCAATGCACAACACAAGTAAGTAAAGAACAAGAACACAAGATATAAGTTTTCAAGGAAGTAGTATATTGCTTCTCAAGTTCTATTACAAGTGTTTGCACTTCATATTTAAATACAAGAACCTTAGACTCTTTATACTAATCCTACAACCATCAATTTACAAAAGACAGTTGGAAAGTGACTAATCTAGACAACAAGATCAGCCTAAAGTCAAAAGACAGATTGCCTTTTGACTAGTGACTATGACAGGCCATAGCTCACTTGACTTTTCTACTACAAAAGTCCAAAAATAAACAAATACAGAAAATTACAGACAAAGACCTTATCTACTTTATTATAAAGCATGGGAGTTTCACCAACTGATGATAGTTGGTGAACCACCAGAGTGGGCAGCGGACAGATGGTTGCTTTATGATAAAGTTGATGGAAAAGGTGACTTTTCTCTCTCTTCTAAAGGTAAATCAGTCTTGTATTTATTCAGCTTCGGAAGACTTTGTCTTGAGAGCTTCGGAAGACTTCATCTTTATACTTTGGAAGAGTTGAGTCTTTGGCTTTGGAAGACTTGACACTTAGTGTTAAGCTTCCTTATCATTTTCTTCAGAACTTATCCTTCGAAAGATTTCACACTTGGCATTCTTCTTTGTATGTGTAAATCTTCCGAAGTTAGTTCTTCTTTGTTCCTTAGTGCATGTTGGAAGACCTGGTTGTTTTGGCATCTTTTGGTTGATCCTTTGGTTGCATCAGCCTCTTAACCTTAGAGGTTCCTACAGAGTCATACTATGCTGTTTCAGCCAAGTATCTATGAATCGTTGCTCCCTCTTTTGTTTCTATGATTATGGAAATTGGCTACTTGTTCAAAATGTACTTGGTATTTAGAGAGTTGCGGCAGGCTCATTGCACCTGCATTACTTTGTTAATTAGACTGATTGTAAGACTTGGAGCATGGGTTGTTTACACAGGCTAGCATTATACTTGATGGAGTAGACGGATGCCATCTAACCAGTTTAACCATCGTTCTTGGTATATCGTTGTGTGGTGGGAACGCCGTGATGAACCCTATATATAAGCATCTTTGGTATACTAAGGATGTTCCTGAACTGGGTTGTGTGATGATCCTAGAGGATTGGAGTTGGACATGGTGGGACTGATAAAGAGATACAAAGTATAAAACATGCCAAATAGTTTATAAACAGATACAGTAAACAAAGTATATCATTGCAGATAGCTAATCTACATTTTATGTCACTAAATGTATGAAGTTCGCAACCGAATTTGACAGGTAAATTCAAGAATGCATCTGCCGTGGTTACCAAACCACGACAACAATAATTAGGTCAATTCAACAACTGTTTGACGTCTAATCATGCTAGCGCGACTAGCCCGAGCGGGGTTTGTGAAACCTAGTAGTACTACTAAGAAATTACCTTGCTTAGAACTAACGGTTCGAAAGTAAGGACTTAAGTGGTAACAACACTAGTTCACATGATATCATATAGTATTACTGAATCTAAAGAAATATGTTTAAAGCATGACCTCTTCCCCAAAAAGAGAGTAATATAAAAAGTAGGGTTGTAAAACTCACCTTGAATGCACATCTACCAGTAATGAAAGAAATTGACAATTAGGTTACCTGACAACCTAAATTTACATAATTAATTAGGTTATAACCAAATCTATGGGTTTAAGTTTGTGCAGTTTCATGTTCTCAACTTGGTTTCCAGCCAGACATCTACATTTCACCCATTCACACGCAAGCACATACACACACTCATGCATGAATGCATGCATGCACTTGTACCTATACTCTAACCAACATACATTAAATCCACCAAAATGCTAAAACACCAAAATCACCAAGACCACACATATATACTTGCAATTATATGCATGACCATGCACACACACACACACACATATCATGAATGCATATATATTCCCGTACAAACACTCCCATAACCAAGAAGACCCTCTTGGTCACCATCCTAAACGAAAACTCATACACCACTAACTTACATCTACATTGCCATGGCACACACACTCGAACCCTAATACAACCACACACACTGACATCCCGCAAGCTACTTCATTAGTTAGGTATCATCCTAACTTTTCTTATTATGCATAGTCACTAATCTAGTCAAAGCTTATATACTACAATAAGAAGTATGTAATTCATTATAACATGTGGCTTTTATGTCAACCTGTCACACCCCGGGTTCAGGACACCAGAGGATCGTGACTCATTGGTGTATGTGTTATCATTTGTTCATTCAAAATTTCAAAGTTTAGGCAACAAATAAAACATATCTTACGTAATTTAAGCTTTATATATTCGTAAGGATTTGAAATTCCTTGTATTTACATTAACATCATACATAACAATATTTAATAAAAATTTCTTCCATAAGTAGATATTACATGCTTTCAAATATATCCACACGATATAGTCTATGCCTAGGATTCATTCTCAATTCCAACACCTATTCTTAACTATACTAAGCATGCTTACCTGAAAAGTTTATAAAATCATACGTTAGTGTAAAAGCCGATGAATACATTTAATAGACATAAAAATAGTTAGTCATGAATATGGATAAACAGTTTAATCAAAATTTTATGGTAACTACATATTTAGCAGTCTTTTTCAACTGTGATGTTCATTGACCCTCCATATATGTTGGTCTCTTTGATAGTCAAACTAACAATAGGACCATTCGATTCATTATTATTTGTGTTGCATCTGAACCATCCCTAGTATTGGATTTTCACATATCCCTAAGATATAACTTGGCCAAACTATACATATACTTTTATTCTAGATATTACCTTTGGTAGCATCTTTGCTTATTAAAGCATGTTAAACATATTAATGTCATTTTCAAAAAATTAAAATCATTTATTTATTTTAAAAGTATTAAATGTATTCACCTTTTAGGTATTGAGTTAAATAACTACTTAGGATCAAGAAGGTAGATCCTGTGTAAGTAGCAATTCGTCTTATGTCACTTGGCTTCTCATTTTCTATTGTTTATCCATCGTGCAGCACCTGGATGTCACACCCTCAATTTTCGCAGATGGCGTTTTACCATCAGGCGTATGACAAGCCAGGATCTTAGTCATTAGTTACATCAAATGACACTTTTTACAAGGTCATTTATATGAAATTTCCCATTCAACAAACCATTGCAAAAATCATGTTTAGCCATCTAAAAATGTGGAAGCAAAATAGTAAGGAATTCTCAAAACAGTGATGCGCTAAAACACGCGCCCCTAATCCGAGTTCAATGTAGTAAATCAAGGATCATTTTTTTAAAATAACATGATATGCATGCAATCCAATGCTATGCTCCTAGTAGTGCTAAACACCTTTATTGACCTGAGAGAAACATTCTACAATGTCAAAATAGGGTTGGTGAGTTCACACATTTATAAAGCATGCAAAATTGTTTTGAGAATTTTCATCAGGTTTTTTATATCAACCCCTATCTTTAAATTTTAAGAAAAAAATAAAGTTTTGTCTTATTTTTTTATCCATCAACATCTTCAAAACAATCCTTAAAATACAAATAGGTTTAGAAAGCTACTGTGATTCTTGATATATGAAGATTCACTGTACACTCCACATCTCTCTGCTCCACCAACCATCACCCATTTCCCGCATCTTCTCCTCTTCTCCTATTGATTTCTACCTGATGGAATCAGCCTTCTCCATATAACCAAAATATTAAAATGTTTTGGTGGAATCCCCCTTCCCCTTCAAACTAAAGTGAAAGTGATGCTCCAAGAAACATCTATTGCGACAAAATCCATGAGGTTGCTTATACTCTTAAACTAGGTTTGAATCCCTCAATTTCTACTCCCGGTTTCTTTATATTAGAAAAAGTTTTGATGCAAAATATGACATTGTCTTGTGTGGTAGTAGAATCTTCTTAGATTGTGTTTATGGGTGTGCGCTTCATCACATGAAACTTTAATGCAAGATTGAAATCTGGGTATAAATATCTTTATTATTATTTTTGCTTTGTTTGGTCTAACCAACCCTTGATATGGTGGGGTTGTTGTGCTTACATTTGGTTTAGCTAAATTCGAATAGAGTTGAGATGCAATGTGAAAAACATGACCACTTTGGTGAATATTTAATGATTTTTAGTTCTTAAACACATGACTTGTTGCAATGTATATGACAAAAGCCCAAATATATATGAAAAAAGTATGCTTTTGATCAACATTTGCTATCGGTGGTCATCATCTAATGTTAAACTTGCTACTGGCTAGTGGATTTAGATCTAATTAACTCTTATTTGATTAAAATGGCTTTTGTTGTTAATGTAGTTCCTCAGCTTAACCAAATTTGCATATCATAGTGACCATAAGTTGAAAAGATATGGACTTATAAGATATGTATTTCACTTACCTTCTTAGCAAAGATCCTCATTGCGATCCTACTTACGGTGGACAAAGTGGAACCTCTCATGTATGCCTTGAAGACTCTCCGCCCTTACCCCCTAACAATTCAACCGATTTTAGCAAATTTGTTAGGGGTCCGAGGGGTGTGAATTTTAGCCCAGAAGAGGATAAGTTATGTAGGATCGGTGTTTGTCTTATAACACAAGATATTCTCACAAACTCACTTAATATCACTCGGGTTGATGAAGCAGAATCTCTACTAAGTTCACAAGTACTATAATAAGTTAATGAAAGCTTAAGAACACAAGAATGGCTTTTCAACTTGTATATATTACTTCTCAACTCAGTATTACAAGACTCTTACAAGAATGGTTACTAAGTTACATGGAGAAACTATATATACTACTATCTACAACCGGTTATACTTGGAAAACCAGCTAGAATTTACAACTACACAAATACTACATTGCTAGAAGTAAAGCATCTAAGATAAAGTAATAATATTCTAGATTAGGTAGCCATGATCGGTCCATGACTTACCTTTTGTCACCAACTAATAATGGAAACTGTACTATGTTGAGAATGGTGAACAGTGGATTAAAGTATGGTCAACTACATGGGCGTGGGAAAGCGCCATGCAGTATATTAGAGTTGCAGCTGGCTGTCAAACAGACTATACTTATGTCCACTGGTTCATAGTTAGTTCTTCCGATGGTAAATGACTTCGGAAGAATAAATTCTTCCAAGGTCATTTTGGCTTCGGAAGAAACAACTTCTTCCGAACATCTGCAAGTCTTCAGGACTTTATTCTTCAGAAGACTTTTTCTTTAGATCTTCTAAGTTGTATACTTCGGAAGGAGAACAACTTGGTCTTGGAAGACAGAGTTTTTCCTTCGGAAGTTCTTCATACATTAAGATTCAGAAGAACTTTGACTTAGCTTCGGAAGAGCAGCTTTGTCTTTGAAAGACCACTTCATTTAGCACTTCAAAATTCTTCTAAGTTTTGTTTTGGTTGCACCAGCCTCATATGATCCAACAAACTCCCCCTGGGATGATGCTACCAAAACTTCACTTCTTCCTACTCCTCAAGGTCTTCAACACCAGGGAAAGCAGATATTTGTCTGTCTATTTGTTTTTCCCTGATGTGGTGGTGAGGAGTTTGTATAAGTCATCCGTTGATAGTAGATCTAATATGTTGCTCTGTATGACATGTACCCTTTGCTGTGTCCCACTGAAGAGAGTTAGTTGGTGGGAATTATAGTCATATTCCCATCTAACTATAGGTTCAGAAGTCGGTCCCTCAACCATCTGCAGGAATGTTCTTCCTTTTTTGGTTGCTCCTTCTTCTTCTTCCCTTGCTCTTTTTTTCAACTCTTCTTCACTTTTGGCTCTTTTTGTAAGCTCATCAACATGAAGACTGCTCAGATGATTCCTATATGAGAAGCAATCTAAGAGTTGGAGGGATTAGAGAATGGCCTTTTTGCTAACTCAGTAATGTCAAATATGCTAGAGTGTAGTAGAGCTGATGGGTCAAGTTTGGTTACTTGACCATTCTCCCTTTGCATAACAAAGGTGTGTGTATCTTCATCGAACCTCCACTGGGCAATTTGGCTTTTAGGATTGAGGGGATTAGTTGGCAGCTTGTCCCCTTTTCTTATGTCTAGCAGAGTCACTAGTCTCCTTCTTAACTTCTTCTCTTCTTCTTTAAGTGTATTAGAATTGGTGGTAATAAGTTGGAGAGCTTGGTCCAGTGTTCCCCTTGGCAGATAAAGGAATGCATCTCTTATGAGGGAATAGGAAGAGCCATCAATGTATTTCAACTTTATAGACTCTTCCTCATAAGAGATATCACGCAGGGTTGTGCAGTTGGTGAGCTTCCTTTTGATCTCCTTGAATTCTTCTAAGGACAGGGCTTAGATGGTTCAGAAAATGGTTTGGGTAGTGATTGGGTTCGGGGTTATGTTTTGGGTTTTAGGATAGGTGGTGGCTGTTGAGAAGTAGGGGGTGAAGGTGTAGGAATGGCTGGTGATATGGGTTCAGGGGTGTAAGGTTCAGTTGTTGGCTTAGTTTTGACATGGAAGGGAAAAGGTGTCGGCATAGGTTGTGGTTTGGGTGCTGGTTTGGGTTTGGGAGTTAGTTTGGGTGCTATCCTCTGAACACTTTGCCTTAGAGGTACCTCCTGCCTTCTTCCTAAGCGAATGTTAGCCTTGATGTCGCTGACATGTCGCTGTAGGGTCTTTAGAGACATGGGACCCACCTGCCTTCCAGTGAATCTGTGGGCTTTAAGGTAGACTTTCATCCATTCCTTATCACCTTGAGTCTTTGCAGCTGCAAGTTTTGCCTCTTCTTCCATCTTCTTCTTCTCCTTCAGCTTCTCCCTTACAACCTTCTTACTCTCTTTCTTGATCTGATCTTGTTCTTTTGAAAAAGGAACAAGATCATATCATAGTCATGATGGTCTATATCCTTCTGAGAATAGCCTCTAGTACAGAGAGAGGCTATCCTCTCCTTCTATCCTCTGCCTTTGCCTCTTCCATCTTTCTTCTCTTCTCCTCTTCTATGGCCAACCTTGCTACCTCCTCTTTTTCCTTTTGCAGCAAGGTTGCCTTCTCCAGCTTTACAAGCTCATCAAGTGGGAGTAGAAGTATTTCTTCATTGTCTACTCCTAAGATGATGAGCCTGTCTATGACCTCCACTCTCCTCTGATTATTGATACCTCTTGGGCGGCTGCTGCTGCTTTGCTGCTTACAGCCAGCAGCTTCCTAGTATCAAGTCTTCCTTTCTTCTTCAGCTTCTCTAACCTTTCCTCCTTTAGAAGCTCTTCAGTAGTGGGCTTCCTCTTCCTATTACGATCAAAGGAAGATTCAACCTTTGGAGACTCAGGCTTGGAGGATTCAGGTTGGGGAGAGGGGGTTTTAACTTATAGTGCATGGGAGATTGGAGTTGTAAGAAAGTCCTCACTATTGACCTCAGAAGCCAGGTTAAGAATGACCTCTTTGATAAGCAGGTCATTGGACAAGGAAGATAGTTCAATTATTCCTTCTGCAGCTTGGATTTCTACTTCGGAAGTAATTAGAACTGCACCACCTGTCCCTCTTAAGTTGGTTGCTAGGCCATTAGTCTGTATCTCCCCTTCGAAGTTAATCTCAGGTTCAATAGAGACCTTAGGTTGACCAACTTCCTCCTCAAAGCCTTTGAAGCTCTTCAGCTACAAAATAGGCAATGGCAACATCAGGGGAGGGTTGTTCAAGTGAGGAGCTTATTAGAAACTTGGTTAAAAATCTATTAAGGTCAATAAGCATCCTTAGGTCCATTTGAATGGCAATAGGCGGTGGTTGTGGAAAGATGGTTGCAGGGTGTTGCTGTGTAGGATAGAATGAAGAAATGGCATCAAGGGAAGTAATGGCAAGGTTGGGTTCCACATGTCTTTGTTTCTAAACATTCTCCTCCTTTTTGGTAGCATCATCTTGAGAAGTAGATGAGCTGGAGGAAGAACTTAAAGAAACTTGAGTTGGTACATGCGTAACAGACTTCTCAATCTGTTTCTCAGCTAGTAGAGCCTTGAGATTTTTCGATCTCAAGTTGCTGAGTGGTAGACCTATCTTCTAAAGTCTTAAACTTTAATTCAAGGTTTGAGACTTTAGAAAGTAGGTCTCTGATAGTGAGTTGCAGACTACCCTTATCTTCTTTTGAAGAATCATTGGGAGATAAGATAACATACTTAGTATGTTCATCATCACCACCATTAGTGGTTTCTTGGAGCCCTGGATACCATTGCATACTGATGTCTCTTTTAGAGGCATCAATTGGCAAGGTTGCCGTAGATTCAGTCTCACTGATGTTACCACTGTCCTGAGAGGCTAGTGAAACACTCTCAGTAGCGGCAGTTGAATCTACATGAGTCACCTCCACTTCGGTTGGACTCACCTCAGTTTGGCTTAGCTGATGTGGGCTAGACATCAGAGGTTCCCTAAGGCTCAGTTGATCTTGAGAGTGGTGAGGTAGATCAACAGCATGGCCCTGATGGAACATGATATCCTCATCAGGTCAGGTTAAAAGGTCAAGAAAGGATAGGGATGTTATATCTAATGACCCAGAATGTTGGTCAGCACCTAATGGCTTAGCTGTAATAGCAGTTGAGCCAATGATTTGGCTATCCCTTTTTGGTTGCTCAGGGGAGTGTTGAGACTCACCCTGAGGGCTTAAGGCTTTGGCTGTGGGCTTATCAGGTTGAGACTGAGGAGACTCAATACTAACATTGAGGTCAATTGAGGAGGATGGTTGGACTTCTGGCTGAGTGGGAGCCCTTGATTCTACTCTAGCCTTTTTGGTTTGAATAGAGGGGCTTGATCAATCAGAGTAGATTGATCAAGGGTTTATTTGGGGCATCTTTTGTAGGTAATTTTGATTGGGTGGGAAGAAGTAGATGTCATTGTAGTGATGGTGTCTGATGTGGGTTCATCACCTACTGGGCTTGCAGGGATGTTACCAGGAGCCATTGGCTCAAGCATACCTAGAAGGAGGATGTCAGGCTTCATGTGAGGGACTAGTAGAACATAGGCAAATTGTAGTTTGTCCTAGTCCAACTCACAGTTGATGAAGTGCTGAATGAACCTAGGATACATATAGAATGAATCTTTTGTGAGATTGCTTCTTAAGTTGTTTAGTACAAACCTCGAGTAGTTGAATCTGAGGCCTTTTACCAACATATGGACTAGACAGCCCAAGTCATATGGGATTTGATCTCATCCCCCTGACTTGTTGGATAGGCTATGCAGGACGATATGCAGAAAGAACTTCCAATTGTAGGAGAAATTAAATTTGTAGATCGTAGACTTGCTCACATCTCCGCCATATCCCATTTGAGTGTAGGCATCCTCCAAATTAGACTTGGGGAATTCAGTGGGGGCGTCTTCATCATGGAGCTCCAGATGCTCCCTGATGGTTGTCTCACTTATGGTGATCTCCTACCCGTAGATCCTCGATCTGATGACCCTTTCATCGTTGAGCGTTTCACGTCAACCATTGGCCCAGAATTTAGCCAAATGGTTTAAGTAGATGGTGGGGTTAACAGTGAGGATAGCGAAGTATGTCGATTGTGACAGAAATTGGACAATAGGGGCAAAATCGGCATCCTTTGAAGAATCAAGGATGGCGACTTGGTTGTGTTGGGGATTCAAAGCCATTGTTCAGAAGGTACTGTTTGATTGAAGGAATTTGAGAGTGAATGAAGAAGATAATGGAAATTTGGGACTTTTACAGTGGTAAAGAAAGTAAAGAAAGAGAGTCAGAAATTTTAAATGGGGTTAAAAGTCCAAACGGATAGGCTGAAAAGATGGGTGAAAGAACGGTGTAGGTTTCGATTGGACATAACCGGCAAGATAAACCATTTAAAATATTTTGACAATCATCAATAAAATCTTACTTCTCACAAGGTGAGGCCCAAAGACTTCCGTTACACAGTAAAAGTTTCCTTCCGAGAGTAAGGATACTTCCGAGTGAAAACACTTGTCTTCCGAAGCCAATTTTTACTTTCGAAGGCAAACCATGTCTTTAATGACAAATTTGATTCCGAGAGTAAAATATTCTTTCGAGAAAAGAAGTTCGTAAGCTTAGAAAGTTGATTTGATCTATAATCAAATGTCCTTCCAAGGCTAAAAATTCTTCGGAAGAGAATACTTATGCAGAGGAATTTGCCTTGTGAAGATGAATAAAGATCTCTTCCGAGGGTAAATTTCTCTTCGTAAGCATTCTTACTTAGAAATTTTTGATGAAAAACTTTTTGTAACAGGGCTTAGATTGTATTTAGACAATATAGACAAGACATATTTTTAAAAGGTTTTCAAAAGAAAAGGACTAGTCTATGTTAATCATCCCAATAGTTGTGATTAAATATTTAAATCTTTGTTCATCAAAGGATTTTGTGAACAAGTCAGCATATTGTTCTTTTGAATTGACTTTGACTAGCTTGATTAGATTTTTCTCATGAATATCTCAAATGAAATGATACACGATGTCAATGTGTTTTGTCTTGGAGTGCTTTACTGGATTTTCTATGATAGAAATGGCACTCTTGTTGTCTATGTGGATAGGAGTCTCCATGAAACCATAATCCAGCATCTGATTCTGAATCCTAAGCAGTTGAGCACAACAGCTTGCCGCAGCAATATACTCAGCTTCAGTAGTTGATATTGATACACATTAAACCCACCAAAATGCTAAAAACACCAAAATACACCAAGACCACACATATATACATGCACTCATATGCATGACCAAGCACACACACACACACACACACACACACACACACATCTCATGCACACACATACATTCCCATACAAACACTCCCATAACCAAGAACACCCTCTTGGTCACCATCCTAACTAAAAACTCATACACCACTAACTTACACCTACATTGACATGGCACACACACTCAAACCCTAATACACACACACACAAGTAACCCTAATACAACCACACACACTAACATCCCGCAAGCTACTTCATTAGTTAGGTATCATCCTAACTTTTCTTATTATGCATAGTCACTAATCTAGTCAAAGCTTATATACTACAATAAGAAGTATGTAATTTGCTATAACACGTGCCTTTTATGTCAACCTGTCATACCCCGGGTTCAGGACACCAGAGGATCGTGACTCATTGGTGTATGTGTTATCATTTGTTCATTCAAAATTTCAAAGTTTAGGCAACAAATAACATTTTTTATAAAACATATCTTACGTAATTTAAGCTTTATATATTCGTAAGGATTTGAAATTCCTTGTATTTATATTAACTGCATTACATAACAATATTTAAAAAAAATTTCTTCCATAAGTAGATATTACATGCTTTCAAATATATCCACACTATATAGTCTATGCCTAGGATTCATTCTCAATTCCAACACCTATTCTTAGCTATACTAAGCATGCTTACGTGAAAAGTTTATAAAATGATACATCAGTGTAAAAGCCGATGAATACATTCAATAGACATAAAAACAGTTAGGCATGAATATGGATAAATAGTTTAATCAAATTTTTTTGGTAACTACACATTTAGTAGTCTTTTTCAACTGTGATGTTCACTGACCCTCCATATATGTCGGTCTCTTTGCTAGTCAGACTAACAATGGGACCATCCGATTCATTATTATTTGTGTTGCATCTAAACTATCCCTAGTATTGGATTTTCACATATCCCTAGGATATAACTTGGCCAAACTATACATATACTTTTATTCTAGATATTACCTTCGGTAGCATCTTTGCTTATTAAAGCATGTTAAACATATTAATGTCATTTTCAAAGAATTAAAATCATTTATTTATTTTAAAAGTATTAAATGTATTCACCTTGTAGGTTTCGAGTTAAATAACTACTTAGGATCAAGAAGGTAGATCCTATGTATGTAGCAATTCGTCTTATGTCACTTGGCTTCTCATTTTCTATTGTTTATCCATCGTGTAGCACCTGGATGTCACACCCTCAATTTTCACAGATGGCGTTTTACCATCAGGCGTGTGACAAACCAGGATCTCAGTCATTAGTTACATCAAATGACACGTTTTTACAAAGTCATTTATATGAAATTTCCCATTTAGCAAACCATTGCAAAAATCATGTTTAGCCATCTAAAAATGTGGAAGCAAAATAGTAAAGAAATCTCAACATAGTGATGCGCTAAAACACGCGCCCCAAATCAGAGTTTAATGCAGTAAATTAAGGATCATTTTTTTAAATAACATGATATGCATGCAATCCAATGCTATGCTCCAAGTAGTGCAAACACCTTTATTGACCTGAGAGAAACATGCTACAATGTCAAAATAGGTTGGTGAGTTCACAAATTTATAAAGCATGCAAAATTGTTTAGAGCATTCTCGTTAGGATTTTTATATCAACCCCTATCTTTAAATTTTATGAAAAAAATAAGGTTTTGTCTTATTTGTCTCCTCCATCATCATCTTCAAAACAATCCTGAAAATACAAATATGTTTAGAAAGCTAGAATGATTCTTGATATATGAAGATTCACTGTACACTCCATATCTCTCTGCTCTACCAACCATCACCCACTTCCTGCATCTTCTCCTCTTTTCCTATCAATTTCTACCTGATGGAATTAGCCTTCCCCTTATAACCAAAATATCAAAGTGTTTCGGTGGAATCGGCCTTCCCTTTCAAACTAAGGTGAAAGTGATGGTCCAAGAAACATCTATTGTGAAAAAATCCATGAGGTTCTGATTCAACTTGAGAAGCTGCAATTCTGGTTGCTTATACTCTTAAACTAGGTTTGAATCCCTTAATTTCTACTCCCGGTCTCTTTATATTATGAAAAGTTTAGATGCAAAATGTGACAATGTCTTGTGTGGTAGTAGAATCTTCTTAGATTGTGTTTATGGGTGTGCGCTTCATCACATGAAACATTAATGCAAGATTGAGATTCAGGTATATATATCTTTATTCTTATTTTTGCTTTGTTTGGTCTAACCAACCCTTGATTTGGTGGGGCTGTTGTGCTTACATTTGGTTTAGCTAAATTCAAACAGAGTTGAGATGCAATATGAAAAACATTACCACCTTGGTGAATATATGATGATTTGTAGTTCTTAAATACATGACTTGTTGCAATGTATATGACAAAACCCAAATATATATGAAAAAAGTATGATTTTGATCAACATTTGCTATCGGTGGTCATCATCTAATATTTGATTAAAGTTGCTACTGGCTAGTGGATTTAGATCTAATCAAGTCTTATTTGATTAAAATGGCTTTTTTTTTTGTTAATGTAGTTCCTCAGCTTAACCAAATTTGCATATCATATTGACCATAAGTTGAAAAGATATGGATTCACAAGATATTTATTTCACTAACCTTCTTAGCAAAGATCCTCATTTCGATCCTACTTATGGTGGACAAAGTGGAAACTCTCATGTATGCCTTGAAGACTATCCGCCCTTACCCCCTAACAATTCAACTGGTGTTAACAAATTTGTTAGGGGTTCGAGGGGTGTGAATTTTAGCCTAGAAGAGGATATGTTATGCAGGATCGGTGTTTGTCTCACAACACAAGATATTCTCACAAACTCACTTAATATCACTCGGGTTGATGAAGCAGAATCTCTACTAACTTCACAAGTAATATAATAAGTTAATGAAAGCACAAGAACACAAGAATGGTTTTTCAAGATACTTGTATATATTACTTCTCAACTCAGTATTACAAGACTCTTACAAGCATGGTTACTTAGTTACATGGAGAAACTATATATACTACTATCTACAACCGGTTATACTTGGAAAACTAGCTGGAATTTACAACTAGACAAATACTACATTGCTAGAAGTAAAGCATCTAAGATAAAGTAATAATATCCTAGATTAGGTAGTCATGATAGGTCCATGACTTACCTTTTGTCACTAACTAAGAATGGCAACTGTACTAAGTTGAGAATGGTGAACAGTGGATTAAAGTATGGTCAACTACATGGGCATGGGAAAGCGCCATGTAGTATATCGAGTTGCAGCGGGCTGTGAGATAGACCATACTTATGTCCACTAGTTCATAGTTGGTTCTTCCGAAGGTAAATGGCTTCGGAAGAAACAACTTCTTCCGAACTTCTGCAAGACTTTAGGACTTTATTCTTCAGAAGAATTTGTCTTTGGATCTTCTAAGTTGTATACTTTGGAAGGAGAACAACTTGGTCTCGGAAGACTGAGTTCTTCCTTCTGAAGTTCTTCATACTTTGAGCTTCGGAAGATCTTTGACTTAGCTTCGAAAGAGCAGCTTTGTCTTTAGAAGACCACTATATTTAGCACTACAAAATTTTCTTAAGTGTTGTTTTGGTTGCACCAGCCTCGTTTGATCCAACAAGTTACTTGGCTCTGCATGGTTAAATTGAATCCTTGATGCCATTCAAGGAACGGATCAGAAACACTCTCAACTGTAGGAAAATTTTTTTCACTACTTTTAGCAACATAAAGAAACAACAACCGATGTGGACAATAAAATCTTTAATACATCGATGGTCGTGTATTGAAAAGGACATAAATAAGTTTTGCGCAAAACTAGCTCAAGTTGAAGGGTTAAATTAGAGTGGCATGACCGAGCAAGATAAGGTATAAAAATGTATTATAGTTTATTTTTTTTTCGTTTTGCTAACATGTATTAAATTCATTTAAATTCAAGCTTGAGAAAGCGAAGATTATGTACCAGTCACTAAAAAAATGCCACTTCCAGTTTGAGCATTGTTGGCACATATTAAAGGACCAACCTAAGTGGATTTCACGCACCACAAAGCAAAGGAAGACATTGTTTCCATCACTTACCCTAACCCCAACTCAATGTTCAGCCCATATAGATGATTCAGGTTTTGATCATAAGACGATGAATGTGACCGAGAATGATGTTGCTGTTGGGTTTAACAAGTTTATCAAAGTCATTTTATTCAAATAAATGAAAACGCAGCGGAGATTAGATTCAAAACTTGTTCAAGTAAGCATATATATAAACCATTTTATATGTTGCAAAACCCATTATGGATCTATATATGAAAGTACATGCTACAAAACAACCATAGGGTGTTCCAGTAGACTACCTTTTGTAAGGATACGAGGAAGATGATTGTTGAAAATTGAATGCCAGCCTCCAAAGAAGAAGACCTCAAGCTTGTATACTCTTCAAGCTCCCAACAAACACCCCTGTTGCTAGGATTTTCACACTTTTATAAGAACCCTCTTGTTCTTTTGTTCTCGGTTATTTCTTTTAAAACAAAAAAAACTAAAACCGAAAACCCAAAAGAACTCACTTGTCTGGTCAGTACTTTGCGTGTATGGTTAAAAGGAAGAGAGAGTGGTTATTGGTAATCATTGTCATTTGCATGCCTGGGAAACTGAAATTTCAAATGAGGAGAGAGAAAGCAGGGGCGGGGCCCATCCCCTTATCCTATCCATATTTCTTCAAACATTCACCCACATTAGTAAATGCGGATGAATGGTCTCCTTCCGCGTTTGTAAATGCGGATGAAGAATTTCCATCCGCATTTCCTCAAATGCGCATCCGTATTAGTAAATGCGCATTAGTAAATGCGGATTAGTAATTTCCATAAGCATTTCCTCGAATGCACATCTGCATTAGTAAATGCGGATGTGTAATTGGAAATGTGGACATAAACCAGTATACATTGTTATTTAACCATTTGAATAACAATGTAGAATACTCTCTCTAAATATAAATTATCCATATAATTTATTGTCACACCCTCAAAATCCGCGAGCGGGGTTTTACCGCGAGGCGCGTGACATACCAGGATCTCAGTCATTAGTTACCAAGAACGACTCTATATGATAAATAAACAAAACCAGAGTTAACGTTTAAAATACTGCGGAAGCGTTTTTAAAACTAGAAAACCCAAAACAAGTAGTATGTAAAGAGAATGCGCAAAACATACGCGCCCAAACACAAATGTTTAGTAGGAAAATAAACCCAAATGTGTAAACAAACAATGTAGACAACTCAACGATGCTGGTGTGTGTGCTCCTAGGCAACTGGCAACCTTAACCTGAGAATAGCATACTAAACAAGTCAACACATGGTTGGTGAGTTCAAGAGTTTGCGTTAAAATATAAACCAATCAACAGTTTCCAGAGCATAAGTAGTGTATTGCAATAGATAGCTAGTCTATTAACATAAAAATATTAATCATAGTGATTTCGCGATCGAAGCTGACTGTGTTACGTTTGTTGCCTCCCGTCACGACTTACCAGGTCGTGACGAATATGTGTTAGGACAAAATTGCACCCGTTTGACCTCGAGTCGCACAGGTGGGGCTCGTCAGACCCAGTAGTACTACCCAAGATTTCCCCGCTATTCAATATTAACAATCCGAAAGTGTGAGGACTTTCCATGGTAAACAACACTATATCAATATTATACACACTCATATATAAAAGCGTTTGTGATCAACAGTATGCTATCTCCCCCAAAAGAGATTATGTAAAATGAGTGGGGCAAGAACTCACCTGATGCGCGCAAGAATTAACCTAGAGCTTAACTTGAAAGAAAGAGGGAAAGACAACCTTCAAAGGTCACCTAGAACACAAGAGTACATAAGTACGTGTACACAGAATCAACATGAAACCCTAAGTGCTCTACAAACCAAGGAACTCAAGGTTTAGAAAGACAAGACACATTTGACCCAGTTGACCCGTTTGACCCGTTGGTGACATTATAGGTGATAATTCGTTAATACTAACACAACAGTATGTCATACATGATCAACATACAACTTGATTACATATAGCACATCATTAACCACATGTACTACCTAGATCATCATACAACCAATTATCATACAAGTCATGCGAATTACAACAGGCCAAAACAGGTAACAAACCAAATCAACATTCATATAACCTAACAACACATTTAATCAACTTAGAAATCATCCATGAACACACTAGCATGATCCTAATATCCCAAACATGCTCAAATCATCCAATTCAAGGATTTGCACAATTAAAGTTTCCCTTTTGGGAAAGTTCATCCCAAATTCATCAAACTCACACTACATTCATGAATTCATCAATTATATACCAATTCAAGTCCATGACAACATCTAAACATGATCAACAACACCTAATCATCATGATTCATCAACTTTCATACCCAAAAGTTACTATCTTTAGTAAGGTATGAACTACAACATGCATTCTTGAATTCCTAACATTCATATCAACCATCTAGCATCTAAACATCATTACAAACACATTCATAACATTCATACATCAACCAATCATCAATTCATGCAAAATAAAGTTACTATTATTAGTAACCTATGAACAAAGTATCAAAATCATAGCTTTCTTGCATAATCGACGTTAACTTGCATATATACAATCCAACTAACATAATAACAACATCAAACAACCATCATTCAACATCCAATTTGATCCAAAATAGCCTCAAACTCACGGCCAAGATGATCATATGAACAAACAACCAAAATCCAAACTTTCTTGCATAATCAACGTTAACTAGCATCAATACAACCTAACTAACATCATAACATCACCAAACAAACAAGAATTAACATCCAATTGCAGATTTTCGAACTAGGGTTCGGCCACCTTGAAAAACCATCAAAAACATGTAAAAATCTAACCTTTAAACGTGTAATGGCTTGCAATTGATGATTCTAACTTGTTGTGTGCCTTGAAATCGATCCAAATTCGAATGTGAATGGTTGTTCTTGGCTGAATTCGCGATGGTGAGGGTGAGGGAGTGCAGGTCGCGGCCGAATGGGGTGTTTAGGGTTGGGTTTTTGTGTTTTAATCAACAAAGTTTTGCATAATTACCTTTTAACCCTTGCACTTTGTATTTTGTAAAGATTAAGCTTTTAACACCCTTTTAAGATGTTTATAACCACAATAATAAACATATGAACTAATAATAACAATTATATACTTTATCTTTACTAGTCACACAATGCACGAATTAAATACACACGTTTCCACGTTATGCGATAAAATTTACAATAAACATTTAAATCACATAATCACGACTAATAATCAACATAGTAATTATTGTTTAACATTATAATTATTATTAAGTCACCAACGTTCAACGACAACTAGTGTGTGCTCCCGACACGTGTATGCAAGACTTAACGGAACTAACGGAGTTTGGTAACGGAAAATTACCGGATGTCACATTATCCCCATGTTGAAAGAATTTTCGTCCCGAAAATTGCGTTACATGGTGAGTGTTCCATCACTGGTCTACTGCATTGGCACAAGGAAATCGAAATCGTGTGAGTTTTGGATGAGTTGTCACATCATCCCCATGTTGAAAGAAATTTCGTCCCGAAATTTAATCAGTACCTTCGCCGGCTGGCATCGTCCTTTCGAATAGCTGAGGATACTTAAGCTTCATTTGGTCTTCACGTTCCCACGTGAATTCTGGTCCACGTCTCGAGTTCCAACGAACTTTGACGATGGGTATCTTGCTTTGCTTAAGCGTTTTCACCTCACGATCCATCACCTCGACCGGTTCCTCAATGAAGCGTAGTTGTTCATCTACTTGAACTTCTTCCAGTGGTACGACCATCGTTTCATCCGTTAAACATTTCTTTAGGTTTGAAACATGGAATACATCATGGATTCCACTCAATGAATCAGGTAAGGCTAGTCGATAAGCCACTGGACCAATTCTTTCCACTATCTCAAATGGTCCAACGTATCTCGGATTTAGCTTTCCTCGCTTACCAAACCGAACTACGCCTTTCCACGGTGAGACTTTTAATAAAACTTTGTCACCTGTCTGAAATTCCAAAGGTTTTCGTCGTTTGTCAGCATAGCTTTTCTGTCTGTCTCGCGCTGCGGCCATGCGGTTTCTTATCTGAACAATCTTCTCAGTTGTCTCGTGTACTACTCGGGACCCGTTAATTGACTATCACCAATTTCAGCCCAGCAAACTGGCGATCTACACTTTCTCCCATATAAAGCTTCAAAAGGTGCTGCCTTTATACTAGTGTGATAACTGTTATTGTAAGAAAATTCCACCAATGGTAGGTGAACTTCCCAGTTATTCCCGAAGTCAATCACACAAGCACGTAACATGTCCTCCAAAGTCTGTATAGTACGCTCGCTTTGACCATCAGTCTGTGGATGATAAGCAGTACTCATATCCAATCGCGTACCTAAAGCTTTCTGCAACGACTGCCAGAAGTGTGATGTGAAACGAGAATCGCGATCAGAAATAATTGAGATCGGTACTCCATGCCTCGAAACGATCTCCTTCAGATAAAGTCGGGTTAATTTTCCATCTTATCTGTTTCCTTTATCGCTAGGAAATGAGCAGATTTTGTCAATCGGTCCACGATAACCCATATTGTATCACAACCCGTAGAAGTGCGAGGTAACTTAGTAATAAAATCCATTGATATTTGATCCCACTTCCACATAGGGATCTCGGGTTGTTGTAGCAGACCAGATGGTTTCTGATACTCCACTTTAACCTTCGAGCAGGTCAAACACTTGCTCACATAAGTAGCTACATCTGCTTTCATGTTAGGCCACCAATAGTGCGCCTTCAAATCGTGGTACATCTTGTCAGATCCAGGATGTATAGAATACTTGGACTTGTGAGCCTCATCATGACCAAGTCTCTCAGATTTCCGTGTAGAGGTACCCATAGTCTATCCATGAAGTAACGAATTCCATCCGCTTTTACTTCCAATTGTTTTTCCATACCTCGTAACCCTTCTAAACTCATGTTTTCTACCTTCAGAGCTTCAGTTTGAGCATCACGGATTTGTTCAGGTAATTGCGTACTAATCGTTAGTTGCAGAGCTCGCACACGTCGAGGTTTAGCAGTCTCTTTTCTACTCAACGCATCAGCAACTACATTTGCTTTCCCCGGGTGGTACTTAATAGCACAATCATAGTCGTTTAACAATTCCACCCAGCGTCTCTGTCTCATGTTCAACTCTTTTTGCTCAAAGATGTGCTGAAGACTCTTGTGATCGGTGTAGATGGTGCATTTGGTACCGTACAAGTAATGTCTCCAGATCTTTAAGGCAAAAACTACCGCACCCAGTTCCAAGTCATGGGTGGTATAGTTCTTCTCATGAATCTTCAATTGTCTAGAGGCGTAAGCTATCACTTTATCCCGCTGCATCAGGACGCATCCAAGTCCTTGAATAGAAGCGTCGCAGTAGACTACGAAGTCATCACTACCATCCGGTAACGCTAATATTGGTGCGCTACACAATTTATGTTTCAGCAACTGAAAAGCAGATTCCTGACTCTCACCCCATTTGTACGTCGTTCCCTTGTGAGTCAAGGCTGTGAGAGGTTGTGCAATCTTAGAGAATCCTTCAATGAATCGTCGATAATATCCCGCTAATCCAAGGAATTGTCGTATCTCACTCGGTGTCTTAGGAACAGACCAATTCTTTATCGCTTCAATCTTAGCAGGATCAACATGTATTCCCTTCTCGTTGACAATATGACCCAAGAATTGTACCTCACGTATCCAGAAATCACACTTAGAAAACTTTGCGTACAGTTGTTCCTTTCTAAGTAATTCCAAGATTAAACGTAAGTGCTTCTCATGTTCTTCCTCGGTCCTTGAGTATATCAGTATGTCATCAATAAAGACGATAACAAACTGATCAAGATAGGGTTTGCACACGCGATTCATGAGGTCCATGAATACTGCTGGTGCATTCGTCAACCCAAATGGCATGACCAAAAATTCATAATGACCATATCGTGTACGGAAAGCAGTTTTCGAGATGTCCTCTTCTCGAACTCTCAGCTGATGATACCCAGACCTCAGATCAATCTTAGAGTAATAGCTTGATCCTTGCAGTTGATCAAACAAATCATCGATACGAGGTAAGGGATATCTATTCTTGATAGTAACCTTGTTCAGTTCCCTATAGTCAATGCACATTCGAAATGTACCATCCTTCTTCTTCACAAATAGAACTGGCGCTCCCCAGGGCGACGAACTCGGTCGGATGAACCCTTTATCCAACAACTCTTGTAGTTGGGCAGATAATTCCTGCAGTTCGTTCGGAGCTAACCGGTACGGTGCTCTCGCAATTGGAGCGGCTCCTGGAGTCAACTCAATCTGGAATTCAACTTGACGATGAGGCGGTAATCCAGGAAGGTCTTCCGGAAACACCTCGAGAAACTCACGAACTACGGGGATATCCTCTATCTTCTTTTCCTCGATCTGTTTATCTGTGACGAGTGCCAATATGGCAGTCGACCCTTTCGTAACAACTTCTGTGCTTTCATAAACGAGATGATGCCTATCACCGCACCACTCCTATCACCTCTGACCGTAAGGACTTCTTCACCAAGGGGAATCCGTATGATCTTCTCGTGGCATATGACTTCTGCTTGTTTATCGGAAAGCCAATCCATGCCTACTACCACATCAAAACTTCCTAGTGTAACAGGCATGAGATCTATGGTGAATGTATGACCAGCAAGCTCTATCTTGCAGTCTCTAAGAATATGCGTTACGTGAATCTGTGTACCGTCAGCTAACTCTACGGTGTATTTAGATTCTAAGGCTGAGGGCATATCACTTAAAAGACTACAGAACCTAGTGGACACGAAACTTCTATCGGCTCCGGTATCGAATAATACAGTAGCAAAACAACCATTAACCGAAAATTTACCAGTTACTGTTGTAGGGTCGTTTAGAGCCTCACCTGAGCCAATGACGAAGGCTCTTCCTTTGGCTCCATTGTTGTTTCCACCATTGTTGTTGCCATTACCATTGTTGTTGTTATTGTTGTTGCCATTGTTATTATTGTTGTTGTTCCCATTGTTGTTGTTACCATTACCATTCCTCTTAAGCTGGGGACAGTTGCGTTTGTAATGGCCTTCTTTTCCGCATTCAAAACAACCTTTCGGAGTTTCTTGTGATTGTTGTGGCTTCTTCATCAATTCACCCCGACAGTCTTTGGCTGCATGACCAATCTTCCCACAACGTTGACACTTGAAGTTATCACACCGACCCACATGGTGGTAGTTACACCGGTTGCACTTCGGCAGTCTTCCACCATACCCGCCGGGTCCTTGATTTGAGTGCGCCTGGTTGAAGCTTCGGTTGTTATCAAACTTCCGTTGCTGTTGCTGACTTTGCTGCTGTTGTTGAGGTTGAGATTGGCTACTGGATGACGATCCCTTGTTACTTAAACCATCCCACTTGCGTTTCTGGTCGGGCACGCTTTCCACCGCACCCCGTTTAGGTAACCGACCTTGCTCAACTGCCTGGTCAGTCTGCCTGTGGGCTGTTCGGATTGCTTGTTGTATGGTAGTGGGGTTAGAAGCAGTTACCATACTTTGAATTTCAGGCACCAATCCCCGTATATAATGCTCCACCCTCTTGTGCATTTCATTCACCATCCCTGGGCATAAAGTGGCTAACTCATGAGTACGAGTCGTGTAGGCTTCAATTTCTGAGCCTTGCATTTTGAGTTGCCAGAACTCAATCTCTAGTTTCTGCACTTCATTCCGGGGGCAATATTCTTCAGTCATGATTTCTTTGAATTCATCCCAAGGTAGTTCATTGGCCATGGCTTGACCCAGCATTTGTACCTGGGCATTCCACCAGGAAAGTGCTGCGCCTTCCAATGTCCCGGTGGCATACTTCACCTGATCAGCAGGCGGGCAGTTGCATTTTGCAAAGACAGACTCTGTCTTCTCAAACCACCTTACAAGCCCTACAGCTCCTTCCGTCCCGCTGTAGGTATGGGGTTTACAGTCCATGAAGGACTTGTAGGTACATGGTGGTGGTCCTGTTTTGACAACCCAAACATTAGTCAGATATCCTAGACAAATAACTAGGATATCAGTTTAACCTCTTGTTATCATTTACCTGCTGGTTGTCCCGGTTGGGCAGCAGCCACTGCCGCCTGAACATGTTCGTTAATTAATGCCGCCAATTCCGCAGGCGTCATGTTTATGGCTCCGGCTCCACGGCCTCCGGCGCCACGTCCACGACCACGCCCACGTCCTCGTCCACGTGCGTCCATATTTCACTTTAAAATTCACAATTACAATAATGAGTAACATCCAACACATTAATCTCATCAAGGTACAGTAAACAATAAGAAATAATGCATCCACCACAACCACAACATTTATAACAGAAATAATAATCAAAGATAAATAATTTGCAATTGAGTCACAAAATATTCCATCAATGTCAAAATTTAAGTTTGTCAGTTGGGTGGGAAACAACCCTTCCCACATAGGTTTCAAAGAAAAGAAACACTACATAGTCCAAGTCATTTAAAAGGTAGGATCAGTCCAGTACGTCAGATCCGTCACTGTCCTCATCCATCTCTACTGGTTCTTCTTCGGGGGCTTCCTCGGGTTCTTCTTCTGGGTCTTCCTCATCAGGGTCCACCAAAGGTGCAGGAGCTTCAGCAATCTGGAGTGCTGCTAGCTGTGCCTCTAAATCAGCAAACCTATTATCGATCTCCATATTATGGTGATCTTGTGCGTCCATGCGCTCACTAAGTGCTACCACGTTGCCTGCCAGCGTATGATGTCCACCAATGGCCATCGAAAGTCGCTCCTGAAGCGTATCTACCTGGTAACGCAGCTGACGCATCTCAGATCGTAATGCAGAGTTCTCATCAGTGAGTCCTCTAATTCGCTGTCGCTCTGTGTCCAGTGTGGCTACCAAAGCTGCAAATGCCTGCTCCAGAGGGATGCTCAAGGTAGGAAGTGTAGGCAAAGTAGAGGCGGTTGATGACCTAGTCCTAGGTCGTGTAGGTGCTACTGGTGGTACGCGCTCTCTATAAGCCATACGGTTTATGTAAGTGGGGTAGAAATCCCAGTTACGCGGAGGATCGAGCTCAGGAGGTATGAAAGGCTGATCCCAGTCTATCTCGCTAGGAGGATAAGGATGTCGTGGCCAGTTAAATCCCCTATCCGGTACGGGAGAAGTAGGAGGTGAATCAGATCGTGCAGGTCTCTTGCCTAAATTCCTGGACGTCGATGCCATGCTGCGAAGTACGTGTTGCGTATGCCAATGAGTATACAGTAAGGAGAGTAAGCGATAAGTAACTAACAACTATGCGGTTATAGTCTAGTGTGTGTATGCAACCTAGTTCCCTATAACCAATGGCTCTGATACCAATCTGTCACACCCTCAAAATCCGCGAGCGGGGTTTTACCGCGAGGCGCGTGACATACCAGGATCTCAGTCATTAGTTACCAAGAACGACTCTATATGATAAATAAACAAAACCAGAGTTAACGTTTAAAATACTGCGGAAGCGTTTTTAAAACTAGAAAACCCAAAACAAGTAGTATGTAAAGAGAATGCGCAAAACATACGCGCCCCAAACACAAATGTTTAGTAGGAAAAATAAACCCAAATGTGTAAACAAACAATGTAGACAACTCAACGATGCTGGTGTGCGTGCTCCTAGGCAACTGGCAACCTTAACCTGAGAATAGCATACTAAACAAGTCAACACATGGTTGGTGAGTTCAAGAGTTTGCGTTAAAATATAAACCAATCAATAGTTTCCAGAGCATAAGTAGTGTATTGCAATAGATAGCTAGTCTATTAACATAAAAATATTAATCATAGTGATTTCGCGATCGAAGCTGACTGTGTTACGTTTGTTGCCTCCCGTCACGACTTACCAGGTCGTGACGAATATGTGTTAGGACAAAATTGCACCCGTTTGACCTCGAGTCGCACAGGTGGGGCTCGTCAGACCCAGTAGTACTACCCAAGATTTCCCCGCTATTCAATATTAACAATCCGAAAGTGTGAGGACTTTCCATGGTAAACAGCACTATATCAATATTATACACACTCATATATAAAAGCGTTTGTGATCAACAGTATGCTATCTCCCCCAAAAGAGATTATGTAAAAAGTGGGGCAAGAACTCACCTGACGCGCGCAAGAATTAACCTAGAGCTTAACTTGAAAGAAAAGAGGGAAAGACAACCTTCAAAGGTCACCTAGAACACAAGAGTACATAAGTACGTGTACACAGAATCAATATGAAACCCTAAGTGCTCTACAAACCAAGGAACTCAAGGTTTTAGAAAGACAAGACACATTTGACCCAGTTGACCCGTTTGACCCGTTGGTGACATTATAGGTGATAATTCGTTAATACTAACACAACAGTATGTCATACATGATCAACATACAACTTGATTACATATAGCACATCATTAACCACATGTACTACCTAGATCATCATACAACCAATTATCATACAAGTCATGCGAATTACAACAGGCCAAAACAGGTAACAAACCAAATCAACATTCATATAACCTAGACAACACATTTAATCAACTTAGAAATCATCCATGAACACACTAGCATGATCCTAATATCCCAAACATGCTCAAATCATCCAATTCAATGATTTGCACAATTAAAGTTTCCCTTTTGGGAAAGTTCATCCCAAATTCATCAAACTCACACTACATTCATGAATTCATCAATTATATACCAATTCAAGTCCATGACAACATCTAAACATGATCAACAACACCTAATCATCATGATTCATCAACTTTCATACCCAAAAGTTACTATCTTTAGTAAGGTATGAACTACAACATGCATTCTTGAATTCCTAACATTCATATCAACCATCTAGCATCTAAACATCATTACAAACACATTCATAACATTCATACACCAACCAATCATCAATTCATGCAAAATAAAGTTACTATTATTAGTAACCTATGAACAAAGTATCAAAATCATAGCTTTCTTGCATAATCGACGTTAACTTGCATATATACAATCCAACTAACATAATAACAACATCAAACAACCATCATTCAACATCCAATTTGATCCAAAATAGCCTCAAACTCACGGCCAAGATGATCATATGAACAAACAACCAAAATCCAAACTTTCTTGCATAATCAACGTTAACTAGCATCAATACAACCTAACTAACATCATAACATCACCAAACAAACAAGAATTAACATCCAATTGCAGATTTTCGAACTAGGGTTCGGCCACCTTGAAAAACCATCAAAAACATGTAAAAATCTAACCTTTAAACGTGTAATGGCTTGCAATTGATGATTCTAACTTGTTGTGTGCCTTGAAATCGATCCAAATTCGAATGTGAATGGTTGTTCTTGGCTGAATTCGCGATGGTGAGGGTGAGGGAGTGCAGGTCACGGCCGAATGGGGTGTTTAGGGTTGGGTTTTGTGTTTTAATCAACAAAGTTTTGCATAATTACCTTTTAACCCTTGCACTTTGTATTTTGTAAAGATTAAGCTTTTAACACCCTTTTAAGATGTTTATAACCACAATAATAAACATATGAACTAATAATAACAATTATATACTTTATCTTTACTAGTCACACAATGCACGAATTAAATACACACGTTTCCACGTTATGCGATAAAATTTACAATAAACATTTAAATCACATAATCACGACTAATAATCAACATAGTAATTATTGTTTAACATTATCAATTATTATTAAGTCACCAACGTTCAACAACAACTAGTGTGTGCTCCCGACACGTGTATGCAAGACTTAACGGAACTAACGGAGTTTGGTAACGGAAAATTACCGGATGTCACATTTATTTGCAACACAAGTGCAAATATTTAGAAAACCAATTTCTAAATACTCTAAGTGTTAATATTTATTTATATGATCATATCATAAAATAAATATTGTAGGTGTTTGTCTAGCTTGTTATTGGGTATGACCCGACTTGGATCATAATATACTAGCCACATCAATCCTATATGTGTCTTGGGCAGACCGTGTCCAAAAATCTCCCACTTGCAAAAGATACATAGAAGATTGATTCAAGCAGCAAATACTGCCTAACAACGGTTTACTACCCCTAATACGCATGATGAAGTGCCATTCAATAACATCATCTTCTTAAATTCCCTTACTTGAAATGATTTAGGTGAAATCCTTTTGTTACAGATGTCATGTCAAATCCAGAGACACAGAGTGATCATTCCCTATTGATTTAACTTTATCAGGCCTTAGACATCTTACTCTTAATGAATAAGAGGAACAAATCCCATCTTGACTACATACGTTTCTCATAATCACCTTGTATCACACCTGAACTTAGCCTTGTGTACTGTCAATATTTCAGAACAACGAAGAACTAGGTCAAAGTATAATATTTGATGAATATCAAAACCCAATATATATCTCAGGTCGGAGGATACTATGATATTCGCCTTTACTCAAAGTTACTTATGATCAATTACAAAGATTCCATGCAGAAATATTTGAGAGCGGGTCAGTCCAATATTTGTATTCCACAAATATCTATGAACTTTGGTAGCAATCTGTTGCTCTATATTCATACCTTATGAATATCCACCAATCCAAGTTGATATTAGTCTTGCCTTCATTTTTGTTCCCACAAATATGATCGACTAGGGACATTTAGAATAGTTAACATATTTATGGATTTAAACATGCTAAAATGGAACATAACTCAAAATATCATAATTATATAAAAGAGTCAAAATAATATTTTTTCCGTTATTCAAATACTAAATAGATCAAATCCAATCACTAGAATATCGATGTCCTAAGTCACAAGTATGACTCCCATGCTTTGGCATTTCAAGGAGATTTGTGAGTGGATCCACAATGTTTTGATCAGTGTGAACTTTGCGAATACATATCTTTTCTTTTTCAACTTCATCCCTTATGTAGTTGAATCTCCGCTCAATGTTCCTTGTCTTTTGATGTGCTCGGGGTTCCTTGATTTGAGCAATCGCACCCTCGTTGTCACAACAGATCTCTAGGGGATCTTGAATGGTAGAGACCACCCCTAGATTGACAATGAATTTCTTTAACAATGCAGGTTCTTGTGCTGCCAATGAAGCGGCGATGTATTCCGATTCTATAGTGGAC
This sequence comes from Flaveria sonorensis, assembly GCA_025506505.1. Lineage (NCBI taxonomy): Eukaryota > Viridiplantae > Streptophyta > Magnoliopsida > Asterales > Asteraceae > Flaveria > Flaveria sonorensis. Next base: position 34,844,218 of record CM046435.1, on the reverse strand, counting down.
AATGCTACCACATCCTGCTTTGAGCTCTTCCAGGACACTACCCCACCATTCATAATGAAGACATACCCCAATTGGGATCGAGAATCATCTCTATCAGTTTGGAAACTCGCATCCGTGTAAACCTTTACAGCGAGCTCCTCCTCACCAGATCCATATATTAGAAACATATCCTTAGTCCTCCTAAGGTATTTCAATATACTCTTAACAACCTTCCAATGGCTATTTCTTAGATTCTGCTGATATCTACTCGTCATGCTTAAAGCGCATGATACGTCCGGTCTAGTGCATATCATTGCATACATGATGGATCCTATAGCAGACGCATACAGGACTTCCTTCATCCTTTCTTGCTCATCCTTTAAGCTTGGACATTGTGATGCACTCAATATTATCCCTCTTTGAATAGGTACAGACCTTTCTTAGAGTTCTCCATCTTGAACCTTTTCAAGATTTTGTCAATGTATGCATTTTGGTTTAAACCTATCAACCACCTTGATCTATCCCTATAGATCTTTATTCCTAAAATATAGGTAGCTTCACCAAGATCTTTAATGGAAAAACAACTTCCAAGCCAGGTTTTAATACCTTCCATGGTTGGAATGTCATTTCCAAACAGTAGTATGTCATCAACATACAATACTAAGAATGTGATGATTCTCCTACTAGCCTTCTTATACACACATGCTTCATCAACATTCTTGATGAATCCAAATTTCTTGATCTCTTCATCAAAATGTTGATTCCAACTTCTTGATGCTTGTTTCAATCCATAGATTGATTTCTTTAACTTGCATACTTTGTTAGGATATTATGGATCGACAAAACCATCAGGCTAAACCATATAGACATTCTCTTCAAGATGTCCATTAGGAAAAGTAGTTTTGACATCCATTTGCCAAATCTCATAGTCATAATATGCGGCTATGGCAAAAAATATCCTAATTGACTTTAGCATTGCCACAGGTGAGAAGCTATCATCATAATCAACCCCTTGAGTTTGAGTGAAACATTTTGCTACAAGTCTTGCTTTATAAGTATCCAAGTTTCCATGCATATCGGTTTTCTTCTTGAAAACCCATTTACATCCAACTGTTTTGGAGTTAAGCGGTGGCACAACCAATTCCCATACTTGGTTGCCATTCATGGATTGCATCTCTACATTCATGGCTTCAAGCCACTTGTCACAATCGGAATTTGACATTGCATCATGGTATGTAGTTGGTTCATTTGAGTCAACTACATAGCGTCCATTCATGAAAAATCCATATCTTTCGGGTGGATTGCTAATTCTACCAGATCTGAGAACATTTTGTGTGTATTGATCAACCTCTTGATCATTTTCAACAACCACTTGTTGATTGCTAATATCAACCAAACGTGTATTGGCTTGTGGTTCTCGATCCTCATCAAGTTCCACTGTTTTATTGGTAGTTCCTTCCATAAGGAACTTAGTTTCCAAGAACTCAGCCTTTAGAGCAATAAATACCTTTTGCTCTGTGATGAGCTCAAAATGGATCGATCTGTGATGATATATGAACACAATTCAATCTAAACCACACAAGTATTCAATTCAATACAAGCAAATCATCAAAAATTCATATAGTTTTCATTGATTAGCATATAGAAGAATACAAAGTGTAGAAAACAGTTACAATACGTCTCAATGCTAAAAACTTTTTTTACACCATACATATCTATGCTATTTATACTAATCAAGAAAACAAAGGAACATATTTACATAAAAAGTCCCTATACTATGACAAAAATGTAAAAGACACACAAATAGAAATGTTAATCTTTAATGAAGCATCTACACTCTGTTGGATTGTAGAAGTTATATCCCATGGAGTCTTTGGGATATCCTACAAAGATACACTTAGTGGATCGGCCTTCTAACTTGTTTAGGGTGTTCTGCTTAACATAAGCTTCACAACCCCATACTTTTAAATATGATAATGATGGAACTCTTCCATGCCATATTTCAAAAGGTGTCTTATCCACTTTCTTGGTTGGGGCCATATTCAGGATACAGGCCGCGGAGAGCAATGCGAAACCCCAAAATGACAGAGGTAGTGTGCTTCTAGCCATCATAGATCGAACCATATCCAATAGGTTTTGGTTTCTCCTTTCAGACACACCATTATGTTGTGGTGTTCTGGGTGGAGCAAGTTGTGAGATAATCCCACAACTCCTAAGATGATCTTGAAAGGCATCACTAAGGTATTCACCTCCTCTATCCGAACGAAGAACTTTGATTGTTTTGTTGAGTTGATTTTCAACTTCATTTTTAAAGATTTTGAACATGTCAAAAGCTTCATCTTTGTGTCTCAGCAAGTACACATAACCATAACGACTATAATCGTCGATGAAGGTAATGAAGTATCTTTCACCATTCCTTGTCATTGCTTTAAAAGGACCACATACATCGTAATGTATGATTCCTAATAAATCTTTTTCCCTCTCGTTAGTGCCACTAAAGGGTTCCTTGGCCATCTTTCCTAGTAAACAAGATTCACACTTATCAAATGAATCGTCTTCATTTGCTTCCAAAAGACCATTCATTGAAGTTTTTGAATGCGATTCTTGTCTATGTGACCAAGACGACAATGCCAAAGATATGATTTACTTAAACCCATTTTAAGTTTCTTGGTGCTTGATTGGTATAACGAGTTATTAAAAGATGTGTCATTATGAACCAATCCATAAATGCCATTAAAAGGCATAGCCTTAAAATAAAGCATATTATCCATGAAAACACAAACACCATCATTAATAAACTTTAATACATAACCATATTGTCTTAGAAGGGAAACTAAAATAATATTCCTAGTCAAACTAGGAGCATAAAAAATGTTTATTAAGATAACTTCCAAACCACTTGGAAGCTTCAAAGTATAGTCTCCTTGGGCTTCGACTTCAACTTTTGCTCCGTTACCCATGTAGAGGCCAGTGTCTCCCTTCTTAAAATGCTTATTTCTTTTGAACCCCTGCAACGAATTGCAAATATGAGTTCCATATCCGGTATCCAATACCCATGTGTTTGAAGAAATAACATTAAGTTTAATATGAATCATGAAAGTTGTACCTGAGGTTTGCCCTGCATCCCTCTTGTTTCTCAACTCTTTGAGATAGGTTGGACAATTCCTCTTCCAATGTCCTATCTCACCACACTCAAAGCACGGATCGTTCTCCGTAACCTTTGGCTTCTTAAGCTTCAGTTTTGGTGGTTCCGCTTTAGCCTTTCCCTTACCCTTCCCTTTGATGTATCCCTTGCCTTTAGCAATATTCGCCTTGGCTTTGGGGTGATGCCTTTTCTTATTGCCACCCTCATTGATCGTGAGAACCGGTAAAACCCTCTTTCCCATCCCCGTTTCGGCTGTTTTGAGCATTGCTTGAAGTTCCCCAATGCTCTTGTCCCATCCGTTCATGTTATAATTTATGATAAACGTCGCAAATTTCTTGGTTAATCCATTGAGGATCAAATCCGTCGCCAACTCTTTAGAGACGAGACAGTTCAGCCTTTCGAGGCGATCAATGTATCTTTTCATCTTGAGCACATAAGATGACACCGATTGGGTTTCTTCCATTCGACATGCATGAAGCGCTTGAACCGTTTTGAAGCGTTCTACCCTTGCTTGTTGATGGAAATCTCCTTTAATTTGGTAAACATGTCGTATGCCCCATGATGTTCAAAGTCATTTTGAAGCTTGGGAATCATGGTTCCTAACATGAGGCAAGAAACTTGCACTGAATCCTCAGTGTGCTTAAGCCAATCGTTGTAGGCATCTACATCATCAATGTTGGCTTCACGGGAATAGGATCGTCCAACACATAGGATTTCATCTCTTGCTTGAGAACAATTCTCAAGTTTCGAAACCAATCCATGAAATTATTATGGTTAAGACGATCCCTTTCCAGGATAGTTCTTAGTGATAGGTTATGGACGGCCGAGCGGTAGCGTTGTTGTTTGCGACCATTTCTACAATTTTAACAAAGTTCAATTTTAGTATTTACGATTATGAAACTTTAATTATTAATACCCTTTTATGTCTCATAAACAATTAATAATTAAAATCTGGAAACCAACGTTATATTTAAATATTGGTTAAGTGACCTTTATCCCGTTATTTAAATTAACAAGGTAGTCAACATTTGATAATTGCAACCCTTTGCAACTTCTAGTTTTATGGGATCGGTTAAACATCTTTATGTTTAGTTGGCATGTTTAATCCCATTAACACCTTTGTATGCCATGCTTCGTTGACCCTATTCACATGGTTTCCAACTCAAGTCGTCCTACTTACACACACGTGTGAGTTTACAGATACAAGTGGTTAGCTGACCTTTATCCCACAAATATGTTAACCCCACCTCAAACACACAAGTTCCCTAAATGTGGTTAGGTGACCTTTATCCCACAAAGAGTTCCCAAGTGATTTGAGTGTTGTATAAAAGGATGGTGTTAAACTTGTTTTAAAAGGGATTTTTGTTTTCATTAATTGTAGTTTTGAAAACTTTATGTACCTTACATTTGCATGCATTCAAATGCGTGGTACTTTAGTGAAACCAACTTTCAAGGCTCTTTTAATAAAACCCAATTTTATTATGAAAACATTAACCTTTAATAAAACCATTTTATTACCTATGTTAATGTTTCCAAAAGAACCGTTTTTAAGCTTGTTGTTGATTTTAAATTGTTTACCAATGCATATCCAAATATCATATAACCAATAAAAGTAAATCAAACACACAAGCATAACATACAACAATAATTTCATAACTATAGCCAACTAATTTAACACCACTTGTTGACCGAAACAAGTGAGTTAATTGGGTCTTTCTAAAATTTGACACAAGTGTTGTGTCGGTAAACTTCCATTTGATCCCGCATCCAAATGCTTCAAGTGTCCACTTTGTGTTGTGATTCTTCCATTCGATTTGGGCTTCCAAATGGGCTTTAACTTCTGCTCCAAACTCGTTAGGGCCTTCATAATGTGTTTTTGATTATTGGGCTTAAATCCCATTAAGAGCTATAAGGCCCTTTGGGCTCAAAGTTGGCCCAACCTGAAAACCCACCTTGTTGCATCTTGTTTTACAAAATATATCCTAAATACATTTTTCTAGTAAAATACAACGCATCTAACCTATTTATTTTACATACCAAATAAAAAATAAATAAATTACATACCCAAAATGGATGAACAAATACATTTAATTATTACAACCTTTTGAATAATCAAATACAAATCACAACACATCCAAACACAAGGTCTCGGCTAGGTTATGAACATCAAAATACATATCCATATATGCAAGCAGAAAATCCGAGAGCCTCCCATTTGAACCACTAACTTTCGGTTAAGGTATAAACAAACCGAATATCATGGTTTTGTCCAAACAACTAAATCATCCAAATGATTAAATTTTTCAAGATTACAATATGCATGTAAACTAAAATCTTGAAAAACCAAAGGGAAACTTTGACCAAAACTTTTGGCCTGTTGGTGAATCAACACCAAAAAACCGAAATTTCAATTCAATCAAAGCATGTATCCATATAACCGGCTCTTGATGCCATTGTTGGGTTTTAACAAGTTTATCAAAGTCATTTTATCAAAATAAAATGAAAACGTAGCAGAGATTAGATTCAAAACTTGTTCAAGTAAGCATATATATAAACCATTTTATATGTTGCAAAACCCATTATGGATCTATATATGAAAGTACATGCTTACAAAACAACCATAGGGTGTTCCAGTAGACTACCTTTTGTAAGGAATACGAGGAAGATGATTGTTGAAACTTGAATGGCAGCCTCCAAAGAAGAAGACCTCAAGCTTGTATACTCTTCAAGCTCCCAACAAACACCCCTGTTGCTAGGATTTTCACACTTTTAGAAAAACTGTCTTGTTCTTTTGTTCTCGGTTATTTTTTTTAAAACCAAAAAAAACTAAAACCAAAAAACCAAAAGAACTAACTTGTCAGTTCTGCACTTTGCGTGTATGGTTAAAAAGGAAGAGAGAGTGGTTATTGGTAATCATTGTCATTTGCATGCCTGGGAAACTGAAATTTCAAATGAGGAGAGAGAAAGCAGGGGTGGGGCCCAACCCCTTATCCTATCCGCATTTCTTCAAACATTCACCCGCATTAGTAAATGGGGTTGAATGGTCTCCTTCGGCATTTGTAAATGCGGATGAGTAATTTCCAAATGCACTTTGAAGAATTTCCAAAAGAACTAACTTGTCAGTTCTGCACTTTGAAGAATTTCCATCCGCATTTTCTCAAATGCACATCCGCATTAGTAAATGCGGATGAATAATTTCCATCAGCATTTCCTCAAATGCACATCCGCAATAGTAAATGCGGATGAGTAATTGGAAATGCAGACATAAACCAATATACATTGCTATTTAACCATTTGAATAAGAATGTAGAATACTCTCTCTAAATATAAATTATCCATATAATTTATTTACAACACAAGCGCAAATATTTAGAAACCCAATTTCTAAATACTCTAAGTGTTAATATTTATTATATGATCATATCATAAAATAAATATTGTAAGTGTTTGTCTAGCTTGTTATTGGGTATGACCCGACTTGGATCATAACGTACTAGCCACATCAATCCTATATGTGTCTTGGGCAGACCGTGTCCAACAGTTGCCGAATTGGACCAACCAATGGGTAGAAAAGCAGAAAAAAAAACGAAAAACCCAAGGCATGCATGTAGAGGAAATTATCCAACTTAGAAAGATGAAGTATACCCTTTTAGAGGAGCTACATGCTCAAGAGAAGGAGTTTTATCGCCTTAGGCGGAAAAGATGGAGTACGACAAGGAGAAAGAGGGGAAAAATTACAACTTGAAGATGAAAGGCTGAGATTGGAGGCAGAGAATTTAAAGCTCGAGTCTAAGAAAATAGAGCTTGCAACGAAGGAATCAGATCAGTAGATTATGATGATGGATGTAAGTGTTATAATAGAAATGCAACAAATATATTTTGAGGAACTTAAGAGGGAAATCATGACTAGACGTACTCATGCATGAAACAATCAACTTTGATGAGCTAAGGACTAGTACATATGATTTTGAGATACCTGATTAGTTGACGCTAACTCATACTTTTGGTAGTTTATGTGATGTTGAAATTTACTACATATTTTTACTGTGATTTGTCAAGAAACTTTATGATGGATTGTGTCATCACTAGCATCTCTATAAATTGAGATTTTTGTTAGAATAGCTACTGATATATGATGATTTAATTAGTAGCATGTTGGGTTTGCATATGTTTTTTGGTTTGTGGTACTTTAGTTGGATTAATTTCAGCTACGGTATTATGGTCCTTTAAGTGGGTCAATTTAATTACTAGTATGTTAGGTTTGCATATAAAAGCACAACAATATATTTGTTAGTTGAAAGAAATTTTAGAATAAAACGATAATAAAACAAAATAGTTAGTAGTTAAAATTAAAGATAGAAGAAGAAAGAAATAATAAAAAATTAATATAGAGATAGTGTAAGGTAATATTAGAAGATTATAAGGCTGATGCAACCAAATAAGCCAAAACAACCAAAGGTCTTCCTGCATGCATGTGCTGGACGCACAAAGGTAGAAGTGCTTCGGAAGTTTTACATACTACATCAGAAAATACTCTAAGTGTAAAATCTTCCAAAGCCAAAGTCCAAATCTTCCGAGGCCAAAGATGAAGTCTTTCGAAGCTTCAAAGACAAAGTCTTCCGAAGCCATTTTGCTGTGAAGACTGATTTCTTCCGACAATAGAGAAGACATGCTTTCTCTGATCTACTTTACAGAGTGCTGACACACTTTCCGCTAATGCTCTGAAGACTCACCAACTTATATGAGTCGGTGAAAAGTCCATGCTTTTGTAAACTATAGATTAAGGTCTTTGTCTGTAGCTTCCTACTTTTATTCCTGTAAACCTTTTTGTAATAGAAAAGGATGTGAGCTATGGCATGTCATAGTCACTAGTCAAAAGACAATCTGCCTTTTGACTTTAGATTGATATTGTTGTTTAGATTAGTCAATTCCAACTGTCTTTCTAAGTATTGATGGTTGTAGGATGTAGTATAAAGAGTCGTAGGTTCTTGTAATTTAGATATGCTTTGTAACACTTGTAATAGAACTTGAGAGCAATATACACACTCCTTGAAAACTATATTTCTGTGTTATTGTTGCTTGTTCTTTCTCATTACTTACTTGTGTTTGTAATATCCTCATAATAAAACCCGGTTCCCTATTTGAACTGTTAAGTGTTCCAAGTCTCTCCTCATTGTGAAACTAATTGTGTTAGGCACCCTTACCCGGTCCTGCAATTGGTATCAAAGCATTTCAGGCTCTTGATTGTAAGATTTCACCATCTTTAATCCTCTCAGTTTCATAGTTCACTTAACATCTCAAATAGCAGCTATCACAAAGGCTGATATGGAAACCAGTACAATGACAAAGTCCCACTGATCAGTCCTGAAGACTTTGATACTTGGTGTCAAAGAATGGAAGGCTTTATCAAGTCTCAAGACTCTAGGATGTGGGTGTCTTTTGACGATGGACCTCATATACCATCCACCTCTTCAGCTGCTGTTGGTGGTGGTATGATACCAAAGGAAGTGGCTGACTATTCTGATGAAGACTGGAAGGAGATTGATATTGATCAGAAAGCCATGACCGCCCTCCAAACTTTTCTTCCAAACTCTATCTACAGAGGCTTCAAGAAGTGCAAGACTGCCAAGCAACTTGGGGATGCACTAAAGCTGATGTATGAGGGGTCTAATGAAGCAAAAGAAAAAAAGAAAGACCTCTTGAAGCAGCAGTTTGAGAACTTCACCTTCAAGACAGGTGAAACCATGACTCAACAATACTTTAGGTATGTTAAGATTGTGGATACTCTGGCGGATGTTGGCGTAACTCTTGAGAACAGGGACATTATGAGGAAGTTCATGTCCTCTCTTCCCAGACAATGGACACACTATTGTGTGATCATCAAGAGGACTGAGAACCTCAAGACCCTTACTCTCATAGAGTTGTATGGTATCCTCAGTGGCTACAAGATGGAGATGAACATGCAAAATCCATCTGGTAACTCTAATAGCCAATAGAGTTCAACCTTTCATGTGGTTGAAAGGGATTGCAGAGAACCACATCACCATCTCATCAGCTACCCTGACAACTCACAAAAGGGTCCATTCATCACCTTTTCGGAGACACCAAGGGGAGGCTACATCCCTGGAAGCCTATTCCAGGAGACAGCTCTTCACAAGCTTTTGTGTCTTCTGATGAAAGTTCAGGCAACTTTCTCTTCACCCTTGAAGATCTGGACTGTATCCATCCAGATGATCTAGAGTATATGGAAATAGTCCAGTAGATGGCTCTTCTCACTCACAGGGCCAACAAGTTCTATAAGAGGACTGGAAGGAAGTTTCCTAGCAATGCAGCCAGTGGAAAGATTGGGCTTGATAAAAGCAAAGTGAAGTGTTACAAGTGTAACAGAATAAGTCACTTTGCCAGAGAGTGCAAGGTACCAAAGTCAAATGGTGGGCAAGCACAAACCAGGCCAAACTACACTGAAGGAGCTCACTAGAATGAGAAGCCAAGACAGCAAGCCACAGTTACTGTTGAAGATGGAGGCTTTGACTAGAGCTTTCAGGTGGAAGATGCATCTCCAAACCAAGCATCGATGGCAGATCATGATGAAGCCAAGGTATTGGAACATCTTCGCACACCTGAATGTATTGCTAAAGTTAATAGATACAGGTCCTATAACTTAGAGATGAGATCTGATCTTTAGTCCTTAAACATGTTAAAAACTAATTTTAAAAGAGCTGAAAATGATTATAAACTTGAGATAGAAGATCTAGAGAAAACCATTTCAACTCTTAAGCATGAGCACACTAACTACAAGACTCAAATCAAAGATCTCATCACAAAGTTAAATGAATGCCAGGCTGAGCTTGTGATCTGCAAAGCCAGGGTATAAAAATGTTTTCTTGAAGAAGAGACCTTCAAGAACATAATATCCTCATCCCTACATGCAAAAGTTTGGTATCAGAATAAGCAGAGACTAGGATCTACTGAGATAGCTCCTCCAGACACTCTATTGTCTGAAAGATCTCCAAGGTGTGGAACTTGTGAAGATGAGCTTCCTTTCATAGACCCCATTGTTGAAGAGGATGAAGAGGAGATAGTGAAGGATGACTCTGAGAAGAGTGAAGAAGATCATCCTAAGAAGGGTCACTATTCTCCTGAGGAGAGGAAAGAGTCTGGGATGACTAAGTCAATAAGGAAGAACTTGATCAGAAGAGCTAAGAGGAGATCAACGAAGGCTCAAGAGATCAAGGCTACTTTTGACTCTAAGCATAAACAAGTGTTCATCTCTGCAGGGTTTGAAGTGGTGAAGGTTAAAGACTCAACTATGAACTCTAGTACCAGGAGTTCTAGTTTAGTTCCAAACCATTCCAGCAAGAAGAAGAAGACTGACCAGCTGTGTACCACTGCTACACAGCGTGAACCATCCAGCTCTAAGAGCAAGCCTCTCCCTAAGAAGCTTGCTGCATCATCTGTGAAGATGAAGATGCAGAAGGAAAGTGATGAAACTCAGTCTTGCTCACAAAAGAAGACTCCTAAAAGGAAGCAAATAGACTGCATCATGTGTGGTAGTACTTCTCATATGGCTAAGGATTGCATCTACAATCCCAATAGCAGTATCCATATGGTCAAAGAGAAAAATTCTAAGAAGAAGAAGGAAAAGCAAGCTTCGGAAGGAAAATCTATTTCCTTCGGAAGCTCCAAAGTGAAGAAGAAGACAAGTGAAAACTTGCCTTCAGAAGAAATTTTGGTCTTGGAAGAAAGGAATGCTTCCAAAGTACTAAAGCATGCTGCAGTGATAGCAAGATCTTCCGAAGGTCCAATCTCCAAAACTTTAGAAGTTATTGAAACTTCCAAGGTGTTGAAAGTCAAGTCCAATCTTCCAAAGATGGTGTGGAAGATGAAGAAAGACCTGGTGACTGAAAGTTCTTCATCAACAGCAACTAATGATCCTTAAAGCTTGAATATAGGATCTGTTACTGTTACATTGTCTTCAAGTCACTTTGAAAAGCCCAAGACCAATGAGGCTTGGGTTTCTAAGTGTAACTAACCACTTCTTTTTATGCAGAAACAGCTAAAGACTTAGGGAAATATATGGATCATTGATAGTGGCTGTTCTAGACACATGACTAGCAATGGTTCTTTGCATCACAATTTTGAGAAAATTGATGGTGGACCAGTTGTTTTTGGAGGAGATGCTGGTGGTTACATCACTGGAAGGGGCATGGTCACAAATGGTAAGCTCACCATTGAGAAGGTAAATTTTGTTAAGGAGGTTGTATACAATCTACTGAGTGTATCATAATTTTGTGATCAGAGACACAACATGCTCTTTACTGAGCATGAGTGCATTGTTCTCAAGCCCGGGTTGGTCATTCCTCAAGAGCATATCCTGCTCAGAGCCCCAGGAAAGGGAACATGTACAAGATGGACTTGCAGAAAACATCTCCCTCAGGAGAGGTTTCTTGCTTTCTATCTAAAGCAAATAGTGATGAGTCTTTCCTATGGCATAAAAGAATGTGCCGTGTAAACTTTAAGAACATGAATAAGTTAATTAAGAATGATTTGGTAACTGGAATGCCAAAGAAAGAGTTTACAAGTGATGATCATTGTGTTGCATGCCTGAAAGGGAAGCAACACAAAGTGTCTCACAAGCCAAAGGAAAAGAACTCTATTATTACTCCCTTACACTTATTACACATGGATCTCTTTGGCCCCATCAGTGTAATGAGTTTAGGAAGGACCTCATATTGTTTAGTGATCACAGATGATTTCACAAGATTCACTTGGGTCTTTTTCCTTAGAATCTCGGATAAGACTCCTGAGATCTTGAAGAACTTTATTTTAAAAATTTAGAATCAATCAAATCACAAGGTCAAGACCATAAGATGTAATCAAGGAACAGAATTTAAGAACTAAATCCTTGATACATTTTGTGATAAAAAGGGTATTACAAGATAATATAGTGCTCCCAGGACTCCTCAGCAAAATGGTGTTGCTGAGAGGAGAAACAGGACACTTATTGAAGCTGCAAGAAGCATGTTGTCTGACTCTAAACTACCCATCACCTTCTGGGTAGAGGCATTTAACATAGCCTGCTATGTGCAAAATAAAGTTTTAGTGGTTAAGACTCATGGTAAGACTCCTTATAAGTTGTGGCACAAAAGGAGACCATTTATTGGTTTCCTCAGGTCATTTGGATATCCTTGCACCATCTTAAATACCAAAGATCAAGTAGCCAAATTTGATGAGAAGTCAGATGATGGACACTTTTTTGGATACTCTTCCCAAGCTAAGGCTTATAGAGTATACAATCTCAGAACTAGAGTAGTTGAGGAGTCAGCCAATGTAACCTTCAATGAGCACACTCCTAGTGTGAAAGGTTCTGGTCCTAATTGGCTATTTGATCTTGATTTAGTTACCAACTATTTTAACAAGTCTTGTGAGGATGTTTCAGGATCTACAGGTAACATATCAACAGGAGATCTTGACCCAAGATTTGAGCTGAGAAGACCAAGAAAGAATACTACTTCAGCTCCAGTGGTAACTAATCCTGCAAATGAAGATCCTATCAGCACAAACATGAAAATTCAGCTGATACATCTGAGATGCCTTCAAATTCCAGCTCAGAGGTTCAAAACTCAGGTGAAGGAGCTTCAAATGTAGGAGGAAATAGAGGTGGTGATAGTGATCAAGAATTTCTTGATGCTGATAACCACTCCATAGAAGACAACATAAATAATGTAACACACTCATTGGATCAAGTCTCACTTGATAAGTGTGTTGATGTGGTGGGTGACACTCCATTGCCATATCTAAATTTCTCTAATCTAGATATTTCAAATCAACTTGCTATGATCCCTAAACTCAGGATTCACAAGTCACACCCCACCACAAACATCATTGGAAATATTGATACAGGAGTGAGAACAAGTGGACAAACCCATGACAAAAATGTTTGTCTATATTCTTGCTTCTTGTCCCAAGTAGAGCCAAAGAATGTTGATAAGGCTTTGAAAGATGGAAGCTGGGTTGAAGCAATGTAAGAGGAGCTGCTTCAATTTAAAAGACAAAAGGTTTGGAACCTATTTCCTCTTCCTTATAGGAAGACTATCATAGGAACCAAGTGGGTTTTTAGGAACAAAAAGGATGATAGAGGACTTGTCATCAAGAATAAGGCCAGACTAGTTGTCAAGGATACACACAAGAAGAGGGAATTGATTACACAGATGTCTTTGCTCCTGTGGCAAGACTTGAAGCTGTAAGGATATTTCTGGCCTTTACAGCATCCAAGGATTTCAAGGTCTACCAACTTGATGTCAAGTGTGCTTTTCTATATGGGGTGTTTGATGAAGAGGTGTATGTTAAACAACCACCTGGCTTTGTAGACCCAGATTATCCTAATTATTTCTGCAAGCTTGATAAAGCACTTTATGGGCTGCACCAAGCTCCAAGAAAATAGTATGAGACACTATCTCTGTATCTCTGTCAACATGGGTACAAACTATAGATGGAACTCTCTTCATCAAAGGGATAGGAAATAACCTAATGCTGGTTCAGGTGTATGTGGATGATATCATCTTTGGGTCAACTAATCCAAAGCTTTGTAAAGACTTTGAGAGGTCGATGAAGAATAGATTTGAAATAAGTTGCATGGGGGAACTCAATTTCTTTCTGGGATTTCAAGTGAAGCAAGTTGACAATGGCATCTTCAAAAGTCAGTCAAAGTATGTACAAGACATACTTACAAGATTCAACATAACTGATTGTAAGGTTGCAAAGACACCCATAGCCAGAAATCACTCCCTTGGACCTGATCTTGAGGGGGAGTGTGTGGATGAAAACTTATACAGAGCTATGATTGGGTCTTTTATGTACCTCATAGCCAGTAGGCCTGATATCTTGTTTGCTACATGCATTTGTGCAAGATATCAAGCCAACCCCAAGATGTCACATCTGGTTGCTATCAAGACGATTCTTAGATATCTAAAAGGTGCTCCCAAGCTTGGCCTTTGGTATCCAAAGAGTTCTGACTTCAATCTGTATGCTTATACAGAACGTGACTATGGTGGTTGCAACATGACTGCAAAGTCTACATCTGGGGGATGTCAATTCCTTGGTGGAAGGATTGTCTCATGGCAATGCAAGAAACAATCCTGTGTCTCTGCATCAACTGCTGAGGCTGAATACATTGCTGCTGCAAGTTGCTGTGCTCAAGTGCTTTGGATTAAGAATCAGATGCTGGACTATGGATTCAACTTCAAAGAGACTCCCATCCATATAGACAACAATAGTGCTATCTCTATTATAGAGAATCCTATGCAGCACTCAAGGACCAAACACATCAACATCAGGTATCATTTGATTAGAGATAATTTTGAGAAGGGATTAATCAAACTAGTCAAAGTTAACACAAGTGAACAATATGCTGATAAGTTCACTAATGCTTTTGATGAACAGAGATTCAAATATCTTGTATCAGCTATTGGAATGATTAACTTAGAGTAGATTTCCTTAAAACTTAAATCAAGTTTATTTCTAAAACCTGTGTGTCCTAAGTTGTCAATTTTATCACCTTCATAAGCCCAGTTTATTTTGGAAGAGATTTTTTTATGATATTCCTTAGATTTTTTAAAATTTTTCAAACAAATTTTCCTTTGGAAGATTTCAAGTTGACTTCGGAAGAAATTTATGTCTTCAAATCAACTAACTACTTATAAGAAATTTAACTTTGGAAGAAATTCTGAATATACCTTACGAAGCTTAAATATGCTTCTAAGTACTTAAACGGATTTGAAGGATAAATATCTTCCGAAAGCAATTAAGTTTTGGAAGATTTATTCTCTTAGAATAAAACTCCCAAGTCTTAATATCTTCCGAAACCAAATATGTGTCGGAAGAAAAATTCTTCAAGTAATTTTCTTCTGAAGCCAAATTTTCATTAATCTTAAGAATATCTTCTGAAGCCAAATTGGCTTCGGAAGCTGCAGGACCGGGTAAGGGTGCCTAACACAATCAGTTTCACAATGAGGAGAGACTTGGAACACTTAACAATTCACATAGGGATCCGGGTTTTATTATGAGGATACTACAAACACAAGTAAGTAATGAGATAGAACAAGAAACAATAACATAGAAATATGGTTTTCAAGGAGTGTTGTATATTGCTTTCAAGTTCTATTACAAGTGTTATGAACCATATCTAAATTACAAGAACCTGAGACTCTTTATACTACATCCTACAATCATCAATACTTAGAAGGACAATTGGAATTGACTAATCTATGTTGGGTTCAACAATTGATAAACTGAAGCTTTCCAAACCACAATCAAAGCCAACTAAAGATCTCATTGTACAAGTTCAGAGACCAAGTTGATAAACAGAACAAAACAAACACAAGACAAAGTCAACAAGACAAAGTCAACATCAAGACCATAAGAATAGTCAAAATTAGGTCATGATGTAATAACATTATAAATAGAACAACTAGTGCCACTAGTAATGTGCGGTTCTTGCAAAGTGTGTGAGAGCTGGTAGTTCATAAGTGTGTGTTTTTCATGATGTAAATCACCACCCAAGGATAATTTCTCTCCTTTGGGTGGGTTTGATGTTCATCCATCTTTGTATATGTTTCTTCATTTTAATTTGTTATTCAATATCAATGAAATCATAACAATATACATTACACACACATCCTTGTTCTTCGATTCACACACTTCCACCCGTCTTTAATTTTGAATTTTCAGATCTGAAACTGATGAATCCTAAGATCCAAGCTCAACGAATCTGAAATATTGATTCATCAAAATGGTATCAGAGCTGTTGGTTGCTGGGTTCATGTATGTTTCAGATCTGTTTTCATCTTTAAAGATGTTTACAACAAAGAATAAAATCAGAAAATGAAGAACAAGCATCTGTTTATCAAAACCTCTTCTGTTCATCAACAAAACACAAACAAAATGAGCAAATCTGTTCTTATTTGGGCGGAATTGAAGATGATAAACCATTCCTCACTTTATCACTTCAAATTCGATGCATTTGTTACAGATTCAAATCAAATCCACAAAGAACATGTGTTCAAAAAGAACATTCAGATCTCGAACAGGTTGCTTCAATCGATGTGTTGTTGAATCTAATCCAACTACTAATCCGACCCAAGAAGACAGATTACTTCAAACAGGTTGCAGATTGAGCCAATTACATGATTTCAAGTACACTACAAGAGTTCGAACAAATTACATGAGATCGAACAAAATTACAGCAGAAGACATCAGCAGATATATTGTACCGAGTGAAAGAAATGCGGATGGAACTTAATGCATCAGCATTTCTTTAAAGAAATGCGGATGTGATCCGAACAAATGCTGATGTTACACAACCAATGCGGTTGTGTAACTCAACCAATGCGGATGAGTTCCAAATACGACTGATAAGAATCTTCAAGTGCGGATGTGTTAACTACACAAATGCGGATGAAAGTTCAAATCTTATGCTGATGAACAAAAAGAAATACGGCTGTTATGTGCCCCAATGCGAATGTGATGTCAACAAATGCTGTTGAAGAACAAACAAATGCTGATGTTAACAAAGAAATGCAGCTGCCATGTAAACAAATGCGGATGTTGATTAAACTAATGCGGATGTTTAACATACTAATACGGATGCTTATCTCAACAAATGCGGATGTTAATCACCCAAATACAACTGCTTGATCAACAAAATGAACAAAACCTGGACTACGAGCCTCCGTTTCAGACGTGCTACTAGTCAAAACGACCGTGGAAACGAGGGCTACGTCATGGTAACCTACCACAGGCGGGTTATCCTGTCATTGTTCCAAAATAAGGCCTCTAAATGGGTTTTCGGGCAACTTTTATGTTTTTGAGCTTTGATTTCATTCCGTGCACTGCATCACAAATGCTCATGTTTTGAGTAACTAATGCAAATGTTAGCTTACTTCAAACAAATGCACAGCATCAACAATATCAACAGCATCAACAACATCGACAACAACAACATCAACAACATCATCAACAACATCAACATCAACAACAACATCATCAACAACATCAACATCAACAACAACAACTTCATCAACAACACCAACATCAACAACAACATCAACATCAACATAACATCTACATCAAAAACATCAACATCATCAATAGAATACACAACATCAACATCAATAACAACATCAAACAATATCAACATCATCAACAGGATACACAACATCAACAACAAGATCATCAACAACAACAATATCAATGAATAGATGATGAACAGATGACTACAACAAACAAGAAAACAAGAAACATGATGAATACAGATGATTGCAACCAACAGGCACATCCATTTTCACATTCAACAGAAATGAAGATATCAACCTTGGTCACATTATCACTGATCCATTCAAGGATTTGTACAACTATTAGAAACTCTTTCTGAAGTACTTGGAACCATCCATTATCAAGTTAATTCAGATATTCAAGGAGTTGAAGTCTCTTCAAGACTGACTTATGTTCCTGATGCTGTTTATTGAAGTTCAAAGCCTCATCATATGCCTAATACATTCTAATTCTTTGAGTGTGATATGAACAAACAGTAATCCAAAAGTGATACACCTCATATCCAATACGTTAAGTATTCTCAAAGAGATTCTATCCTTTATCAGAAATACATTAGGAGAAGCTTAATCTAAGGGGGAGAACTACAATGAACTGTCTCAGAACATCAGTTGATCAAGAAGACATGTGACAGAGAAGATCTTCAAGTCAATGTTTGGCAAGCATCAGTTTAGGGGGAGTATTGTTGGGTTCAACAATTGATAAACTGAAGCTTTCCAAACCATAATCAAAGCCAACTGAAGATCTTATTGTACAAGTTCAGAGAACAAGTTAATAAACAAAACAAAACAAACACAAGACAAAGTCAACAAGACAAAGTCAACAAGACAAAGTCAACATCAAGACCACAAGAATAGTCAAAATTAGGTCATGATGTAATAACATTATAAATAGAACAACTAGTGCCACTTTTAATGTGTGGTTCTTGCAAAGTGTGTGAGAGCTGGTAGTTCTTAAGTGTGTGTTTTTCATGGTGTAAATCACCACCCAAGGAGAATTTCTCTCCTTTGGGTGGGTTTGATGTTCATCCATCTTTGTATATGTTTCTTTATTGTAATTTGTTATTCAATATCAGTGAAATCATAACATTATACATTACACACACATCCTTGTTCTTTGATTCACATACTTCCACCCGTCTTTAATTTTGAATTTTCAGATCTGAAACTGATGAATCCTAAGATCCAAGCTCAATGAATCTGAAATATTGATTCAGTAATCTGGACAACAAGATCAATATAAAGTCAAAAGGCAGATTGCCTTTTGACTAGTAGCTATAACATGCCATAGCTCACATCCTTTTCTATTACAAAAATGTTTACAGGTACAAAAGTAGGAAGTTACAAACAAAGACCTTAATCTATAGTTTACAAAAGCATGGACTTTTCACCAACTCATACAAGTTGGCGAGTCTTCAGAGTTGCAGCAGAAAGTGTGTCAGCTTTATGTAAAGTAGATTAGAGAAAGCATGTCTTTCTCTGTCCGAAAGAAATCAGTCTTCACAGCAAAAGTGCTTCGGAAGGCTTTGTCTCTAAAGCTTCGGAAGGCTCAAAAGATTTGGACTTTGTCTTCGGAAGATTTTACACTTAGAGTATTTTTTGATGTAGTGTGTAAAACTTCCGAAGCACTTCTACCTTTGTATATCCAGCGCATACATGCAGGAAGACCTTTGGTTGTTTTGGCTTCTTTGGTTACATTAGCCTTATAATCTTGTGATATTACGTACAAACTCCCCCTAGGCTGATGCTACCAAAACTCCTCCTATAAGGTTGGTGATATGGGGGCCTGTAAAAGCTGAATAGCATGTGCAGGGGTTCATTTGGTTTTTCTCTGGTAGGTGATGGTTATTGTGGGCTGTATGTGTGGTTGAGAGATAGAAGGTATGGGTTCAACACTAGCTGGTGCTGCTTGGTTGCCACCTTGAGAAATGAGGTCAAACATTTTTGGGGCAAGGGGTGTTTCTACCCCTGAGAAGCCAACAGTTGGCTTCCTCATTATTTTGAAGATGACGGGCTTTATTTGTCCCAAATTAAGAATATTACCTATTCCCCTCAACTGTGTGCCCAGTTTACAGTTGAGAATGTGCTGGACATATCTAGGGAACATGTAATACTCTAGGGAGTCCATGTTAGCAAGCAAATTGTGTCACACCCTCAAAATCCATGTGCGGAGTTTTACCGCGAGGCTTGTGAACAAACCAGGATCACAGTCAATAGTTACTTAGAACGACACTATATGCCATATTAAAAATAAAACCAACCAAAGTTCAAACTTTAAAACCATGCGGAAACGTTTTGTAAATAAGACAAACCCAAAATATAAAAAAAAGCATATTTGGCAAAACATGTGCCAACCCGAATATTTAAACACTCATAAATAGATACCAATAAATATGTCTTTAAAATAGAGTCTTAGAATGCATGCTGGACCCGTGTGGTGCTCCTAATGGCAACCAGAGTTAACAACCTGAGAATAGCATACTAAAATGTCAACACAATGGTTGGTGAGTTCAAGAGTTTGCGTTTATCATAAACAATAACTTTTACATAACATAAGAAGTGCATTGAAATAGATAGCTAGTCTATATTCACAAGTAATAACCATAGTGATTTCGCGATCGAAGATGACTGTGTTGCGTTTGTTGCCTCCCGCCACGACTTACCAGGTCGTGATGATATTTGTGTCTAGGACAATATTGCACCCGTTTGACCTCGAGTCGTATAGGTGGGGCTCGTCCCAAGATTTCCCGCTAGTTACCATTATTAACGATCCGAAAGTGTGAGGACTTTCAAGGTATTAAGCACTATGTTAAAAACATACACAACTTATAAAAATGAAATAGTGTTTGAGTACAAGTATGCTACCTCCCCCAAGAAGAAGGTTTATAAAACAGAGGGGCATGAACTCACCTGGTGTGTAAAGATAATGACTAAAGAGAACTGGTGATAGGTGCAAAGACAACCCTTCAAAGGTTACCTAGAACATGAGAGTACATAAGTACGTGTACACAGAATCATATTGAAACCCTAAGTGCTTTACAAACCAAAGAGCTCAAAGTTTTAAAAGACAAGACACATTTGACCCAGTTGACCCGTTTGACCCGTTGGTGACATTATAGGTGAATTTCCATTCAAACAAGCATAGCAGCCTATCACACATGATTAAAATACAAATTGATTACATATAGCACTTCATTAACCACATGTACTAATTAGATCATCATACAGCCAGATATCATACAAGTCATGCGAATCTCAAATTATTATCATGCTCATAACATCTATAACACAAATAATACACCATACAAGGATCAAATCATGCATCACATGCCATGTGAAGCCACTCACGACTTCACACTCTAAACCCTGCCAATCCTACTAAGTAGGGGCCTCAGATTCGCACATGTATATGATGATCATTAACATACCAATTTTCCATAGCTCATATCATCCAAAATGTTCATTCTTAATCAACCATCAATCAACAAAAGTCCTAGCTTACCTATATGAATCATGCCATGATTTTTCCACAAATAGGCCAAAACAGGTAACAAACCAAATCAACATTCATATAACCTAAACAACACATTTAATCACCTTAGAAACCATCCATGAACACACTAGCATGGTCCTAATGTCTCAAACATGCTCAAATCATCCAATTCAAGGATTTGCACAATTAAAGTTTCCCTTTTGGGAATGTACATCCCAAATTCATCAAACTCACACTACATTCATGAATTTACCATTTGCATACCAAATTAAGTCCATAACAATATCTAGACATGATCAACAACATCTAATTGGCATGTTTCATCAACATTCAACATCAAAAGTTACTATTTTTAGTAAGGTAAGAACTACAATGTGCATTCTTGATTTCCCAAATGTTCATATCAACAATCTAGCATCTAATTATCATTATAAACACATCCATAACATTCATACATCATCAAATCATCAATTCATGCCAAATAAAGTTACTATTCTTAGTAACCTATGAACAATGAATCAAAATCGGGCTTTCTTGCATAATCGCCGTTAACTAACATATATACAATCTGTTGGACCAAAAGAACCAATGAGCCTGATCAGAAAAACCTTTAAGTCCCACGGACATTACAACAACTGAAGTAGTCTGCAACAGCTGAAGACATCAGCTGATAACAAGGTCTGAAGACAAAGTCTGAAGCTAAAGAGCTGAAGACAAAGTCTGAAGTGAAAGAGCTGAAGACAAAGTCTGAAGTGAAAGAGCTGAAGACAAAGTCTGAAGCTAAAGAGCTGAAGACAAAGTCTGAAGTGAAAGAGCTGAAGACAAAGTCTGAAGTGAAAAAGCTGAAGACAAAGTCTGAAGACAAAGTCTGAAGACAAAAGCTGAAGACAAAGACTGAAGACCAAGTTTCAGATGATTGTCACAACAGCTGAAGAAGACCTCTTCAGTAGTTGTGATGGTTTCCTTTCAGTAGTTGTAGTTTCCTTTCTGTACTTATAGTTTAAGTAGTTTTATGTTTCTTCGTGTACTTGGAATAATCTGAGATGTTCTCAGTTGTTGTGAACATTCTCAGCAGTTTGCTTACTTTCAGTAGTTTGTAATAATTCTGTTAGATGTCACTATCAAGTGACATCAGCAGACGTCACATTCCTATATATAAGGAATGCTGACCTAATTGTAATCGGTGCAGCTTAGGAAAACCTAGCAGCCGCCATACCGAAGCATGTGTGCATGAATGTTATTATCCCTTTGCAGAAAACCCTATTTCTATATAACCGTGTACTGTTCCATTGAATATTTATTGTGTTTTTGCTATATTTGCTTAATTCTTGCTCTAATTCCGCTGTGATTCAACTCTAATTGATCAAACTTAGATCACTGATCCTAACAAATGGTATCAGAGCGGGTTAATCATTGATCGGTTTAACAATTGATCATTGAAACTGCTATTTTGATATCTATAGTTTGATCGAATTAGCATATGTGCAAGAACTAGTTATAAAGATTGATTTTCTGCTGCTTCTGGTTATTTAATTTGAGTTTCTTCTTGGTTCTTATTGAGTTTGTTGTGTTTTTGTGCTAAATCTTTTGAAACTTGATTGATTTGGTTTGAATCTGAGAATGACTACTCCATCTAATGATCCTCACAATACTGGCTCCTCAACCAAGCCTCCGATGCTGGTTAGGAGTGAGTATAACATATGGCAACGAAGAATGCTCCATCACCTGTCTGTTAACAGTTCAGGTTGTTGGACATCTGTTTACGGTCCACACAAGCCTATGGTGAACAATCCGGAGACCAATCAAATGGTTTCGAAGAAGAAGGAGCAATACTCAGATGAAGATCGTAAACTGTTTGAGATTGATGCTAAAGCCCATGGAATTCTGGCCATGGCACTGCCGAATGAAATCTATTCTGGGCTTATGCATCATGAAACTGCTCATGACCTCTGGAATGCTTTGAAGGAACAATTCGGAGGAACTGATGAGGTCTTAGCAAACAACAGAGAAATCCTCGCCCAACAATATGAGACATTCTCTCATAGGAAGGGTGAGACACTGACTCAACAGTTTGAGCGTTTCTCCTGCTTGATCTCTGAGCTGAAAATGGTCAAGCATGAGTATACTAACAGCCAGATGAACAACAGATTCCTCAGATCACTGCCTGAGAGATGGGACACATACACCATTGTCCTACGCTCCAGTGCAAATCTGGATAGCCTATCTCTCACCCAACTCCATGGGAAACTGCTTACATTTGAAAGAGAGATAGAGCAGAAAAGGAAACTGGCATCATCAGGAAAGCTCTCTGATGACTTTGTACCAGGTAACACTGCCTTGGTCGGTCATGAGTCAGAATATGCTGGATCAGAAAGTCATTATGATGAGCATATAGATTTCTCTTCAAACAGTTCTGATCATGCATTTGTTGGTGTTGACAGTCATTCTGGGTGTAATAGTGATAATTTATGCTTTATCATGGATGATTTGCAGGGTATTGCTGATGATGATTTAGAAGAGATGGATATTTTGAGCCAAATGGCCCTGATCAATATCAGATCTCAAAAGTTCTACAAGAGAACTGGTAGGAAATTTCCAGGACTCTCTGGCAAAACCAAAGTTGGTTTTGACAAGAGTAAGTTGAGGTGTCACAAATGCCACAGGCGTGGGCACTTTGCAAGAGAGTGTAGATCAACTGGATCTAACTCCTCTGCACCCTTTGTGACCTTTCCAAGCAATAGTTCACAAAACAAAGGGCAACATCCTGCTAGTTCTGGTCATCACTCACAACCTCAATCTCCTGCATACTTTGTCCCTCAGGGTCCAATGCCATACCCTTATCCCTGCTATTACATGCCACAGCCAAATCCAGTTCATGTCCCTATAGTACAACAACCTCAAGCCCTACCTGAGCCTCAACCATCTCCATCACAATCTCAACCTCATCACAGCTTCTTCACACCAGGAGTTGTTGACTGGAGCAGCTTACCAGATGATCTTTCTGGTTTCAATGAGCAATTATCTGCTGGTGCTGGTCAACATGGTGGTGAACATCCTTTTGGGAATCTTGCTCTCATGGCCCTGGAGTCTACTGAGGGTTCCTGCTCAGATGCTTCATCTTCACAGGGTTCTTCAGCATGCCAAAGAAGCATCTGGTATGTAGACAGTGGAGGATCTATGCATATGACTGGGAGCAGTTCTCTTCTTAATGACTACTCTCAAGGAAAGAGGGGATTTGTCTCATTTGGAAATGATGCTAAGGGTTACATCATCGGGAAAGGATTTGTGTCAAATGGAGAAATCAGATTTGATGATGTTAACCATGTGGAGAATCTCAAGTATAATCTACTGAGTGTCAGTCAGATGTGTGATAAAGGGCATGTTGCACTTTTCACAAGCCAGAACTGCCGGATTCTGTCTTCCAAAGTTCTGAGGCTGATTGACAAGGTATTGGATGAACATACTCTCCTGAAGGCCAATAGGATAGGAAGAGTATATGCCTTGGATTTGTCAAAGAAGATTGCGTTAAAAGGTCATCCTTGCCTGTTCTCCAAGGCCTCTCCTCAGGAATCTAAACTGTGGCATAGAAGGCTGGGTCATGTTAATCTCAAAAACATGAATCAGCTGATCCACAATAGTTTAGTAAGAGGTCTACCATTAAAGGAGTTCCTCTGTGATGAAACCTGCACTGCTTGTTTAAAAGGAAAACAACACAAAGTCTCATTCCCTCCTATAGAAGAACCAAAGTCCACTACCTGCTTGCAATTACTGCACATGGATCTCTTTGGTCCTGTGAGAGTAATGAGCATGGCAAAGAAGAAATACTGTCTGGTAATTGTGGATGATTACTCCAGATTTGTATGGACCTTCTTCTTGCATTCAAAGGATGAGGCTGCTCAGACAATTATTAACTTTGTGTTGTATGTTGAGAAGCAGTATTCCCTATCAGTCAAGTGTATAAGAAGTGATAATGGAACTGAATTTAGAAACCATACACTTGATGATTTCTACCTTTCAAAAGGAATCAAGAGGCAGTATAGCATCCCAAGGACTCCAGAACAAAATGGAGTAGTGGAGAGAAAGAACAGGACCCTAATTGAAGCTGCAAGGTCCATGTTGGCTGACTCTGGTTTGCCACTGACCTTTTGGGCTGAAGCTGTCAACACAGCATGCTATGTGCAAAATAGAGCTTTAGTGAATCAGAGGTTGATGAAGACTCCTTATGAAGTTCTACATCATTTGGCTCCTCTAATTTCATTCTTCAGAGCATTTGGGTGTCCTTGTTATATTCTCAACACAAAGGATCAACTCCAAAAGTTTGATTCTAAGGTGGATGCAGGGTATTTTGTTGGGTACTCATCCACTTGCAAGGCTTACAGAGTGTTCAACTGTAGAACAAAGATGGTTGAAGAAACCTTGCATGTGAAGTTCAATGAATCCCCTAAGGACAAAATCCCACAAAACCCTATGGAGTTGTTTGATCTGGACATACTGCAATATGTTCCTTATCAGCCTCCAGCTGTTGCAGATCATGTGAACTCATCACCTTCTGCAGCTAGTCATCCATCTGGTGGTACTGATGTTCATGACGATCCCAGTACTCACCTATTCAAGTTTAGTGATCAACTGCCTGAGTCTACTCAACTTGATGTTCCTGTAGCTTTAGTAGCACCATCCACAACAAATGCTGATGAGATTTCTGAATCCTCTACTTCATTTGACCTGCCATCTAACACTTGGTTTCAAGAATCTGGATCAACATCTGTTGCTGCTGAGCGTGCTACAAACACTTGCACAGATCTCATAGTGCATCAAGAGCTGAAGAATCACCCAACGTCTCAAATCATTGGTGATATCAATGCTGGTGTCTCAACTAGAAGTCAATTGTCCAACTTCTGCTTCTATGCTCTTTTCATCAGTCAGCAAGAGCCAAAAAACTATCATATTGCATTAAGAGACAATGGATGGGTTGATGCCATGCAGCTTGAGCTTCTTCAGTTCAAAAAGCAGCAAGTGTGGGAACTGGTTCCTCTACCCCCAGGTAAGTGTGCAATAGGCACTAAATGGGTGTTTAGGAATAAAACAGATGAAAATGGGCAAATTGTCAAGAACAAGGCCAGACTGGTTGTCCAGGGGTTTTCACAAGAAGAAGGTATTGATTATGATGAAACCTTTGCCCCTGTAGCCAGACTGGAGGCAATTAGATTGTTCTTAGCCTATGCTGCATTCCACAATCTTAAAGTTTTTCAAATGGATGTCAAAAGTGCATTTTTATATGGTAAAATAAAAGAAGAGGTTTATGTGTGTCAACCACCAGGTTTTGAGGATAATAAACATCCTGATTGGGTGTATAAACTTGATAAGGCTCTTTATGGGTTGAAACAAGCTCCTAGAGCCTGGTATGAAACACTGTCAAATTTTCTTCTTCAGAATAATTTCACTAGAGGCTCCATAGATAAAACTTTGTTCATTAAGAAAGTGGGTCAGCATAAGCTCCTTGTTCAAATTTATGTTGATGATATTATTTTTGCTTCCTCTGATCCACAGTTGTGTGATGCATTTACAAAGTTGATGCAACAAAAATTCGAAATGAGTGCCATGGGAGAATTACAGTTCTTTCTAGGTTTGCAAATCAAACAAAAGGCTGATGGAACTTTCATTCATCAGTCAAAATACACAAAAAGTCTTTTGGCAAAGTTTGATTTACAACACTGTAAGCCCTGTTCTACTCCCATGTGCAGCACCACACAACTGGATGCAGATCAGAAAGGTAAAGCTGTTGATGAAACACTTTACAGATGTATGATTGGGTCCTTGATGTACTTAACAGCTTCTAGACCAGATATTATGTTTGCAACTTGTGTTTGTGCTAGATTTCAGGCTGCTCCTAAAGAGTCTCATTTGATTGCAGTCAAGAGGATCTTTAGATATCTGCAAGGTACTCAATCTCTAGGTCTTTGGTATTCCACTGGGCACTCTTGCAAATTAGTTGCTTTTTCAGATAGTGACTATGCAGGGTGTAAATTAACTAGAAAATCAACTTCTGGTGGATGTCAATTCCTAGGCAACTGTTTGGTTTCTTGGCAGAGTAAGAAACAAACATCTGTTGCTACATCCACTGCTGAAGCCGAGTACATTGCTGCTGCAAGTTGTACATCTCAGGTACTCTGGCTTCAGAATCAATTACTGGATTATGGCATTACAGAGACTAAGACTCCATTACTAATGGATAGTGCTTCAGCTCTTTGTATTGTCAAGAATCCAGTCCAGCACTCTAGGACCAAACATATTGAGATCAGACACCATTTTATTAGGGATTGTTTTGAAAAAGGTCTGATTGATCCAAAGTTTGTTCCTAGTGCTGATGAGCTTGCAGACATATTTACTAAGCCTTTGGACAGTTCAACTTTCCAAAACCTAGTGTTAAGGCTTGGTATGCTGCAGCTAGAATAAGTGACAACTACTGATGATCTCAGTCAACAAGTACTGATGAGCATTCGTATACTACTGTCACAAATAAGTACTGCAGTTCTTTTATCCTCAGTAGTTTTCATAACTACTGAAGACTAAATTACTTAAAAGTACTGAAGTACTCATCTGTTGAAAAGAACTGATGTGGTTACAACTACTGTTGTAGTTACAACTGCTGATGTCAGAATAACAGATAAGTACTGAGGACCTATGAAACATCTGAAACTCAGGCAAAGTCTGATGAAGTGTTGAGGTCAGAATGAAATAGCTGATGAGCTAAGAATTGACGACAACAGCTGATGAGAAAATTTTCTCTTCAGTTGTTTCTACAACAGCTGCTTCACTTCAAACAACTGAAGCCAAAACCATGTCTTCAGTAGTTTCACAACTACTGATGACTAACACCAAGTCTTCAGTTGTTACAACACCTGAAGCCAAAACCATGTCTTCAGTAGTTTCACAACTACTGATGACTAATACCAAGTCTTCAGTTGTTACAACTTCTGAAAGTTAAAACCAGGTCTTCAGTTGTTTTCAAACAACTGATGACAACACCAACACTTTCAGTCGTTTTATATCAGCCTTTTTCTTACCCTATAAATACCTAAACCTACTTTCAGACGTTTCATTAGCCGTTTTCCGTCCTTCACTCTCTCACCAATGGCGACCATGAAACTCAAACCCAGACACAACTGTGTTGCCTACCTCTCGAAATCGGCCTTCTGGAACAAATTTGATAACGCCATCGATCTTATGGTAGATTCCCAGTACCGAACCGCGTTTCTTCTGAATCCTACCATATACCCCGATTCCCTAAGCCAGTTCTGGACCAACGTCTCCGTGCAAACTAGTGAGAATGATAGCCAAATCACTCTCCAGTCGTTGGTCAACCAGAAACAGGTGGTCATCACTACGGACATCATTCGACAAACCCTCGATCTACATGATGCCACCTGTGTCACAGAATACCCGAAAGGCACAACCGATATGTCTTTCATCAACAACGGGTATGAAGGAGACTTAAGTGCTACCACCATTCTGAAGAAGCACTTCCATGATGCTGAACGTCTTATATTCCACATGGTGAATGTCTGCCTTGCACCAAAAACCTCCTCATGGGATCAAATGTCTTCCCGATGGCAACAGGTATTATACTCTATCTTTGAACGACAAACTTTAAATTTTTCTGAGATAGTGTTTATGGAACTAAAGGATCTGGCCTTGAAACCTGTGGCAAACAGATGGATATTATATCCCAGGTTTCTCATGGCCATAATTTTAACACAGCTAAAATCAGACGGCCTTGTTGGCCTTGGAGTCCCTGCTCCGGCTGTATTGCCTGAAGTATACTCCAGGCACAACTCTGACCCTACAATGAAAGGGGCTGCCCGGCTGCTCAAACCCAAGCAGCGGGAACCCACAGCCTCCACTTCCAGATCCAAAGTCCCCACCAAACCCAAAACCAAAAAGCCCAAAAAGGCTACTCAGGGAGATGAGTCCCCTGAGGATGCCCCTGTAACACCAATACAGGAAACACTTACTGGTTCTAACCCCCCAGTAGTGTCCAAGACTCCACCAACCCTAGCCGCTCAGGCATCCTCTCAACAGGATCCTGATGCAACCATAATTGGGGATACCACAATGCTGGAACCTATCTCAATTGAGAAGGTTACCATTGAAGAGCACCAGTCACCCCGGGTGCAATCTGCTTCAACCCTATCTCCAAATGCAACCGCCTCTCAAAGCCCAACATTTATTGTTGCACAAGTGTTGAGTCAGCTGCATTCCTCTCCTCCTCCCCAGACACCAATTACAATGGGGAGAACCTCAACAGCTGAGGAAGAGGACCAAAATGCTGCTGATAACCCACAGCACAGGGGTTATAATGTTCAATCTCCCCGTGTAGAGGAGGAGGTTAGAACATCTGGTGAGGCTGCCACTTCTACTGATTCAGCAAATGAACAGGATGAAGTTGGTAACATCTCTAAGACCTCACCAGAGGCAACTGCCGATGAAGGACTCAGTCCTGAGGCAGGAAGTCCCCAGAACCAAGAACAAGGGGCACATGCTACAACTGATCTACACTCAGGGCATGTACATCCTGATTCAATCAGGAGGTCAGGTGATTCAGCAAAAACTGATGATGACCTGGGCTTTTTCTATGATGTCTTAGCCCATAACACAATCCTTGAGGCTGAGGTGAGCAGACTCAAAGAACTGCTTGCCAAAATGTCTCAGGATCAAAGTCCATCTACCCCAATAAACCCACAGATGGCACCTTCATCTGAAGGTTTCCCAAACACTCCGCCACTTCACTCAACTGAGCCACCAGCCACTGTTGTTGGCACCACCTCTCAGGGACAGAACCCCTCTGAGCAGATGGTTGCTACCTTTCAAAACTCCTTATCTCTCATCACTCCCATCATCAATGAGATTGTGCATAAAGCCATTGATGAGAGGATTTCCTCAAATCTACAAACACTTGTTGATGATGCTGTGCAAAGGAAGCTTTCTGCCATTCCACCCCTGAACCCAATGCACCCAAAAAGGGGGAGTCTAAGGCAGTGAAAGAACGAAAAAGAAAGAGTGTGGAAAATGAGAAACAAGAGAAAGAAAAGGAAAAACAGCTGATCACATACAAAAGAAAGAAAAGTGCTGAAACTCAAAAGCCTGATGAAGAGAAATCATTGGAAGATCTGGTCAAAGAAGCTGATGAAGCTCACAGCAGATCAATGGACAGAATAATAGACCAACTCTTCAGACAGGGCTTTGATACAGCTACTTTAGACACTGAGATCAGAAGGCTGGAGATTGAAGAGATACAAGAAAAATGGGCCAGTTATAGTGTGATGGAAAGGGAGAGGTTGGAAATAATGATCAGGTTTACTGCAAAATACTTGGGAAGATCATTAATTGAGATTAAATCATGGACCAGAGACAGTATTCTGGCAATAACCACCAGAATCTGTACTTCTGAAGCATTCAACAAGGGGTTAATTATTGAAGCACTAGATGAAGCAGGTGCTGGGAAGAGAACTGATATGGCCAAGCTTTCCAAAGCCAAACTCACCATAAAAATGCTAGATCAGCCTTCCCAAACTCCCTCTCAAAAACAACCAACCCCACAACTCTCCAAATCAACTCAACCCTCAAAACCAACTCCCTTACCCCAAAAACCACCTCAAACCACATCCAGTGATGCACCCAGAAGGAGGAGAAGGGTGTAGAGGATGGTAGAAGATGAAGAAGAAGATGATGAAGAAGATAGTCTGCCAATCTCTGCTGTTCTGAAATTACCTGAGCCCAGAAGTCAACAAATGATCACACCAGACTTTCAGAGGCAAATGGTGAAAGTTAAGATTGAAGAAGAAGAACAGCAGAAA
The DNA here is from genome assembly GCA_025506505.1 of Flaveria sonorensis. Taxonomy (NCBI): domain Eukaryota; kingdom Viridiplantae; phylum Streptophyta; class Magnoliopsida; order Asterales; family Asteraceae; genus Flaveria; species Flaveria sonorensis. Next base: position 34,813,639 of record CM046435.1, on the reverse strand, counting down.
CAGCACGATGAGCAACTTTTGAAGATGATTGACAAAGAGTTTCCTCAGTCATCATCTATACAAGCCATGAAGAAACATGCTCAAAGGCTGTATGCTCTCAGGTATACCTTTCAATATCAAAAGGAGAGAGTAAGGATTTGGCCAGACCCCAGGGTTAGTTCTAGAATTCATAAGAAATCCATACCAAGTAGATACAATGGCCAAGTGAGAAAGACCATAGATGCTGCTATTATGTTGGCCATTGTAGTCTCACCCTGGGAAATACTTGAAGACTTCAAGAGAGCCTACAAGTCAAAGATGACCCCTCAAACTCTAATGGAGAACAAAATGGTCAAGAAGGGGTTGTTATACAAGAGGCTTGAAGAGATCAAGAAAAATGAACTCCAGTTGTTATTAGAAGGGACTCACCCAGATGAATTTGCTTACAGAGAGATAACAACTGTTGAGTTGAAAAATGGAAAGACGATAAAGTACTTATCAGAGTACTATGGCCCAGAGTTCTTCTTCGAAGGAGAAGCAGAAGAACTCACTAAGGAGGAACAAGTTGTTCTCCTTGAGGCCTACGTCAGAGAGTCTTATAGACTCATCAATGGGAAGTAGGTTTCATGGTTGGGATAACGGCTCTGTGTCCAGTTCCCCAAGACAGAGTTCCCTTCCATCCTTTGACATTCACATCTACTGAAACCTGTTCCCTGGCCTGTGCTTATCCGATATCTCTAAAGCTGATCAAGAGAGTATTTCTGCCAAGAATAAGTGGGACCTCAATAAGCTTAAAGGTTTTGGCTGCATTGGTTCAGGGGGAGTTTGTTGGACCAAAAGAACCAATGAGCCTGATCATAAAAACCTTTAAGTCCCACGGACATTACAACAACTGAAGTAGTCTGCAACAGCTGAAGACATCAGCTGATAACAAGGTCTGAAGACAAAGTCTGAAGCTAAAGAGCTGAAGACAAAGTCTGAAGTGAAAGAGCTGAAGACAAAGTCTGAAGTGAAAGAGCTGAAGACAAAGTCTGAAGCTAAAGAGCTGAAGACAAAGTCTGAAGTGAAAGAGCTGAAGACAAAGTCTGAAGTGAAGAAAAGCTGAAGACAAAGTCTGAAGACAAAAGCTGAAGACAAAGACTGAAGACCAAGTTTCAGATGATTGTCACAACAGCTGAAGAAGACCTCTTCAGTAGTTGTGATGGTTTCCTTTCAGTAGTTGTAGTTTCCTTTCTGTACTTGTAGTTTCAGTAGTTTTATGTTTCTTCGTGTACTTGGAATAATCTGAGATGTTCTCAGTTGTTGTGAACATTCTCAGCAGTTTGCTTACTTTCAGTAGTTTGTAATAATTCTATTAGATGTCACTATCAAGTGACATCAGCAGACGTCACATTCCTATATATAAGGAATGCTGACCTAATTGTAATCGGTGCAGCTTAGGAAAACCTAGCAGCCGCCATACCGAAGCATGTGTGCATGAATGTTATTATCCCTTTGCAGAAAACCCTATTTCTATATAACCGTGTACTGTTCCATTGAATATTTATTGTGTTTTTGCTATATTTGCTTAATTCTTGCTCTAATTCCGCTGTGATTCAACTCTAATTGATCAAACTTAGATCACTGATCCTAACACAATCCAACTAACACATTAACATCAACAAACAACCAAGAATCAACCTTCAATTGTAGGTTTCGAACTAGGGTTAGGCCAAGACTAAAAATCCATGGAAACCACAAAGAAACTAACCTTTAGTCACGTAATGGGTGAGAATTGAAGCCTCTAACGTGTTGTAGTTATTGGAATCGACCAAAACCGAAGCACAATTGCTTGTTCTAGGCTGAATTCGTAGGTGTGTGTGTGTGGAGATGATGATCGCGGCCAAGAATGGTGTGGGGGCTAGGGTTGGGATTTTTGTTTTATTTAATAATCCATAATTACCCTTTTAACCCTTATAATTTGTATTTTATTAAAACTAAGCTTTTAATTACTTTTTTAAAGGTTTAAACTTAAAATAATAAGCATATAAACTAACAATAATAATCATATGCATTATCTTCACTAGATACATAACATACGGATTAAACACACACGTTTCCACGTTACGCGATAAAATTCACAATTAATATTTAAATCGCATAATCACAACCAATAACCAAAATTATTAGTTGAATAATTATTTTTTTATCATTATTAATTATTATTAAGTCACCAACGTTCAACGACAACTAGTGTGTGCTCCCGACACGTGTATGCAAGACTTAACGGAACTAACGGAGTTTGGTAAAGACTTAACGGAACTAACGGAGTTTGGTAATGGAAAATTACCGGATGTCACAAATTGGCATATACAAATTCAGAATACCTGAACTTGAACCCCTAAACCATTCCATGGACTATGAAGGAGAGGTCTTCTGGAATCTGATCCCATCCTCCATGCTTGTTTGACAAGCTGTGTATGACAACATGAAGGAGGTACTTCTATTGGCATAAGACCTTTCCCTTCCTGAAGGTTTTGACTGAGAAGTCACCCTCATAGCCTATCTACGCAAAGGAGTGGTTGACTGTAGCTTTGGGGAAGGACAAGTCACCTTCTACATCATCCAGCTGAAGATGTGTGTTTATGATGGCCGGAGTGATGAAGATTGTCCTCTCATGCACTGTGGCAGACAGTGCCTTCTCCCCGTCCACGGTGACCTCTTCGTAATTCCGCCAGAACTCCAACAAATGATCCTCATAAAGAGTAGGATCATTGGTGAGGGAGGTGAAGTTGTTGGTCAAAGAAAGGTAACAACAAACCTCTGAGAAACCTGGATCTTTCTCAGAGTCTAACAGAGCAAGTTGATTATGTTGCCTGTGAAGATGTATGGAAAAATCGTATTGATTTCTGCGATCAAGGTTGGCCATTTGAAGTAGCTTTTCGGTGAAGAAAGATAAGAACAAAAGCGGTTTGTAGGTGAAATTAGGTTAAAGAACAATGTAGATGAAGAAGAGAGTGAGAAGAGAGGGAACCTTTTGAGAATATATATGAAATGGATTTGAAACAAAGTTAATGCAAAGGATAAATTTTGAAATCTGATAGTAGGTCCCACCTCTAAAAAAGTACCCAAAAAGGTAGTTATTTTGGATGTTGAAAATCTTCCGAAGGTAATTTTGCGTCGAAAGTTTTGAGAAAAAGCTGCCGAAGCCAATTTGGCTTCGGAAGATATTCTTAAGAATTGTGAAAATTTGGCTTCGGAAGAAAAATACATAGAGAGTTTTTCTTCCAACACATATTTGATTTCAGAAGATATTAATACTTGGGAGATTTATTCTAAAGAGAATAAATCTTTCGAGACTTAATTGCTTTCAGAAGATATTTGTCCTTTAAATACATGCAAGAACTTAGAAGCATATTTAAGCTTCGGAAGATATTCTCAGAATTTCTTCCAAAGGTAATTTTCTTATAAGTAGTTATTTGATTTGAAGACATAAATTTCTTCTGAAGGCAAATTGAAATCTTCCGAAGGAAAATATGTTTTGAAAAATTTCAAAAATTCTAAGGAATATCATTAAAAAATTTCTTCCAAAATAAACTAGGCTTATAAAGGAGATAAAATAGACAACTTAGGACACACAGTTTTAGAAATAAAGTTGATTTAAGTTTTTAAGAAAATATACTCAAAGTTAATCATCCCAATAGCTGATACAAGATATTTAAATCTTTGTTCATCAAAAGCTTTAGTGAATAGATTAGCATATTGTTCATTTGTGTTAACTTTAACTACTTTGATTAATCCCTTCTCAAAATTATCTCTAATCAAATGATACCTGATGTTGATATGTTTGGTCCTTGAGTGCTGCACAGGATTCTCTATAATAGGGATAGCACTGTTGTTGTCTATGTGGATTTGAGTCTCTTTAAAGTTGAATCCATAGTCCAGCATCTGATTCTGAATCCAAAGAATCCTCTTGACAGCAACCAGGTGTGACATCTTGGGGTTGGCTTGATATCTTGAACAGATGCATATGACAAACATGATATCAGGCCTGCTAGCTGTTAGGTACATAAGAGACCCAATCATAGCCCTATAAAGATGTTCATCCATACACTCCCCCTCAAGTTCAGGTCCTAGGGAGTGGTTTCTGGCTATGGGTGTCTTAGCAACCTTACATTCAGTCATGTTGAATCTTGTAAGTATGTCTTGTACATACTTTGACTGACTATGAAGATGCCATTGTCAGCTTGCTTCACTTGAATTCCCAGAAAGAAAAGATAATGTCATCCATATATACTTGAACCAGCATTAAGTCATTCCCTGTCCCTTTGATGAAGAGAGTTCCATTTATAGTACCCCTCTTGTAATCATGTTGACAGAGGTACTGAGATAGTGTTTCATACCACTTCCTTGGAGCTTGGTGCAGCCCATAAAGAGCTTTATCAAGCTTGCAGACATAATCAGGATGATCTGGGTCTGCAAAGCTAGGTGGTTGTTTGACATACACCTCTTTATCAATCACCCCATACTAAAAAGCACACTTGACATCAAGTTGGTAGACCTTGAAATCCTTGGATGCAGCAAAAGCTAGGAATATTCATATAGCTTCAAGTCTTGCCATAGCAGCAAAAACATGTGTATAATCAATTCCCTCTTCTTGTGTGTACCCTTGAACAACTAGTCTTGCCTTGTTCTTGATGACAAGTCGTCTATCATACTTCGTGTTCCTAAAAACCCACTTGGTTCCTATGACAGTCTTCCCATGAGGAAGAGGACATAGGTTCCAAACCTTTTGTCTTTTGAAATTAAGAAGCTTCTCTTGCATTGCTTCAACCCAGCTTCCATCTTTCAAAGCCTCATCAACTTTCTTTGGCTCTACTTGGGACAAAAAGCAAGAATATAGACAAACATTTTTGTCATGGGTTTATCCTCTTATTCTCACCCATGTATCAACATTTCCAATGATGTTTGTGATGGGGTATGACTTGTGGATCCTGAGTTGAGGGATCATAGCAAGTTGATTTGAAAGATCTAGATTTGAAAAATTCAGATCTGGCAATGGAGTGTCACCCACCACATCAGCACACTTATGAAGTGAGACTTGATCCAATGAGTGTGTGACATCATTTATGTTGCCTTCTATGGAGTGGTTATCAGCATCAAGAAATTCTTGATCACTATCACCACCTCCATTTCCTCCTACATTTGAAGCCCTTCACCTGAGTTTTGAACCTTTAAGCTGGAATTTGAAGGCATCTCAGATGTATTAGCTGAATTTGTCATGTTTTTGCTGATAGGATCTTCATTTGGAGGGTTAGTCACCAAAGGAGCTGAAGTATTAATCTTGTTTGGTCTTCTCAGCTAAAATATTGGGTTAGGATATCCTGTTGATATGTTATCTGTAGATCCTGAAACATCCTCACAAGACTTGTTAAAATATTTGGTAACTAAGTCAAGATCAAATAGCCAATCCGGACCAGAACCTTTCACACAAGGAGTGTGCTCATCTAAGGTCACATTGGCTGACTCCTCAACTACTCCAGTTCTGAGATTGTATACTCTATAAGCCTTAGCTTGGGAAGAATATCCAATAAAGCGTCCATCATCTGACTTCTCGTCAAATTTGGCTACTTGATCTTTGGTATTCAAGATGGTGCAAGGACATCCAAATGACCTGAGGAAACCAATAAATGGTCTCCTTTTGTGCCATAGCTCATAAGGAGTCTTACCATGAGTCTTAACCACTAAAACTTTGTTCTGCATATTGTAGGCTATGTTAACAGCCTCTACCCAGAAGATGATGGGCAGTTTAGAGTCAGACAATATGGTTCTTGCAGTTTCAATAAGTGTCCTGTTTCTCCTCTCAGCAACACCATTTTGCTGAGGAGTTTTGGGAGCACTATATTATCTTGTAATACCCTTTTCATCACAAAATGTATCAAGGATTTGGTTCTTAAATTCTATTCCTTGACCACATCTTATGGTCTGGTCCTTGTGATCAGATTGATTCTCAATTTTCAGAATAAAGTTCTTCAAGATCTCAGGAGTCTCATCCTTAGTTCAAAGAAAAAGACCTAAGTGAATCTTGTGAAATCATCTGTGATCACTAAACAATATGAGGTCCTTCCTAAACTCATTACATTGTGGGGCCAACGAGATCCAAGTGTAATAAGTGTAAGGGAGTAGTGATAGAGTTTTTTTCCTTTGGCTTGTGAGGCACTTTATGTTGCTTCCCTTTCACGCATGCAACACAATGATCATCACTTGTAAACTCTTTCTTTGGCATTCTAGTTACCAAATCATTCTTAATTAATTTATTCATATTCTTAAAGTTTACATGGCATATTCTTTTATGCCATAGGAAAGACTCATCACTATTTGCTTTAGATAGAAAGCAAGAAACCTCTCCTGAGGGAGATGTTTTCAGCAACTCCATCTTGTACATGTTTCCTTTCCTGGGGGCTCTGAATAGGATATGCTCTTGAGGAAGGACCACCTCGGGCTCGAGAACAATGCACTCATGCTCAGTAAAGAGCAAGTTGTGTCTCTGATCACAAAATTAGGATACACTCAGTAGATTGTATCCAATCTCCTTAACAAAATTTACCTTCTTAATGGTGAGCTTACCATTTGTGACCATGCCCCTTCCGGTGATGTAACCACCAGTATCTCCTCCAAAAGAAACTGGTCCTCCATCAATTTTCTCAAAATTGTGAAGCAAAGAACCATTGCCAGTCATGTGTCTAGAACAACCACTATCAATGATCCACACATTTCCCTTGGTCTTTAGCTGTTTCTACATAAAAAAAAGTGGTTAGTTACACTTAGAAACCCAAGCCTCATTGGTCTTGGGCTTTTCAAAGTGATTTGAAGACAATGTAATAGTAACAGATCCTATATTCAAGCTTTGAGGATCATTAGTTGCTGTTGATGAAGAACTTTCAGGCACCAGGTCTTTCTTCATCTTCCACACCATCTTTGGAAGATTGGACTTGACCTTCAACACCTCGGAAGTTTCAGTAACTTTTGAAGTTTTGGATACTGGACCTTCGGAAGATCTTGCTTTCACCGCAGCATGCTTTAGTACTTTGGAAACATTCCTTTCTTCCGAGATCAAAATTTCTTCCAAAGCAAGTTCTCACTTGTCTGCTTCTTCACTTTGGAGCTTCTGAAGGAAACAGATTTTCCTTCTGAAGCTTGCTTTTCCTTCTGAAGCTTGCTTTTCCTTCTTCTTCCCAGAAGCTTTCTCTTTGACCATGTGGATAGTGCTTTTGGGATTGTAGATGCAATCCTTAGCCAGATGAGAAGTACTACCACACATGATGCAATCCATTTCCTTCCTTCTGGGAGTCTTCTTATGAGAGCAAGACCGAGTTTGATCACTTTCCTTCTCCATCTTCATCTTCACAGATGATGTAACAAGCTTCTTAGGGAGAGGCTTGCTCTAGGAGCTGGATGGTTCAGGCTGTGTAGCAATGGTACACAGCTAGTTAGTCTTCTTCTTCTTGCTGGAATGGTTTGGAACTAAACTAGAACTCCTGGTACTAGAGTTCATAGTTGAGTCTTTATCCTTTACCACTTCAAACCCTGCAGAGATGAACACTTGTTTCTGCTTGGAGTTAAAAGTGGCCTTGATTTCTTGAGCCTTCTTTGATCTTCACTTAGCTCTTCTAATCAAGTTCTTTCTCTTTGATTTGGTCATTCTAGACTCTTTCCTCTCCTCAGGAGCATAATGACCCTTCTTAGGATGATCTTCTTCACTCTTCTCAGAGTCATCCTTCATTATCTCCTCTTCATCCTCTTCAATAATTGGGTCTATGAGGGGAAGCTCATCTTCACAAGTTCCACACCTTGGAGATCTTACAGACAATAGAGTGTGTGGAGGAGCTATCTCAGTAGATTCCAGTCCCTGCTTATTCTGATAACAAACTTTTGCATGTAGGGATGAGGATATTATGTTCTTGAAGGTCTCTTCTTCAAGAACATATTTTTCTGCCCAGGCTTTGCTAATCACAAGCTTAGCATGGCATTCAGTTAACTTTGAGATAAGATCTTTGATTTGAGTCCTATAGTTAGTGTGCTCATGCTTAAAAGTTGAAATGGCTTTCTCTAGATCTTCTATCTTAAGTTTATAATTATTTTCGGCTCTTTTAAAATTAACTTTTAAGATATTTAAGGACTCAAGATCAGATCTCATCTCTAAGTTATAGGACCTGTATCTATTAACTTTAGTAATACATTCAGGTGTACCGAGATGTTCCAATACCTTTGCTTCATCATGATCTGCCATCAATGCTTGGTTTGGAGATGCATCTTCCACCTGAAAGCTCCAGTCAAAGCCTTCTTCTTCAACAGCAACTGTGGCTTGCTATCTTGGCTTTTCATTCTGGTGAGCTCCTTCAGTATAGTTTGGTCTGGATGATGCTTGGCCACCATTTGACTTAGGTGCCTTGCATTCTCAGGCAAAGTGACCCATCTGTTTTCAGTTGTAACACTTCATTTTGCTCTTGTCTAGTCCAAACTTACCACTGGCAGCATTGCTGGGAAACCTTCTCCCTGTCCTCTTGTAGAATTTTTGGGCTCTGTGAGTGAGAAGAGCCATCTGCTGGACTATCTCCATGTATTCTAGATCATCTGGATGGATACAATCCAGGTCTTCAAGAGTGAAGAGAAAGTTGCCTGAACTTTCATCAGTAGAGACAAAGGCTTGAGAGGTGCTTGTCTCTTGGAAGGGACTTCCTTGGATGTAGCTCTCTCTGGGTGTCTCTGGGAAGGTGATGAAAGGACCCTTTTATGAAGTTTCATGGTAGCAGATAAGATGATGCTGTGGTTCTCTACTATCCCTTTCACCCACATGAAAGGCTGAACTCTGGTGAGTATTGGAGTTACCAGATGAGTTTTGCATGTTCATCTCCATCTGGTATCCCATGAGTATCCTATACAACTCAGTGAGAGTAAGGGTCTTGAGATTTTCAGTACTCTTAATGACCACACAGTATTGTGTCCATTGTCTGGGAAGAGAGGATATGAAGTTTCTAACAATATCCCTATTCTCAATAGTTACTCCGACATCAGCTAGAGTATCCACAATCTCAACATACCTGAAATACTGTTGAGTCATGGTTTCACCTGTCTTGAAGGTGAAGTTTTCAAACTACTACTTTAGAAGGTCCTTCTTGTTCTCCTTGGCTTTATTGGACCCCTCATACATCAGTTTCAGTGCATCCCATAGCTGTTTAGCTGTCTTGTACTTCTTGAAACCTCTGTAGATGGAGTTTGAAAGAGCAGTTTGGAGGGCTGTCATGGCTTTCTGATCAATATCGATCCTTTTCCAATCTTCATCAGAAAAGTTAGCCCTCTCATTCGGTATCATGCCACCACCAGCAGCAGCTAAAGAGGTGCATGGTACATGAGGTCCATCGACAACAGACTCCCACATCCTGGAATCCTGAGACTTGATTAAGCCTTCCATTCTTTGGCACCAAGTGTCAAAATCCTCAGGAGTGATCAGTGGGGACTTTGTCATAGTTCTAGTTTCCATATCAGCCTTAGAGATAGCTGCCATTTGAAGAGTTAAGTGATGTGTGAAGCTAAGAGGATTAAAGATGGTGAGATGTTACAATCAAGAGCCTGGAATGCTCTGATACCAATTGAAGAACCGGGTAAGGGTACTTAACACTTAGTTTCACACTAAGGAGAGATCTTAGATCACTTAAAAATTCAAATAGGGAACTGGTAACTTAAAACAGATGCTCCAAAGAACACAAGTAAATCAAAGAGACAGAACTAAGAATCAACACAAGATTAGTTTTCAAGGATGTTGTATATTGATCTCAAGTTCTCTTACAAGTTTTATGAAGCATATCGAAATTACAAAGACATGAGACACTTTTATTCTACAACCTACAACCGTCACTTACATGTAAAGACAGTTGGGATTTGACTAATCTAGACAACAAGATCAATCTAAAGTCAAAAGGCAGATTGCCTTTTGACTAGTGACTATGACATGCCATAGTTCACTGACTTTTCCTACTACAAAAAGTCTATAGGAACAAGTAAGGTAAGTTACAGACAAAGACCATTCATACTTTATGATAAAGTATGGAAGTTTCACCAACTTGTGTAAAGTAGGTGAACCACCAGAGCAGGCAGCAGAAAGTGTGTCAGCTTTATCAAAAGTTGATTCAAAGAAAGCATATTTTATCTGTCCTCTGAAGAAATCAGTCTTCACAGCTTCGGAAGACTTTGTCTCTGAAGGTTCTGAAGATTTCATCTTTGGCTTCGAAAGATGCTGGTCTTTGGCTTCGGAAGATTTCACACTTAGAATATTTTTCTGTTTGAGTGTGAAACTTCCGAAGTAACTCCTTCTGAACTGTTAGCTTCGGAAGATCTTACACTTAGACACATTTGAGAGTGTAAGACTTCCAAAGCTAGTTCATCTTTGTTCCTTAGTGCATGCATGGAAGACTTGGTTGTTCTGGCTTGTTGGTTGCATTAGCCTCATAATCTTCAAATGATCTTACAGCATCAGTCTTATAGTCTTCTAATATTACCTTACAGAAGCTTTTTCTTAAAACTTCTGAAGCAAAATTACCTACGGATGATTTTCAACTTCCAAGATAACCAACTTTTGGGCACTTTTTAGAGGTGGGACCGACATCCGGATTTCAAAGTTTATCCTTTTTGCTTAAACTTTGACCAAAATCCATTTCATATATATTCTCACAACGGTTCCCCCTCTTCTTACTCTCCTCTTCATCTACATTGTTCTCTAACCTAATTTCACCCACAAACCGCCTTCGTTCTTATCTTCATTTACCGAAAAGCTACTTCAAATGGCCAATCTTGACCACAGAAACCCGATTTTTCGATGCATCTTCACAGGCATCATAATCAAGTTGCTCTGTTAGACTCTGAGAAAGATCCAGGTTTCTCAAAGGTTTGTCATTACCTTTCTTTGACCAACTACTTCACCTCCCTCACCATTGATCCTCCTCTCTATGAGGATCATTTGTTGGAGTTCTGGTGGACCTGCAAAGAGGTCACCATGGACGGGGAGGAGACATTGTGTGTCACAGTGCAGGGGAGGACACTCTATCAGTTGCAGATCACTTGCTGAAAAGGATAAGGCATGGGTTTAAATTGGACAAATATACCAACAATCATTTTTGAACTGTTTTTGGCTTTCTAAAAATTTAAAATTGTGACCAGACTCTGTATCAGTGTGATCTCACTAACTTGTCGATGTTCACTTACATCTTTGTGCTTCGTATATCTTGAGGATGTGATCTCATGATCACATTAGTTCTTGGTGTAATATGATAAAACAAAATAAAATAAAATATTCATTTCAAATCATTTTTCAAGTCTTCCATATTATGTTATTAAAATGTTATCATTTTCACATGCATTTCACGGGAAATGACACATTCAGATAAACACGGATTTATTTGTATTGTTGAAATGATTTAATGAGAAATGTGTAGAATGTGTTTGTAATTGTCTTACAGATTCTTGCTGCAATTGATGGCCGATCATCAACCGAGAAAAGTACCATACCAGAGAACCTGTTCCTCAAGTTTGTAGAGGATATCGAGCTAGGATTCCTTCTCCTACATCTTCTGCAGCACTCAAGAATAAAGAGTTGAAGATGTTGTTCCTGATTATTCTCATGATCACACAAAATGAAAATGAAAAATTGTCGGTAACAGATCATCAATCTAGGGGGAGATTGAAGATCATTATATAGTTGTCTTATCGGTGCTGATCACGATGAAAGACATTGATAATAATAGACTATGGGGGAGTATTGTTGGGTCTGAAAAAGGATAGTCTATATTATCAACACAGTCAAAGTCAAGAAAGGTCAACGTCACTGTCAAAGTCATCAGAAAAGACAAACAGACGCGTTCGAGAAATTTCTTTTTGTTTCCCGTCTGTTTGTCTTTTCCGATGAAAAGACAAATAGTTACTTCGGAAGTTTTACACTCCTCAACAGAAATTATTCTATGTGTAAAATCTTCCACAGCCGAAGACCAAATATTTTGAAGCCTAAGATGAAGTCTTCCGAAGCTTCAGAGACAAAGTCTTCCGAAGCCAATTTGCTATGAAGACTGATTTCTTTCGAAGATAGAGAAGACCTACTTTCTCTGATCTACTTTACATAAAGCTGACACACTTTCCGCTGCAACTCTAAAGACTTACCAACTTAGATGAGTTGGTGAAAAGTCCATGCTTTTGTAAACTGTAGATTAAGGTCTTTGTCTGTAAGCATGCCATAGTCACTAGTCAAAAGGCAATCTGCCTTTTGACTTTACAATGATCTTGTTGTCTAGATTAGTGTTTCCAACTGTCTTTCTAAGTATTGATGGTTGTAGGATGTAGTATAAAGTGTCTCAAGTCCTTGTAATTCTTTCATGCTTTGTAAAACTTGTAATAGAACTTGAGAGCAATATACAACATCCTTGAAAACCATACTTATCTGTTCTTGTTCTTAGTTTTGTCTCACTAATTACTTGTGTTCTTAGTATCATCATTCTCAAACCCGGTTCCCTATTTTACCTATTAAGTGTTCTAAATTTCTCTTCATTATGAAATTGATTGTATTGACCATCCCTTACACAATCCTACAATTGGTATCAGAGCATTTTAGGCTCTTGATTGTAAGATATCACCATCTTAAATGCCTTTAGTTTCATAAATCACTTAATATCTCAAATGGCCTCTATTATAAAGGCTGATATGGAAACCGGTACTATGACAAAGTCTCCTGTGATTACTCTTGATGACTTCGATACTTGATGCCAAAGAATGGAAGGCTTCATCAAGTCTTAACACTACAGGATATGGGGATCTGTTGTCTATAGACCTCATGTACTATCCACCTCTTTAGCTGCTGCTGGTGGTGGTATGATACCAAAGGTAGTCGCTAACTATTCTGATGAAGACTGGAAGAAGATTGACATAGATCAGAAGGCCATGACCGCCCTCCAAACAGCTCTTCCAAACTCTATCTACAGAGACTTCAAGAAGTGCAAGACTGCCAAGCAACTATGGGATGCACTGAAGCTGATGTATGAGGGGTCAAATGAAGCTAAAGAGAATAAGAAAGACCTCTTGAAGCAGCAGTTTGAGAATTTCACCTCCAAGACAGGTGAAACCATGACTCAACAATACTTTAGGTATGTTGAGATTATGGATACTCTAATGGATGTTAGAGTAACTCTTAAGAATAGAGACATTATGAGGAAGTTCATGTCCTCTCTTCCCAAACAATGGACATACTACTATGTGGTCATTAAGATGACTGAAAACCTTAAGACCCTTACTCTCACTGAGTTGTATGGCCAAAGATGAAGTCTTCCTAAGCTTCAGAGACAAAGTCTTCCGAAGCCATTTTGCTGTGAAGACTGATTTCTTCCGACGGCAGAGAAGACATGCTTTCTCTGATCTACTTTACAGAAAGCTGACATACTTTCTGCTAGTGCTCTGAAGACTTCCTACTTTTGTAAACTATAGATTAAGGTCTTTGTCTGTAAATTCCTACTTTTGTGCCTGTAAACCTTTTTGTAATAGAAAAGGATGTGAGCTATGTCATGTCATAGTCACTAGTCAAAAGGCAATCTGCCTTTTGACTTTAGATTGATCTTGTTGTCTAGATTAGTCAATTCCAACTGTCTTTCTAAGTATTGATGGTTGTAAGATGTAGTATAAAGAGTCTTAGGTTCTTGTAATTTAGATATGCTTTGTAACACTTGTAATAGAACTTGAGAGCAATATACAACACTCCTTGAAAACCATATTTCTGTGTTATTGTTGCTTGTTCTGTCTCATTACTTACTTGTGTTCGTAATATCCTCATAATAAAACCCGGTTCCCTATTTGAACTGTTATCTGTTCCAAGTCTCTCCTTATTGTGAAACTGATTGTGTTAGACACCCTTACCCGGTCCTACAATTGGTATCAGAGCATTTCAGGCTCTTGATTGTAAGATCTCACCATCTTTAATCCTCTCAGTTTCATAGTTCACTTAACATCTCAAATAGCAGCTATCACAAAGGCTGATATGGAAACCGGTACAATGACAAAGTCCCCAATGATGAGTCCTGAAGACTTTGATACTTGGTGTCAAAGAATGGAAGGCTTTATCAAGCCTCAAGACTCCAGGATGTTGGTGTCTGTTGTCGATGGACCTCATGTACCATCCACCTCTTCAGCTGGTGGTGGTGGTGGTATGATACCAAAGGAAGTGGCTGACTATTCTGATGAAGACTGGAAGAAGATTGATATTGATCAGAAAGCCATGACCGCCTTCCAAACTGCTCTTCCAAAATCTATCTACAGAGGCTTCAAGAAGTGCAAGACTACCAAGCAACTTTAGGATGCACTGAAGCTGATGTATGAGGGGTCTAATGAAGCAAAAGAAAAAAAGAAAGACCTTTTGAAGCAGCAATTTGAGAACTTCACCTTCAAGACAGGTGAAACCATGACTCAACAATACTTCAGGTATGTTAAGATTGTGGATACTCTGGCGGATGTTGGAGTAACTCTTGAGAACAGGGACATTGTGAGGAAGTTCATGTTCTCTCTTCCCGGATAATGGACACACTATTGTGTGGTCATCAAGAGGACTGAGAACCTCAAGACACTTACTCTTATAGAGTTGTATGGTATCCTCAGTGGCTACCGGATGGAGATGAACATGCAAAATCCATCTGGTAACTCCAACAGCTAATAGAGTTCAACCCTTCATGTGATTGAAAGGGATTGCAGAGAACAACAACACCATCTCATCTGCTTCCCTGACAACTCACAAAAGGGTCCAGTCATCAGCTTTTCGGAGACACCAAGGGGAGGCTACATCCCTGGAAGCCTATTCCAGGAGACAAGCTCTTCACAAGCTTTTGTGTCTTCTGATGAAAGTTCAGGAAACTTTCTCTTCATCCTTGAAGATCTGGACTGTATCCATCCAGATGATCTAGAGTATATGGAAATAGTCTAGCAAATGGCTCTTCTCACTCACAGGGCCAACAAGTTCTACAAGAGGACTAGAAGGAAGTTTCCTAGCAATGAAGCCAGTGGAAAGTTTGGGCTTGATAAAAGCAAAGTGAAGTGTTACAACTGTAACCAAATAGGTCACTTTGCTAGAGAGTGCAAGGCACCAAAGTCAAATGGTGGGCAAGCACAAACCAGGCCAAACTACACTGAAGGAGCTCACAAGAATGAGCTAACACAGCCTGCTATGTGCAGAACATAGTTTTAGTGGTTAAGACTCATGGTAAGACTCCTTATGAGTTGTGGCATAAAAGGAGACCATTTATTGGTTTCCTCAGGTCATTTGGATATCCTTGCACCATCTTGAATACCAAAAAAAGTAGCCAAATTTGATGAAAATTCAGATGATGGACACTTTATTGGATACTCTTCCCAAGCTAAGGCTTATAGAGTATACAATCTCAGAACTAGAGTAGTTGAGGAGTCAGCCAATGTAACAATCAATGAGCACACTCCTAGTGTGAAAGGTTCTGGTCCTAATTGGCTATTTGATCTTAATTTAGTTACCAACTATTTTAACAAGTCTTGTGAGGATGTTTCAGGATCTACAGGTAACATATCAATAGGAGACCCTGACCCAAGATTTGAGCTGAAAAGACCAAGCAAGAATACTACTTTAGCTCTAGTGGTAACTAATCCTGCAAATGAAGATCCTATCAGCACAAACATGATAAATTCAGCAGATACATCTGAGATGCCTTCAAATTATAGCTCAAAGGTTCAAAACTCAGGTGAAGGAGCTTTAAATGTAGGAGGAAATGGAGGTGGTGATAGTGATCAAGAATTTCTTCATGCTGATAACCACTCCATAGAAGATAACATAAATGATGTCACACACTCATTGGATCGAGTCTCACTTGATAAGTGTGCTGATGTGGTGGGTGACACTCCATTGCCAGATCTAAATTTCTCTAATCTAGATCTTTCAAATCAACTTGCTGTGATCCCTCAACTCTGGATCTAGAAGTCACACCCCACCACAAACATCATTGGAAATGTTGATACAGGGATGAGAACAAGAGGACAAACCCATGACAAAAATGTTTGTCTATATTCTTGCTTCTTTTCCCAAGTAGAGCCAAAGAAAGTTGATGAGGCTTTGAAAGATGGAAGTTGGGTTGAAGCAATACAAGAGGAGCTACTTTAATTTAAAAGACAAAAGGTTTGGAACCTATTTCCTCTTCCTTATGGGAAGACTATCATAGGAACCAAGTGGGTTTTTAGGCACAAGAAGGATGATAGAGAACTTGTCATAAAGAATAAGGCCAGACTAGTTATCCAAGGATACACACAAGAAGAGGGAATTGATTACATAGATGTCTTTGCTTCTGTGGCAAGACTTGAAGCTGTATGGATATTCCTGGCTTTTACAGCATCTAATGATTTTAAGGTCTACCAACTTGATATCAAGTGTGATTTTCTATATGGGGTGATTGATGAAGAGGTGTATGTTAAACAACCACCTGGCTTTGTAGACCAAGATTATCTTGATTATGTATGCAAGCTTGATAAAGCTCTTTATGGGCTGCACCAAGCTCCAAGAAAGTGGTATGAGACACTATCTCTGTATCTCTGTCAACATGGGTACAAGAGGGGTACTATAGATGGAAGTCTCTTCATCAAAGGGATAGGAAATGACCTAATGCTGGTTCAGGTGTATGTGGATGATATCATCTTTGGGTCAACTAATCCAAAGCTCTGCAAAGACTTTAAGAGGCCGATGAAGAATAGATTTGAAATGAGTGCCATGGGGGAACTCAATTTCTTTCTGGGAATTCAAGTGAAGCAAGTTGACAATGGCATCTTCAAAAGTCATTCAAGGTATGTACAAGACATACTTTCAAGATTCAACATGACTGATTGTAAGGTTGCAAAGACACTCATAGCCAGAAATCACTCCCTTGGACCTGAACTTGAGGGGGAGTGTGTGGATGAACACTTATGCAGAGCTATGATTGGTCTCTTATGTACCTCATAGCTATCAGGCCTGATATCATGTCTGCTACATGTATTTGTGCAAGATATCAAGCCAACCCTAAGATATCACACCTGGTTGCTATCAAGAGGATTCTTAGATATCTCAAAGGTGCTCCCAAGCTTGGCCTTTGGTATCCAAAGAGTTCTGACTTTAATCTGTATGCTTATACAGATAGTGACTATGGTGGTTGCAACATGACTGCAAAGTCTACATCTGAGGGATGTCAATTCCTTAGTGGAAGGATTGTCTCATGGCAATGCAAGAAACAATCCTGTGTCTCTGCATCAACTGCTGAGGCTGAATACATTAGTGCTGCAGGTTGCGATGCTCAAGTGCTTTGGATTCAAAATCAGATACTGGACTATGGATTCAACTTCAAAGAGACTCCCATCCATATTGACAACAACAGTTCTATCTCTATTATAGAGAATCCTGTGCAGCACTCAAGGACCAAACACATCAACATCAGGTATCATTTGATTAGAGATAATTTTAAGAAGGGATTAATCAAACTAGTCAAAGTTAACATAAGTGAACAATATGCTGATCTGTTCACTAAAGCTTTTGATGAACAGAGATTCAAATATCTTGTATCAACTATTGGGATGATTAACTAAGAGTAGATTTTCTTAAAACTTAAATCAATTTTATTTTTAAAACCTGTGTGTCCTAAGTTGTCTATTTTATCACCTTCATAAGCCCAGTTTATTTTGGAAGAAATTTTTTTATGATATTCCTTAGATTTTTTAAAATTTTTCAAACATATTTTCCTTCGGAAGATTTCAAGTTGACTTCGGAAGAAATTTATGTCTTCAAATCAACTAACTAGTTATAAGAAATTTAACTTCGAAATAAATTCTGAGAATATCTTTCGAATCTGAAGCTTAAATATGCTTCTAAGTACTTAAATGGATTTGAAGGATAAATATCTTCTGAAAGCAATTAAGTCTCGGAAGTTTTATTCTCTTAGAATAAAACTCTCAAGTCTTAATATCTTCCGAAACCAAATATGTGTCGAAAGAAAAATTCTACTAGTAATTTTCTTCTGAAGCCAAATATTCATTAATCTTAAGAATATCTTCGGAAGCCAAATTGGCTTCGGAAGTTGCAGGACCGGGTATGGGTGCCTAACACAATCAGTTTCACAATGAGGAGAGACTTGGAACACTTAACATTGTTATAAAGCATATCTAAATTACAAGAACCTGAGACTCTTTATACTACATCCTACAACCGTCAATACTTAGAGGACAGTTGGAACTGACTAATATAGACAACAAGATCAATATAAAGTCAAAAGGCAGATTTCCTTTTGACTAGTGGCTATGACATGCCATAGCTCACATCCTTTTCTATTACAAAAAGGTTTACAGGTACAAAAGTTGGAAGTTACAGACAAAGACCTTAATCTACAGTTTACAAAAGCATGGACTTTTCACCAACTCATACAAGTTGGTGAGTCTTCAGAGTTGCAGCGGAAAGTGTGTCAGCTTTATGTAAAGTAGATTAGAGAAAGCATATCTTTCTCTGTCTTTGAAAGAAATCAGTCTTCACAGCAAAAGTGCTTCGGAAGGCTTTGTCTCTAAAGCTTCGGAAGACTTCATCTCTAAAGCTTCCGAAGCACTTCTACCTTTGTACATCCAATGCATGCATGTAGGAAGACCTTTGGTTTTTTTGGCTTCTTTGGTTGCGTTAGCCTTATAATCTTCTGATATTACCTTAGAAACTCCCCCTAAGCTGATGCTACCAAAACAGAGAAGTACTTTAGATGTTAATAGTCCTCATTAGGATCAAGACCAAGCCTCTCTTCATCATCTGGTCGGGATTCTTCAGACTTTCATAGTATCTTCTCATGTCATAGAGATCATGTAGAGGAAGATCAAACATATCTTGCCAGAAATAGACATCTTGACCTCCTTGATCTCTGATGACATACCATCTATCTGGATTGGTAGTAAAACTCCAGGACAAGATGGGTTTTCCAATGGCAAGAGGCTCTATTTGAATAGGAGTTGGTTGAGCAGCCTCTTCATGCACTTCCTCAGGATGCTCTGACTCATCCTAAAGTGTGGAGGTGGATGCCTTTGTTTTCTTCTTCTTTGAAACACTTTTTCTGGCCATCCTTTTCATCCTCTTTGAAGTTTTCAATTGAGATGACTGGTCTTCAGCACCAGATTGTTCTGTTGTGTCCCTCTCAGTTGGGACTCTTCTCTAACAGGTTCAGATGGAGATAGAGGAGAACCCTGCTGCGGTTCAGAAGATGAAGTTGGCTGAGATGCATCTCTAGGATTAGGTTGTATTGTCCCAGGGGTTTAACCTTCACCTCAACTTCAGGTTGAGCTGGACTTGGTGGAGAATGCAAATCTATAGGCTCTCCCCTTTTAATCTTCTGCTTGATCACTCTTATATGCTCATCCATGGTGGATAGAGACATAGGACCAAGCCTCCTTCTAGAGAATCCATACAACTTCAAGAAGCTCATCATCTTTTGTCTATCTTGAAACGTCTTTTGGCTTTTGTGGATGATGGCCCATGATCTTGCAGCTTCTTCCCTTAACTTTCCCTTAGCAGCTTTTCTTTCTTTTATGGCTTGTTCCTCTAGCTGATTGAGATATTCAAACTCTATGTAATCAAAGGATAAGGGAAGAAGTGCAGCTTCCTGATAGAGTCCTGTGGCACTCAGGTAGTTGATCATATTCATTCTTTCAGCTTCCCTATCTACCTGAGGTTGTGCATGTGCCACAGTCTTTATCTCAGGACTTTCTTGAACTGGGGAAAGGATAGGAGCATGCTTGTAGAGTCTTTTTAGTCTCCTTTTTTCATTAATCTTGAGGAACAATGCTGCATCCTCTGCCTCCCTCATCTCCTTTGACAGCTCAGTGTCAGCGAGCTTATTCAACTCTTCTAAGGGGAGAGATATGAGTTCATCAACATTATAGTTCCTGGTCCCCAGGTAGTTTAGCCTAGCTGCCCTCAACTCATCATCTTGAGTGTTTGGCCTGGCGCAGCTCAAATAGCAGCTTGCATGAAGCCTAAGGACCCTCTTGAACTCTCTCCCCTTAGCTTCCTTTTCCTCTCTCTCTGCTCCTCCTCTAACTCCTCGAAGGTCATTTTCCTCTTCCCTTTGTCACGCACAGGCCTTGGTGACTCAGGGTGGAGAGAGCTTTGGCCTTCATTGCTTGGTTCAGCAGTCAAGCTCTGGCCACAGAGAGGTTATGGAGCACCATCACCAGCTGGTGCTTCATTGAGGGTACTGGGTGCAGAAGGAGATCCTATCTCAAGGTTCATAGGCTCAACCTCTGGGCGTTCAGTCAAGGTTTTCCCTTTGAAGCTAATCTTGGGGTCCACCTCAACATCCAGTTGACCAAAGATCACACCTGCTATCCTCTGTCTATATAATCTTGATCTCATCTTGAACTCTTGTAACACCCTTTCTTGTATCCAGTCTGCTAGTCTTCCAGCTTGTCTGTTTTGGCTTGGGTTGACAAGTGGAAGATCAACCAGATTTATGCACTCATAGAAACTCAAGTTTGAAAAGTTGAAAGTTTCTTGCTGACCCTGAGTTCTAGAGATGATGAGAGCTCTTCTTTCTATGTCATACCTCCATCCTATGATTGGGTTCTCAGAGTGGGGAGATCCGGTAGACATGGCTCTGGGTATACCCTTCTCAAATAGAATTTGAATGAGAGAGTATACATCCATGTAGACTTGAGGAGGTTGCTAAGTATGAACTATTGCAAGAGAGGGTGGTGAATCCTCTATGTCCATACTCTGAGAGGAACTCCCAAGTTCTGTGACTGTTTGGACTTTCTCCCCCTTTTTGGTAGCATCACCTTCTTGCATAAGTGAACTGAGGGTTGAGTCTGTCATATTCACAAGTTCTTGTGGACCTGGTTGAGTTCGTCTTGGTGGTCACTCAGCTAGCTGGCCCTTAAGATCGGTGATCCCAAGTTGCTTCTTTCTAAGATAGCACCTGAAATTCCAGGTGACTTATCTTTGAGACTAAATAGGTGCATATTTGAGTTAGTTTTTGCACCTTTAGTTTCAGACTCCCCTCATCTTTATCAGAAGAATCACGGGGGGATGAGAGAATTGGACCAGGATCCTCCTCCTTATCACTAGCATATTGTTCTTGGCTACTGGATTTCCCCTACCTTATGATAGCTTCAAGAGAAGTGTCAAAAGGTCTGGTTGCCATGGTTGAGGTCTTAAAGATGTAATCACTTGCTGATGTGAGAGCCTCTTTCATATGGATCTCCCGCACAGGTTCAGGGAGATCCACCTCAGTGATAGGTGAATGATATAGGATAGACCTGGGTGAGACAGGAGTACTCATCTCTCATTGAGTAGGTGTGGAGAAGAAAGACTCATGGTACTCACTGAATGCCATTTCTTTATCATCATAGAAGTCAGGTCTAGGAATTGGTTGGTTTAGATCCAGCGGTTGGGGATGGTAACTTTCCCCGAAAGGTTGTTCACTAGAGTGTGAAGACTCTAAATGAAGGCTTAAGGCTGTTTGGTGTGTGAGCTCATCAGGCTGAGCATGAGGAACCTCAGCACTGATCATATGAGAGATGGGTGTGGTTTGCTCCTCAGGGGAAGTGGGGGCTCTAGTGTCAACTTCCTCCTATAAGGTTGGTGATATGGGGGCCTGCAAAAGCTGAATAGCATGTGCTGGGGTTCGTTTGGTTTTTCTCTGGTAGGTGATGGTTATTGTGGACTGTATGTGTGGTTGAGAGATAGAAGGTGTGGGTTCAACACTAGCTGGTGCTGCTAGGTTGTCACCTTGAGCAATTAGGTCAAACATTTTTGGGGCAAGGGCTGTTTCTACCCCTAAGAAGCCAACAGTTGGCTTCCTCATTATTTTGAAGATGACGGACTTCATTTCTCCCAATTTAAGAATATTACCTATTGCCCTCAACTGTGTTCTCAGTTCATAGTTAAGAATGTGCTGGACATATCTAGGGAACATGTAATACTCTAGGGAGTTCAAGTTAGCAAGCAAATTGGCATATACAAATTCAGAATACCTGAACTTGAACCCCTGAACCATTCCATGGACTATAAAGGAGAGGTCTTCTGGAATCTGATCCCATCCTCCATGCTTGTTTGACAAGCTGTGTATGAAAACATGAAGGAGGTACTTCCATTGGCATGAGACCTTCCCTTTCCTAAAGGTTTTGACTGAGAAGTCACCCTCATAGCCTATCTGTGCAAAGGAGTGGTTGACTGCAGCTTTGGGGAATGACAAGTCACCTTCTACATCATCCAGCTGAAGATGTGTGTTTATGATGGCCGGAGTGATGAAGATTGTCCTCCCCTGCAATGTTGTAGACAGTGCCTTCTCCCCGTCCATGGTGACCTCTTCGCAGGTCCGCCAGAACTCCAACAAAAGATCCTTATAGAGAGTAGGATCAATGGTGAGGGAGGTGAAGTTGTTGGTCAAAGAAAGGTAACAACAAACCTCTGAGAAACCTGGATCTTTCTCAGATTCTAACAGAGCAAGTTGATTATGTTGCCTGTGAAGATGCATGGAAAAATCGTGTTGATTTCAGCGGTCAAGGTTGGCCATTTGAAGTAGCTTTTCGGTGAAGAAAGATAAGAACAAAAGCGGTTTTTAGGTGAAATTAGGTGAAATAACAATGTAGATGAAGAAGAGAGTGAGAAGAGAGGGAACCATTTGAGAATATATATGAAATAGATTTGAAACAAAGTTAATGCAAAGGATAAACTTTGAATTCTAAAAGTAGGTCCCACCTCTAAAAAAGTACCCAAAAAGGTAGTTATTTTGGATGTTGAAAATATTCCGAAGGTAATTTTGATTCGGAAGTTTTGAGAAAAAGCTTCCGAAGCCAATTTGGCTTCGGAAGATATTCTTAAGAATTGTGAAAATTTGGCTTCGGAAGAAAAATACTTAGAGAGTTTTTCTTCCGACACATATTTGATTTCGGAAGATATTAAGACTTGGGAGATTTATTCTAAAGAGAATAAATCTTCTGAGACTTAATTGCTTTCAGAAGATATTTGTCCTTTAAATACATGCAAGTACTTAGAAGCATATTTAAACTTCGGAAGATATTCTCAGAATTTCTTCCGAAGGTAAATTTCTTATAAGTAGTTATTTGATTTGAAGACATAAATTTCTTCCGAAGGCAACTTGAAATCTTCGAAGGAAAATATGTTTTGAAATTTTTTCAAAAAACTAAGGAATATCATTAAAAAAATTTCTTCCAAAATAAACTAGGCTTATAAAGGTGATAAAATAGACAACTTAGGACACACAGGTTTTTGAAATACAAGATATTTGAATCTTTGTTCATCAAAAGCTTTAGTGAACAGATTAGCATATTGTTCATTTGTGTTAACTTTGACTAATTTGATTAATACCTTCTCAAAATTATCTCTAATCAAATGATACCTGATGTTGATGTGTTTGGTCCTTGAGTGCTGCACAGGATTCTCTATAATAAAGATAGCACTGTTGTTGTCTATGTGGATGGGAGTCTCTTTGAAATTGAATCCATAGTCCAGCATCTGATTCTGAATCCAAAGAATCCTCTTGACAGCAACTAGGTGTGACATCTTGGGGTTGGCTTGATATCTTGCACAGATGCATGTGGCAAACATGATATCAGGCCTGCTAGCTGTTAGGTACATAAGAGACCCAATCATAGCCCTATAAAGATGTTCATCCATACACTCCCCCTCAAGTTCAGGTCCTAGGGAGTGGTTTCTGGCTATGGGTGTCTTAGCAATCTTACATTCGGTCATGTTGAATCTTGTAAGTATGTCTTGTACATACTTTGACTGACTTATGAAGATGCCATTGTCAACTTGCTTCACTTGAATTCCCAGAAAGAAAAGATAATGTCATCCACATATACTTGAACCAGCATTAAGTCATTCCCTGTCCATTTGATGAAGAGAGTTCTATCTATAGTACCCCTCTTGTAATCATGTTGACAGAGGTACTGATATAGTGTTTCATACCACTTCCTTGGAGCTTGGTGTAGCCCATAAAGAGCTTTATCAAACTTGTACACATAATCAGGATGATCTAGGTCTGCAAAGCCAGATGGTTATTTGACATACACGTCTTTATCAATCACACCATACAAAAAAGCACACTTGATATTAAGTTGGTAGACATTGAAATCCTTGGATGCAGCAAAAGCTAGGAATATTCTTATAGATTCAAGTCTTGCCATAGCAACAAAAACATCTGTGTAATTAATTCCCTCTTCTTGTGTGTACCCTTGAACAACTAGTCTTGCCTTGTTCTTGATGACAAGTCCTCTATCATACTTCTTGTTCCTAAAAACCCACTTGGTTCCTATGACAGTATTCCCATGAGGAAGAGGACATAGGTTCCAAACCTTTTGTCTTTAGAATTGAAGCAACTCCTCTTGAATTGCTTCAACCCAGCTTCCATCTTTCAAAGCCTCATCAACTTTCTTTGACTCTACTTGGGACAAGAAGCAAGATTATAGACAAACATTTTGTCATGGGCTTGTCCTCTTGTTCTCACCCCTGTATCAACATTTCCAATGATGTTTGTGATGGGGTGTGACTTGTGGATCCTGAGTTGAGGGATCACAGCAAGTTAATTTGAAAGATCTAGATTTGAAAAATTCAGATCTGGCAATGTAGTGTCACCCACCACATCAGCACACTTATCAAGTGAGACTTGATCCAATGAGTGTGTGACATCATTTATGTTGTCTTCTATGGAGAAGTTATCAGCATCAAGAAATTCTTGTTCACTATCACCACCTCCATTTCCTCCTATATTTGAAGCCCCTTCACCTGAGTTTTGAACCTTTAAGCTGGAATTTGAAGGCATCTCAGATGTATCAGCTGAATTTGTCATGTTTGTGCTGATAGGATCTTTATTTGCAGGGTTAGTCACCAAAGGAGCTAAAGTATTAATCTTGTTTGGTCTTCTCAGCTCAAATATTAGGTTGGGATCTCCTGTTGATATGTTATCTGTAGATCCTGAAACATTCTCACAAGACTTGTAAAAACAGTTGGTAACTAAGTCAAGATCAAATAGCCAATCCGGACCAGAACCTTTCACACTAAGAGTGTGCTCATTGAAGGTCATATTGGCTGACTCCTCAACTACTCTAGTTTTGAGACTATATACTCTATAAGCCTTAGCTTGGGAAGAATATCCAATAAAGTGTCCATCATCTGACTTCTCATCAAATTTGGCTACTTGATCTTTGTAATTAAGATGGCGCAAGGACATCCAAATGACCTGAGGAAACCAATAAATGGTCTCCTTTTGTGCCACAGCTCATAAGGAGTCTTACCATGAGTCTTAACCACTAAAACTCTGTTCTTCACATAGTAGGCTGTGTTAATAGCCTCTACCCCGAAGTTGATGGGCAGTTTAGAGTCAGACAATATGGTTCTTGCAACTTCAATAAGTGTCCTGTTTCTCCTCTCAGCAATACCATTTTGCTGAGGAGTCCTAGGAGCACTATATTTTCTTGTAATACCTTTTTCATCACAAAATGTATCAAGGATTTGGTTCTTAAATTCTGTTCCTTGACCACATCTTATGGTCTTGTCCTTGTGATCAGATTGATTCTTAATTTTCAAAATTAAGTTCTTCAAGATCTTAGGAGTCTCATCCTTAGTTCTAAGGAAAAAGACTCAAGTGAATCTTGTGAAATCATCTGTGATCACTAAACAATATGAGGTTCTTCCTAAACTCATTACAGTGGTGGGGCCAAAGAGATCCAAGTGTAATAAGTGTAGGGGAGTAGTGATAGAGTTTTTTTCCTTTGGCTTGTGAGACACTTTGTGTTGCTTCCCTTTCACGCATGCAACACAATGATCATCACTTGTAAACTCTTTCTTTGGCATTCTAGTTACCAAATCATTCTTAATTAATTTATTCATATTCTTAAAGTTTACATGGCACATTCTTTTATGCCATAGGAAAGACTCATCACTATTTGCTTTAGATAGAAAGCAAGAAACCTCTCCTGAGGGAGATGTTTTCTGCAAGTCCATCTTGTACATGTTTCCTTTCCTGGGGTCTCTGAGCAGGATATGCTCTTGAGGAATGACCACCCTGGGCTTGAGAACAATTCACTCATGCTCAGCAAAGAGCATGTTGTGTCTCTGATCACAAAATTAGGATACACTCAGTAGATTGTATCCAAGCTCCTTAACAAAATTTACCTTCTCAATGGTGAGCTTACCATTTATGACCATGCCCCTTCCAGTGATGTAACCACCAGCATCTCCTCTAAAAGCAACTGGTCCTCCATCAATTTTCTCAAAATTATGAAGCAAAGAACCATTTCCAGTCATGTGTCTGGAACAACCACTATCAATGATCCACACATTTCCCTTGGTCTTTAGCTGTTTCTGCATAAAAAGAAGTGGTTAGTTACACTTAGAAACCCAAGCCTCATTGGTCTTGGGCTTTTCAAAGTGATTTGAAGACAATGTAATAGTAACAAATCCTATATTCAAGCTTTGAGGATCATTAGTTGCTGTTGATGAAGAACTTTCAATCACCAGGTCTTTCTTCATCTTCCACACCATCTTTGGAAGATAGGACTTGACCTTCAACACCTTGAAAGTTTCAGTAACTTTTGTAGTTTTGGATAATGGACCTTCGGAAGATCTTGCTTTCACTGCAGCATGCTTTAGTTATTCGGAAGCATTCCTTTCTTCCGAGACCAAAATTTCTTCCAAAGCAAGTTCTCACTTGTCTTCTTCTTCACTTTGGAGCTTCCGAAGGAAACAAATTTTCCTTCCGAATCTTGCTTTTCCTTCTTCTTCCCGGAAGCTTTCTCTTTGACCATGTGGATAGTGCTTTTGGGATTGTAGATGCAATCCTTAGCCAGATGAGAAGTACTACCATGCATGATGCAATCCATTTCCTTCCTTCTGGGAGTCTTTTTTGAGAGCAAGACCGAGTTTGATCACTTTCCTTCTCCATTTTCATCTTCACAGATGATGTAACAAACTTCTTAGGGAGAGGCTTGCTCTTGGAGCTGGATGGTTCAGGCTGTGTAGCAGTGGTATACAGCTAGTTAGTCTTTTTCTTCTTGCTGGAATGGTTTGGAACTTAACTAGAACTACTGGTACTAGAGTTCATAGTTAAGTCTTTAGCCTTTACCACTTCAAACCCTGTAGAGATGAACACTTGTTTCTGGTTGGAGTTAAAAGTGGCCTTGATTTCTTGAGCCTTCTTTGATCTTCTCTTAGCTCTTCTGATCAAGTTCTTTCTCTTTGATTTGCTCATTCGAGACTCTTTCCTATCCTCAGGAGCATAATGACCCTTCTTAGAATGATCTTCTTCACTCTTCTCATAGTCATCCTTCATTATCTCCTCTTCATCCTCTTCAATAGTTGGGTCTATAAGGGGAAGCTCATCTTCACAAGTTCCACACCTTGGAGATCTTACAAACAATAGAGTGTGTGGAGGATCTATCTCAGTAGATCCCAATCCCTGCTTATTCTGATAACAAACTTTTGCATGTAGGGATGAGGATATTATGTTCTTGAAGGTCTCTTCTTCAAGAACATATTTTTCTGCCCAGGCTTTGCTGATCACAAGCTCAGCCTGGCATTCAGTTAACTTTAAGATAAGATCTTTGATTTGAGTCCTGTAGTTAGAGTGCTCATGCATAAGAGTTGAAATGGTTTTCTCTAGATCTTCTATCTTAAGTTTATAATCTTTTTTCGCTCTTTTAAAATAAGCTTTTAAGATATTTAAGGACTCAAGATCAGATCTCATCTCTAAGTTATAGGACCTGTATCTATTAACTTTAGCAATACATTCAGGTGTACCGAGATGTTCCAATACCTTTGCTTCATCGTGATCTGCCATCAATGCTTGGTTTGGAGATGCACCTTCCACGTGAAAGCTCTAGCCAAAGCCTCCTTCTTTAACAACAACTACGGCTTGTTTTCTTGGCTTCTCATTCTGGTGAGCTCCTTCAGTGTAGTTTGGCTTGGTTTGTACTTGCCCACCATTTGACCTTGGTGCCTTGCACTCTCTGGCAAGGTGTCCCATTTGGTTACAGTTGTAACACGTCACTTTGCTTTTATCAAGCCCAAACTTTCCACTGGCTGCATTGCAAGGAAACTTCCTTCCAGTCCTTTTGTAGAATTTGTTGGCCCTGTGATTGAGAAGAGCCATCTGCTGGACTATTTCCATGTACTCCAGATTATCTGGATGGATACAGTCCAGATCTTTAAGGGTGAAGAGAAAGTAGCCTGAACTTTCATCAGAAGACACAAAAGCTTGTGAAGAGCTTGTCTCCTGGAATAGGCTTCCAGGGATGTAGCCTTCCCTTGGTGTCTCCGGAAAGGTGATGAAAGGACCCTTATGTGATTTGTCCGGGTAGCAGATGAGATGGTGTTATGGTTCTCTGTAATCCCTTTGAACCACATGAAGGGCTAAACTCTGTTGGTTCTCTGCAATCCCTTTTAGCCACTAAGGATACCATACAACTCTGTGAGAGTTAGGTTCTTGAGGTTCTCAGTCCTCTTGATGACCACACTATAGTGTGTCCATTGTCTGGAAAGAGAGGACATGAACTTCCTCACAATGTCCCTGTTCTTAAGAGTTACTCTAACATCTGCCAGAGTATCCACAATATCAATATACCTAAAGTATTGTTGAGTCATGGTTTCACCTGTCTTGAAGGTGAAGTTCTCAAACTGTTGCTTCAAGAGGTCTTTCTTGTTTTCTATTACATCATCAGACCCCTAATACGTCAGCTTCAGTGCATCCCAGAGTTGGTTGGCAGTCTTGCATTTCTTGAAGCCTCTATAGATAGAGTTTGGAAGAGCAGTTTGGAGGGTGGTCATGGCTTTCTGGTCAATATCAATCTTCTTCCAGTCTTCATCAGAATAGTCAGCCACTCCCTTTTGGTATCATACCACCACCAGCAGCAGCTGAAGAGGTTGATGGTACATGAGGTCCATCGACAACAGACACCCACATCCTGGAGTCTTGAGACTTGATAAAGCCTTCCATTCTATGACACCAAGGATCAAAGTTTTCAAGACTGATCAGTGGGGACTTTGTCATTGTACCGGTTTCCATATCAACCTTTGTGATAGCTGCTATTTGAGATGTTAAGTAAACAATGAAACTGAGAGGATTAAAATGGTGAGATCTTACAATCAAGAGCCTGAAATGCTCTGATACCAATTGCAGGACCGGGTAAGGGTGCCTAACACAATCAGTTTCACAATGAGGAGAGACTTAAAACACTTAACAATTCAAATTGGGAACCGGGTTTTATTATGAGGATATTACGAACACAAGTAAGTAATGAGACAGAACAAGCAACAATAACACATAAATATGGTTTTCAAGGAGTGTTGTATATTGCTCTCAAGTTCTATTACAAGTGTTACGAAGCATATCTAAATTACAAGAACCTGAGACTCTTTATACTACATCCTACAACCATCAATACTTAGAAGGACAGTTGGAATTGACTAATCTAGACAACAAGATCAATCTAAATTCAAAAGGCAGATTGCCTTTTGACTAGTGACTATGACATAGCATAGCTCACATCCTTTTCTATTACAAAAAGGTTACAGGTACAAATAGGAAGTTATAGACAAAGACCTTAATCTACAGTTTACAAAAGCATGGACTTTTCACCAACTCATACAAGTTGGTGAGTCTTCAGAGTTGTAGCGGAAAGTGTGTCAGCTTTATGTAAAGTAGATCAGAGAAAGCATGTCTTTCTCTGTGTTTGGAAGAAATCAGTCTTCACAGAAAAAGTGCTTCGGAAGACTTTGTCTCTGAAGCTTCGGAAGATTTGGACTTTGGCTTCAGAAGCTTTTACACTTAGAGTATTTTTTGATGTAGTGTGTAAAACTTCCGAAGCACTTCCATCTTTGTACATCCAGTGCATGCATGCAGGAAGACCTTTGGTTGTTTTGGCTTCTTTGGTTGCATCAGCCTTATAATCTTCTGATATTACCTTACAGAAGTTTTTTCTTAAAACTTCTGAAGCAAAATTACCTACGGAAGATTTCCAACTTCCAAGATAACCAACTTTTAGGCACTTTTTAGAGGTGGGACCGACATCCGGATTTCAAAGTTTATCCTTTTTGCTTAAACTTTGAACAAAATCCATTTCTTATATATTCTCACTATGGTTCCCCCTCTTATCACTCTCCTCTTCATCTATATTGTTCTCTAACCTAATTTCACCCACAAACCGCCTTCGTTCTTATCTTCCTTCATCGAAAAGCTACTTCAAATGGCCAACCTTGACCACAGAAACTCGATTTTTCCATGCATCTTCACAGGCATCATAATCAAGTTGCTCTGTTAGACTCTGAGAAAGATCTAGGTTTCTCAGAGGTTTGTCGTTACCTTTCTTTGACCAACTACTTCACCTCCTTCACTATTGATCCTCCTCTCTATGAGGATCATTTTTTGGAGTTCTGGCGGACCTGCAAAGAGGTCACCATGGAAGGGGAGAAGGCACTGTCTGTCACAGTGTAGGGGAGGACAATCTTCAGCACTCCAGCCACCATAAACCCACATCTTCAGCTGGATGATATAGAAGGTGACTTGTCCTTCCCCAAAGCTGTAGTCAACCCCTCCTTTGCGCAGATGGGCTATGAGGGTAACTTCTCAGTCAACACCTTCAGGAAGGGGAAGATCTCGTCCTAATGGAAGTACCTCCTCCATGTTGTCATACACAGCTTGTCAAGCAAGCATGGAGGATGGTATCAGATTCCAGAAGACCTCTCCTTCATAGTCCATGGAATGGTTCAGGGAGTCAAGTTCAGGCATTCATAATTTGTATATACCAATTTACTCGCTAACTTAGACTCCCTAGAGTATTATATGTTCCCTAGATGTGTCTATCACATTCTCAACTGTAAACTGGGCACACAGTTGAGGGGAAAAGGTAATATTCTAAAACTAGGACAGGTGAAGCCCGACATCTTTAAAAATGAGGAAGCCAACTGTTGGCTTCTCCGGGGTAGAAACAGCCCTAGTCCCAAAAATGTTTGAGCTTATTGCTCAAGGTGGCAACCTAGCAGCACCAGCTAGTGTTGAACCCACACCTTCCACCTTCCAACCATAAATACAGCCCACAATAACCATCACCTACCAGAGAAAAACCAAACAAACCCCTGCACATGCTATTCAGCTTGTGCAGGCCCCCATATCACCAACCTTGCAGGAGGAAGTGGACACTCGAGCTCCCACTTCCCCTAAGGAGCAAACCACTCCCATCTCTCATATGATAAGTGTTAAGGTTCCTCATGCTCAGCCTGATGAGCTCACACCCCAAACAGCCTTAAGCCTTCACTCAGAGTCTCAATACTCTAGTGAACAACCATCCGGAGATAGTTACCATCCCCAACCATTGGATCTAAACCAACCAATTCCCAGCCTTGACTTCTATTATAATGAAGACATGGGCTTCAGCGAGTACCATGAGTCTCTCTTCTCTACACCTACTCAAGGAGAGATGAGTACTCCTGTCTCACCCAGGCCTATCCCATATCATTCACCTAACACTGAGGTGGATCTCCCTAAATCTATTCAGGAGATCCATATGGAAGAGGCTCTCACTTTAGCAAGTGATTACATCTTTAAGACCTCAACCATGGCAACCCAGCCTTTTGACACTTCTCTTGAAGCTATCATAAAGCATGGGAAATCCAGCAGCCAAGAACAATATGCTGGTGATGAGGATGAGGATCTTGATCCAATTCTCTCATCCCCCCGTGATTCTTCTGATGAAGATGAGGGGAGTCTGAAACTAAAGGGTCAAAAACTGACTAAAACATGCACCTATATAGCCTGAAAGATAAGCCACCTGGAATCTCAAGCGACTGTCTTAGAAAGAAGGGTCAATGACCAGCAACTTGAGATCGCCGATCTTAAGGGCCAGCTAGCTGAGAGACCACCAAGATGAACTCAACCAGGTCCACAAGAACCTGCGAATGTGATAGACTCAACCCCCAGCTCACTTATGCAAGAAGGTGATGCTACCAAAAAGGGGGAGAAAGTCCAAACAGTCACAGAACCTAGGAGTTCTTCTCAAAGTATGAACATAGAGGATTCACCACCCTCTCTTGCAATAGTCCATACTTAGCAACCTTCTCAAGTCTACATTGATGTAGACTCTCTCATTAAAAGTCTATTTGAGGAGGGTATACCCAGAGCCTGTCTAGACCATCTTCTCACTCTAAGAACCCAATCATAGGATAGATGTATGACACAGAAAGAAGAGCTCTCATCATCTTTAGAACTTAGGGTCAACAAGAAACTTTCAACTTTTCAAACCTGAGTTTCTATGAGTGTATAAATCTAGTTGATCTTCCACTTGTCAACCCAAGCCAAAATAGACAAGCTGGAAGACTAGTAGACTGGATACAAGAAAGGGTGCTAGAAGAGTTCAAGATGAGATCAAGATTATATAGACAGAGGCTAGCAGGTGAGATCTTTGCTCAACTGTATCTTGAGGTGGACCCCAAGATTAACTTCAAAGGGAAAACCTTGACTGAAGGCCCAAAGGTTGAGCCTGTGATCCTTGAGACAGGATCTCCTTCTGCACCTAGTACCCTCAGTTAAGCACCACCAGCTGGTGATGGTGCTCCACAACCTCTCTCTGGCCAAAGCTTGACTGTTAAACCAAGCAATAAAGGCCAAAGTTCTCTCCACCCTGAGTCATCAAAGGATATGGGTGACAAAGGGAAAAGGAAATTGACTCCTCATGAGATAGAGGAAGAGAAGAGAGAGAGGAAGAGGAAGCTGAGGGGAGAGAGTTCAAGTGGGTCCTCAGGCTTGATGGAAGCTTCTATCCGGGCTGCCCCCAGACCAGACACTCAAGATGATGCGTTAAGGGCAGCCAGGCTAAACTACTTGGGGACCAGGAACTATAATATTAATGAACTCATCTCTCTCCCCTTAAAAGAGTTGAATGAGCTGGCTGACACTGAGCTCCTCAAGATTAAGGAAGAAAGGAGACTGAAAAGGCTCTACAAACATGCTCATGTCCTCTCCCCAGTTCAAGAAAGTCCTGAGACCGAGACTATGGCAGCTGCACAACCTCTGGTAGATGGGAAGCTAAAAGAATGAATATGATCAAGTACCTGAGTTCCACAGGACTCTATCAGGCAGTTGAACTTCTTCCCTTATCCTTTGAGTACATAGAGTTTGAATATCTCGAGAGCTGGAGGAACAAGCCATAAAAGAAAGAAAAGCTGCTAAGAGAAAGTTAAGGGAAGAAGCTGCAAGGTCGAGGGCCATCATCCACAAAAGCCAAAAGAAGTTTGAAGATAAACAAAGGATGATGAGCTTCTTGAAGCTGTATGGATTCTCCCAAAGGAGGCTTGGTCCTATGTCTCTATCCACCATGGATGAGCATATAAGAGTGATCAAGTAGAAGATCAAAAAGGGAAAGCTTATAAACTTGCATTCTCCACCAAGTCCAGCTCAACCTGAAGTTGAGGTGAAGGTTGAACCCACTAAGACAACACAACCTGATCCTAGAGCTGCATCTCATCCAACTTCATCTTCTGATCCGCAACAGGGTTCTCCTCTCTCTCCATCTGAATTTGTGAGAGAAGAGATCCCAACTGAGAGGGACACAACAAAACAATCTGGTGTTGAAGATCAGTCCTCTCAGTTGAAAACTTCAAAGAGGAGGAAAAGGATGGCCAGGAAAAGTGTTTCAAAGAAGAAGAAAAACAAGGCATCCACCTCCACACCTCAAGATAAGTCAGAGCATCCTGAGGAAGTGCATGAAGAGGCTGCTCAACCAACTCCTATTCAAGTAGAGCCTCTTGCCATTGGAAGACCCATCTTGTCCTGGAGTTTTGCTGCTAATCTGGATAGATGGTATGTAATTAGAGATCAAGGAGGTCAAGATGTCTACTTCTGGCAAGACATGCTTGATCTTCCTTTACATGATCTCTATGACATGAGAAGAGACTATGAAAGTCTGAGGGATCCTGACCATATGATGAAGAGAGGCATGGTCTTGATCCTAATGAGGACTGTCAACATCTGAAGAACTTCTCTGTTTTGGTAGCATCAGTTTTTTAACAACCAATCTATGCCGACTACCATATCAAAACCACCAAGAGTGACTAGTATGAGGTCAATGTCAAATTGGTAACTAGACAAGCTTATCTTATAACCACTAAATATTTGAAAAGCTTCTATCGTCTTACTATCAGCTATCTATATGGTATATTTCGAGTCTAAGTTTATGGGTGTAATTTGTAATATTTCACTAAAGTTTCTAGAAATAAAGCTTGTATTGGCACCTGAATAAAAAATTACTAAAGAAAAACAACCATTTATAGAAAACTTACCACTTATAGTATTAGCTCATTAGGAGCCTCATCAGTGCCAATGATGAAGGCTTTCCCCTTTGCACTATTGATTCCATTGCCACTGTTATCATCATGTTATCACCACTATTACTGCCACCATTGTCATCGTTTCCACCATTCTCATTCTTATTGAGTTTCAGGCAGTTTCCTTTAAGGTGCCCAGTTTACCCACACACATAGCACCTTTTGGGCGTCTCTTTTGTCTAGGAAGGTTTAGTTGTGATGTTCACCCGACAATTTTGGTAGCATGCCCAAGTAACCACAATGCTTATAGTTATTTTTGTTACATGGGCCGTTAGGGCGGTAGTTGCATTTGTTGCATTTGAGAAGAGTTCCGTTGTACCCACTTTAATTTAGTGAAGATGAGGAGAACTAGTTGAAGTTGTAGGAGTTATCAAAGTTCTTTGATTGCTACTGATAGGTTTGTTGAGACGAGGTTAATGAAGAGGACGACTGTTTATTTCTGGAGCTTTATTCCCATTTCCTTTGTTGCCGCCATCAGGAGTAGCTAACACAACACCATGTGGGGTTAGCTTTCCCTGCAAAATTGCCTTATCAAACAACTTGTATACCAGCCAAATCGCATCCTGAATGTTTGTCGGCCTTACAGTAGTCACTATGCTATGAATTTCGAGAACCAGCCCATTAATGTATCTTTCAACTCGTTTGTATAGTGGATTGACCATGTTTGGACAGAGGGTAGAAATCTCGTGAGAACAAGTAGTGAATGCTTCAATTTTAGAATTGACCATCTTTAGATTCTAGAATTTGATCTCCATTTTTTGAAGCTCATCCCTTGAACAATACTCTTCCTTCATCAGATTCTTGAAATTTTCCCAAGTTGTTGAATTGACAGTTTCCACACCCAACATTTGTACTTGTGTGTTCCACCAACTCAGACCTAGACCATCCGGGGTACCCGTTGCGTATATCACCCGATTAGCCACCGGGCAGTTACACTTCTCAACAACTAACTCCAACTTCTCAAACCAACGAAGGAGTACAACCGCTCCATCAAACCTAGTAAATGGATTTGCATACAGTCCATGAATGATTTATAGGTCCAAACCCGCTGACTTACATTAGTGTCAGATCAGAATTTTTGAAATTTCAAGAAATGCTATAATTAGTAGGATTAGCAAAGATTTTTCACTTTAGAACTTTATTTGGTATCACCTGCCATGTTTGCAGATTTGGTTGGCTAGGGCCATGGTCATGTGTTGGTTAATGAAAGTAGTGAGTTCCACTAGCGTTATATTGATGTTACCACCTCCATGATCACGTCATCATCCAGACATTCTTAACAATCACAACATACAGAAATATGTAAATATCTTGCATATCAACTTCATTCAAGTATAAGTAATTAAAAGAATTCAGCACAACCACAACTTAATATTCAAATAATAACATCTGATAAAATAAGTTGTAAATCCGTCTATAATAAATTAAACCAAACATCAAAATCCGAATGACTCAGTGGGATCGGAACAACCCTTTCTATCTAGGTGCAAAATACGAAAAGATTAAGGTAGATGTATGAAAAGGACAAAATAGACTCAATGGCATATAATGGATCATGTGTTGTCTTCATTCTCCTCATTAATTCTTCTACTGGGTCTTGCTTCTCTGGTTCTGGCTCCATGACATTTATCACGTTCACTTGCCCTTCAACTTCCACAACTCTCAAGTTGGTAGTCAATATGGTTACGTCATGCCCATCCACATGCTTCGCCAACTCCACAACTCCATTAGCCAAGGTGTTATGACTTTTGGTTGATTCCTTTTCTCTTGTTTTACATGCTACAATCTGCTCAACAGCTCATTGCAGATCTTGTCTAAGGTTCAAGTTGTCATCCAATAGCTCCCTAACGAGTTGTCTCTCATTCTCTAGCATGGCCACTGGTATGGCTATGGCCTGCTCCATGGTGCAAGGGAAGGGAGGTAAGGTTGGTAAGGGAGGTAAGGTAGAAGCAACTCTCGTCCAAGGAGTGCGATCAGCAGGAAGTGGAACCTTCTCCTTTTGAAGCAACCTAGTCAAGTTATATTATGCCCAATATTGAGGTGGAGGAAGAGGATGATGTACAAATGACTGATCATAGTCAACTTCATCATAATCTGTAGCAACTCTAGGCCACTTGCACTGAAGGAAAGATGATGATAGCGGGGAATTGGGATGATATGGCCATTTTTGCTTGGACATAGAAGGAGAAGATAAGAATGCCATTCCTATAGTCAGATGGTCACAGGATTAAGCCTATGCAATGAATCTCAATAGTTTCTATGTGTGTGTAACTAAGGCAAATCCGGAAATAGTCTAAAATGCAATGAAGATGAAATGAAATTTAGTTCGCTATAACCAATGACTCTGATACCAATCTGTCACACTCTTAATTTTTCACAAACGGGGTTTTACTATCAGGCATATGACAATCTGGGATCTCAGTCATTACTTACACCAAACGACACTTTTATTACATGGTTATTTATATGAAATTTCCCATTTAGCAAGCCGAAGTAAAAATCATGTTTAACCGTCTAAACATGCAGAAGCAAAATTGATAGGGTTAGGTACAATATGATTGAATATATTGATTGAATTCAATGATCAATTATAGTGGAAATATAATATTCAAAGATCAAACACAAAGAAATTATTCAATAGATGCTTGTATATTGATAATGGATTCAAAATACAATAAAGTGTTTTCTGTTTTGTAGGGTTGCAAAAAGTGCAATAACTTTATCTATTTATAGGTCTTATACAATGACCTTTACATTTACTTAACTACCTGACTATAATCTAGGATGACTAATTACAAAATGTAATAGTTAATACTAGAGGCTGATGCAACCAAAGAGCTCTCAGCATGCATACTGAAGTACAAAGAAAATTACTTCGGAAGATTTGACAAAAGCACTAAGAAATTCTATAAGTGTCAAATCTTCCGAAGCCAAAGACCATTTCTTCCGAAGCCAAAGATGATTTCTTCTGAAGATAGAGAAGACATGCTTTCTCTGACATACTTTTGGCAAAAGCCGAACCACTTTCTGCTGCCATCTCTAAAGATTGGTGATATCTCCATACTTTTGTCAACTATAGATTAAGGTATTAGAGTCTATAACTTTATACTTTGTACTTTTATCCTTTTTGTAATAGATAAGGATGTGAGCTATGGCATGTCATAGTCACTAGTCAAAAGGCAATCTACCTTTTGACTTTACATTGATTTTGTTGTCTAGATTAGTGTTCCAGCTAGCCTTCAAAGTATGGCCGGCTGTAGGATGTAGTATAAAATATCTCAGTTACCAATCCTTAGGACTAAGCCTTGTAACAATTGTAAAACACTTAAGAGCAATATACATCATTCTTGAAAACCAAATACTTGGGTTTTGCTTGTGTTCTTTACCTTTGTACATTGTTTCATAAGCCGGTTCCCTATTTGATCTATTAAGTGTTGTTTTTCTCTCTAACCTTATGAAACTATTGCATTACCACCTTCACCGGTCCTGCAATTGGTATCAGAGAATTTTAGGCTCTTGATTGTAAGATCTCACCATCTTTAATCTCTTCAATTTCACAAAACACTTACCAACTTAAATGGTAGCTCTCACTAAGGCTGACATGGAAATCTCCACTGATCACTCCTGATGACTTTGTGTAAGGTAATATCAAAAGAATATAGGGCTGATGCAACCAAAGAAACCAAAACAACCAAGGGTCTTCCTGTATACATGCATTTGTAGTACAAGGTAGAAGTTGCTTCGGAAGTTTTACACTCCTCAACAGAAATTATTCTAAGTGTAAAATCTTCCGAAACAGAAGACCAAATATTTCAAAGCCAAAGATGAAGTCTTCCGAAGCTTCAGAGACAAAGTCTTCTGAAGCCAATTTGCTGTGAAGACTGATTTCTTCCGAAGACAGAGAAGACATGCTTTCTCTGATCTACTTTACATAAAGCTGACACACTTTCCGCTGCAACTCTAAAGACTC
Organism: Flaveria sonorensis; assembly: GCA_025506505.1. Lineage (NCBI taxonomy): Eukaryota > Viridiplantae > Streptophyta > Magnoliopsida > Asterales > Asteraceae > Flaveria > Flaveria sonorensis. Next base: position 34,775,282 of record CM046435.1, on the reverse strand, counting down.
ACCAACTTAGATGAGTTGGTGAAAAGTCCATGCTTTTGTAAACTGTAGATTAAGGTCTTTGACTGTAAGCATGTCATAGTCACTAGTCAAAAGGCAATCTGCCATTTGACTTTACAATGATCTTGTTGTCTAGATTAGTGTTTCCAACTATTTTTCTAAGTATTGATGGTTGTAGGATGTAGTATAAAGTGTCTCAAGTCCTTGTAATTCTTTCATGCTTTGTAACACTTGTAATAGAACTTGAGAGAAATATACAGTATAAAGTGTTCTTAGTATCATCATTCTCAAACCCAGTTCCCTATTTGAACTATTAAGTGTTCTAAATCTCTCCTCATTGTGAAATTGATTGTATTGACCATCCCCTTACACGATCCTGCAATTGGTGTCAGAGCATTTTAGGCTCTTGATTGTAAGATCTCACCATCTTAAATCCCTTCCGTTTCACAAATCACTTAATATCTCAAATGGCAGCTATCACAAAGGCTGATATGGAAACCGGTACTATGACAAAGTCTCCGCTGATTACTCCTGATGACTTCGATACTTGATGCCAAATAATGGAAGGCCTCATCAAGTCTCAAGTCTCAAGACTCCAGGATGTGGGGATCCGTTGTCTATGGACCTCATGTACTATCCACCTCTTTAGCTGCTGGTGGTGGTGGTATGATACCAAATGAAGTGGCTGACTATTCTGATGAAGACTGGAAGAAGATTGACATAGATCAGAGGGCCATGACCGCCCTCCAAACTACTCTTCAAAACTCTATCTACATTGGCTTCAAGAAGTGCAAGACTACCAAGCAACTATGGGATGCACTGAAGCTGATGTATGAGGGGTCAAATGAAGCTAAAGAGAACAAGAAAGACCTCTTGAAGCAGCAGTTTGAGAATTTCACCTTCAAGACAGGTGAAACCTGACTCAACAATACTTCAGGTATGTTGAGATTATGAATACTCTAATGGATGTTGGAGTAACTCTTGAGAATAGAGACATTGTGAGGAAGTTCATGTCCTCTCTTCCCAAACAATGGACATACTACTGTGTGGTCATTAAGAGGACTGAAAACCTCAAGACCCTTACTCTTACTGAGTTATATGGTATCCTCAGTGGCTATTAGATAGAGATGAACATTCAAAATCCATCTGGTAACTCCAACAATCAACAGAGTTCAGACCTTCATATGGTTGAAAGGGATTACAGAGAACCATAGCATCATCTTATCTGCTACCATGATAACTCATAAAAGGGTCCTTTCATCACCTTCTTGGAGACACCAAGGGAGAGCTACATCCCTAGAATCCCATTCCAGGAGACAAGCTCTTCACAAGCCTTTGTGTCTACTGAAGACCTGGACTGTATCCATCCAGATGCAACTTTCTCTTCACCCTTGAAGACCTGGACTGTATCCATCCAGATGATCTGGAGTACATGGAAATAGTCCAGCAGATGGCTCGTCTCACTCACAGAGCCAAGAAGTTCTACAAGAGGACAGGGAGGAAGTTTCCTAGCAATAAGTCCAGTGGAAAGTTTGGGCTGGACAAAGGCAAGGTGAAGTGTTACAACTGTAACCAACGGGACACTTTACCAGAGAGTGCAAGGAACCAAAGTCAAATGGTGGCCAAGCACAAGCCAGGCCAAACTACACTGAAAGAGCTCACCAGAATAAGAAGCCCAAGCAACAAGCTGTAGTTGCTGTTGAAGAAGGAGGCTTTGACTAGAGCTTTCAGGTGGAGGATCAGCTCCAAACCAAGCAGTTATGACAAATCATGATGAAGCCAAGTATTGGAACAACTCTGTACACCTGAATGTATTGCTAAAGTCAATAAATATATGTCCTATAACTTAGAGATGAGATCTGATCTTGAGTCTTTAAATATCTTAAAAGCTAATTTCAAAAGCGCTGAAAATGATTACCAACTGAAAATTGAAGATTTAGAGAAAACCATTTCAACTCTAAAGCATGAACACACCAACTACAGGACTCAGATTAAAGATCTCATCACTAAGTTAACTGAATGCCAGGCTGCGGTTGTGATCAGCAAAGCCCGAGGTTCTTGAAGAAGAGACCTTCAAGAACATTATATCCTCATCCTTGCATGTAAAAGTTTGTTATCAAAATAAGTAGGGACTAGGATCTACTGAGATAGCTCCTCCACCCATTCTATTGTTTGTAAGATCTCCAAGTTGTGGAACTTGTGAAGATGAGCTTCCCCTCATAGACCCCATTGTTGAAGAGGATGAAGAGGAGATAGTGAAGGATGATTCTGAGAGGAGTGAAGAAGATCATCCTAATAAGGGTTACTATTCTCTGAGGAGAGAAAAGAATCTGGGATGACTAAGTCTTAAAGGAAGAACTTGATCAGGATAGCCAAGATAAAGGCAAGGAAGGCTCAAAAATCAAGGCCACCTTCAACTCTAAGCAGAAACTAGTGTTTATCTCTGTAGGGTTTTAAGTGGTGAAGACTCAGCTATGAACTATAGTACCAAGAGTTCTAGTTCAGTTCCAAATCATTCCAGCAAGGAGAAGAAGGCTAATCAGGTATGTACCACTGCTACATAGCCTAAACCATCCAGCTCCAAGAGCAAGCCTCTCCTTAAGAAGCTTGTTGCATCATATGTGAAGATGAAGATGGAGATGGAAAGTGATCAAGTTCAGTCTTGCTCTCAAAAGAAGACTCTCAGAAGGAAGCAAATGGACTGCATCATGTATGGTAGTACTTCTCATCTGGCTAAGGATTGCAATTTACAATCCTAAAAGTACTATCCATATGATCAAAGAGAAAACTTCTGAGAAGAAGAAGGAGAAGCTAGCTTTGAAAGGATAATTTGTTTCCTTCGAAAGCTCCAAAGGGAAAAAGAAGACAAGTGAAAACTTGCCTTCGGAAGAAAATTTGATCTCAGAAGAAAGGAATGCTTCCAAAGTACTGAAGCTTACTGCAGTGAAAGTAAGATCTTCAGAAGGTCCAGTCTCCAAAACTTTAGAAGTTGTTAAAACTTCCGAGGTGTTGAAGGTCAAGTCCAATCTTCTGAATATGGTGTGGAAGATGAAGAAAGACCTGGTGACTGAAGTTCTTCATCAACAGTAACTAATGATCCTCAAAGCTTGAATATAGGATCAGTTACTATTACATTGTCTTCAGATCATTTTGAAAAGCCCAAGACCAATGAAGCTTGGGTTTCCAAGTGTAACTAACCACTTCTTTTTTTGTGTAGGAACAACTAAACACCAAGAGAAATGTATGGATCATTGATAGTGGCTGTTCCAGGCACATGACTGGCAATGGTTCTCTGCTTCAAAATTTTGAGAAAATTGATGGAGGACCTGTTGCTTTTGGAGGAGATGCTGGTGGTTACATCATAGGAAGGGGCATGGTCACAAATGGTAAGCTCACCATTGAAAAGGTAAATTTTGTTAAAGAGCTTGGGTACAATCTACTGAGTGTATCCTAATTTTGTGATCAGAGACACAACATGCTCTTTACTAAGCATGAGTGCATTGTTCTCAAGCCCAGGGTGATCATTCCTCAAGAGCATATCTTGCTCAGAGCCCCCAAGAAAAGGAACATGCACAAGATGGACTTGCAGGAAATATCTCCCTCAAGAGAGGTTTCTTAGTTTCTATCTAAAGTAAATAATGATGAGTCTTTCTTCTGGCATAAAAGAATGTGCCATGTAAAATTTAAGAACATGAATAATTTGATTAAGAATGATTTGGTAACTGGAATGCCAAAGAAACAGTTTACAAGTGACGACCACTATGTTGCATGCCTGAACGGAAAGCAACACAAAGTGTCTCACAAGCCAAAGAAAAGAAACTCTATCACTACTCCCCTACACTTATTACATATGGATCTCTTTGGCCCCACCAGTGTAATAAGTTTAGTAAGGACCTTATATTGTTTATTGATCACAGATGATTTCACAAGATTCACTTGGGTATTTTTCCTTAGAACTAAGGATGAGACTCCTGAGATCTTGAAGCACATCATTCTAAAAATTGAGAATCAATCTGATCACAAGCTCAAGACCATAAGAGGTGATCAAGAAACAGAATTTAAGAACGAAATCCTTGATACATTTTGTGATAAAAAGGGTATTACAAGACAATATAGTACTCTTAGGACTCTTTAGCAAAATGGAGTTGCTGAGAGGAGAAACAGGACACTTACTGAGGCTACAAGATCCATGCAGTCTGACTCTAAACTGCCTATCACCTTCTGGGCAGAGGCTGTTAACATAGCCTGCTATGTGCAGAATAGAGTTTTAGTAGTTAAGACTCATGGTAAGACTCCTTATGAGCTGTGGCATAAAAGGAGACCATTCATTGGTTTCCACAGGTCATTTGGATGTCCCTGCACTATCTTGAATACCAAAGATCAGGTAGCCAAGTTTGATGAGAAATCAGATGATGGACATTTTATTGGATACTCTTCCCAAGCTAAGGCTTATAGAGTATACAATCTCAGAAATAGAGTAGTTGAGGAGTCAGCCAATGTGACCTTCAATGAACACACTCCCAGTGTGAAAGGTTCTGGTCTGGATTGGCTATTTGATCTTGATTTAGTTACCAACTGTTTTAACAAATCTTGTGAGAATGTTTTAGGATCTACAGGTAACTTATCAACAGGAGATCTTGACCCAAGATTTGAGCTGAGAAGACCAAGGAAGAATACTACTTCAGCTCCAGTGGTAACTAACCCTGCAAGTGAAGATCCTATCAGCACCAACATGACAAATTTAGCTGATACATCTGAGATGCCTACAAATTCCTGCTCAGAGGCTTAGAACTCATATGAAGAAGCTTCAAATGAAGGAGGAAATGGAGGTGGTGACAGTGATCAAGAATTTCTTGATCTTGACGACCACTCCATAAAAGACAACATAAATGATGTCACACACTCATTGGATCAAGTTACACTTGATAAGTGTTCTGATGTGGTGGGTGATACTCAATCACCTGATCTAAATTTCACTAATTTAGATTTGTCAAACCAACTTGTTGTGATTCCCCAACTGAGAATCCACAAGTCCCATCCCACCACAAACATCATTGGAGATGTTAAGACTGGGGTGAGAACAAGAGGACAAACCCATGATAAAAATTTTTGTCTGTACTCTTGCTTCTTGTCCTAGATTGAGAAAAAGAAAGTTGATAAGGCTTTAAAAGATGGAATCTGGGTTGACGCAATGCAAGAGGAGCTACTTCAAATCAAAGGACAAAAGGTTTGTAACCTATGTCCTCTTCCTCAAAGGAAGATGCCAATAGGTACCAAGTGGGTTTTTAGGAATAAGAAGGATGATAGAGAACTTGTCATCAAGAATAAGTCTAGACTAGTTGTTCAAGGATCACACAAGAAGAGGGAATTGACTACACAGATGTCTTTGCTCCTGTGGCAAGACTTGAAGCTGTAAGAATATTCCTGGCTTTCGTTGCATCCAAGGATTTCAAGGTCTACCAACTTGATGTCAAGTGTGCTTTTCTGTATGGGGTGATTGATGAAGAGGTGTATATCAAACAACCACCTGGGTTTGCAGATCCAGATCATCTTGATTATGTCTGCAAGCTTTATAAAGCTCTTTATGTGCTGCACCAAGCACCAAGAAATTAGTATGAGACATTATCTTAGTATCTCTGTCAACATGGGTTCAAGAGGGGTACTATAGAGGCTTAGAACTCTACAAAGACTATGAAAGGCTGATGAAAAATAGATTTAAAATGAGTGCCATGGGGGAACTCAATTTCTTTGTACGTATTTAATTGAAGCAAGTTGACAATGGGGGAACTCAAAGCTCTGCAAAGACTTTGAGAGGCTAATGAAGAATAGATTTGAAATGAGTGCCATGGGGGAACTCAATTTCTTTCTAGGTAGTCAAGTGAAGCAAGTTGACAATGACATCTTCAGAAGTCAGTCAAAGTATGAACAAAACATACTTACAAGATTTAACATGACTGATTGTAAGGTTGCAAAGACACCAATAGCCAGAAACCACTCCCTTGGACCTGATCTTGAGGGGGAGTGTGTGGATGAATATCTCTATAGGGCTATGATTGGGTCTCTTATGTATCTCACAGCTAGCAGGCCTGATCATGTTTGCCACATGCATTTATGCAAGAAATCAAGCCAACCCCAAGATGTCACACCTGGTTACTGTCAAGAGGATTCTTAGATATCTCAAAGGTTCTCCCAAGCTAGGCCTTTAGTATCCAAAGAATTCTGACTTCAATCTGTATGCTTATACAAATAGTGACTATGGTGGTTGTAACATGACTGCAAAGTCTACATCTGGGGGATGTCAATTCCTTGGTGGAAGGATAGTCTCTTGGCAATGCAAGAAACAATCTTGTGTGTCTACGTCAACTGCTGAAGCTGAATACATTGCTGCTGCAAGCTGCTGTGCTCAAGTGCTTTGGATTTAGAATCAGATGCTGGACTATGAATTCAACTTCAAAGAGACTCCCATCCACATAGACAACAACAGTGCTATCTTTATTACAGAGAATCCTGTGCAGCACTCAAGGACCAAACACATCAACATCAGGTATCATTTGAATAGAGATAACTTTGAGAAGGGATTAATCAAACTAGTCAAAGTTAACACAAATGAACAATATGCTGATCTGTTCACTAAAGCTTTTGATGAACAGAGATTCAAATATCTTGTATCAGCTATTGGGATGATTAACTTTGAGTAGATTTTCTTAAAACTTAAATCAACTTTATTTATAAAACCTATGTGTCCTAAGTTGTCTATTTTATCACCTTCATAAGCCCAGTTATTTTGGAAGAAAATCTTTTAAAAGATATTCCTTAGATTTTTGAAAAAAAAATTTAAACATATTTTCTTTCGGAAGATTTCAATTTGTCTTCAGAAGAAAATTATGTCTTAAATCAACTAACTACTTATAAGAAATTTACCTTTGGAAAAAATTCTAAAATAATCTTCTGAAGCTTAAATATGCTTCTAAGTACTTACATGTATTTGAAGGACAAGTATATTCCGAAAGTAATTAAGTCTCGGAAGACTAATTCTTTTTAGAATAAAACTCCCAAGTCTTAATATCTTCAGAAACCAAATATGTGTCGGAAGAAAAATTCTCTAAGTATTTTTCTTCCGAAGCCAAATTTTCACAACTATTAAGAATATCTTCCGAAGCCAAATTTGCTTCGGAAGCTTTTTCTCAAAACTTCCGAAGACAAAATTACCTTCTGAAGATTTTCAACTTCCAAGTAAACTACCTTTTTGGGCACTTTTTCAGAGGTGAGACCGACTTTCGGATTTCAAAGTTTATTCTTTTGCATTAACTTTGTCTCAAATCCATTTAATATATATTTTCTCAACGGTTCCCCCTCTTTTCACTGTCTTCTTCATCTGCATCTTCTCTAACCTAAATTCACCCCCAAATCAACCTTGTTCTTATCTTCCTTCGCCGAAAAGCTACATCAAATGGCCAACCTTCAACGCATAAACCAACCCGATTTCTCCATGCAGCTTCACAGGAAACATAATCAGGTTGCTCTATTAGACTCTGAGAAAGATCCTAGTTTCTCAGAGGTTTGTCATTTTTTTTCTTTGACAAACTTCTTCACCTCCCTTACCATTGATCCTCCACTCTATGAGGATCAACTTTTGGCATTCTAGAGGACCTGCCAAGAGGTTACCATGGATGGGGAGAAGGCCATGTCTGCCACAATGCAAGGGAGGACAATCTTCATCACTCCAGCCTCCATAAACACCCACCTTCAGCTGGATGATGTAGAAGGTGATTTGTCCTTTCCCAAATCTGCTGTTAACCATTCCTTTAAGCAGATGGGCTATGAAGGTGACTTCTCAGTCAAGACCTTCAGAAAGGGGAATGTCTCCTCTTAGTGGATGTACCTCTTCCATGTGGTTATCCACAGCTTATCCAACAAGCATGGAGGTTGGGACCAGATTCCAGAAGACCTTTCCTTTATAGTCCATGGAATGGTTTAGGGGGTCAAGTTTAGGTATTCACAATTCCAGAATACCAATTAACTTGCAAACTTAGATATGTCCTACACATTCTCAACTGTGAACTGGGCTCATAGTTGAGGGGAACTGGTAAGGTTCTAAAATTGGGACAAATGAAACCCGACATCTTCAAAACTATAAGGAAGCCAACTGTTGGCTTCTAAGGGGTAGAAAGAGCCCTTGTCCCAAAAATGTTAGAGCTCATTGCTCAAGGTGACAACCTAGCAGCACCAGCTAGTGTTGAACCCATACCTTCTACTTCTCAACCACCAACAAAGCCAAAAATAGCCCTCACCTACCAAAGAAAATCCAAATGAACCCTGGCACATGCTACTCACCTTGTGCAGGCCCCCATATCCTCACTCATGTAGGAGGTAGTAGAAACTCGAGCTCTCACTTCCTTTGAGGAGCAAACCACTCCCATCTCTCAAATAATCAGTGCTGACGTTCCTCATGCTCAGCATGATGAGCTCACAACCCCAACAGCTTTAAGCCTTCACTCAGAGTCTCAACACTCTAGTGAACAACTTTCCGGGGATAGTTACCATCCCCAGCCACTGGATCTAAACAAATCAATTCCCAGCCTTGACTTCTATGATAATGAAGACATGGGCTTCAGTGAGTACCATGAGTCTCTCTTCTCCACCCCTACTCAAGGAGGGATGAGTAATCCTGCCTCACCCATGTCTAGCCCATATCATCCACCCATGACTGAGGTGGATCTCCTTAAACCTGTTTAGGAGATCCATATGGAAGAGGCTCTCACTTCAACAAGTGATTAAATCATTAAGACCTCAATCATGGCAACCCAGCCTCTTGACACTTCACTTGAAGTTGTCATGATGCAGGGGAAATCCAGCAGCCAAGAACCAAATACGGGTGATGATGAAGAAGACTTTGGTCCCTTTCTCTCATCCCCCCATGATTATTCTGATGAAGATGAGGGGAGTCTGAAACTAAAGGTGCACAAACTAACCAAAACATGCATCTATTTAGTCTCTAAGATCGGTCACCTAGAATCTCAGGTGACTGTCATGCAAAGGAGGGCCAATGATCTGCAACTTGAGACCATCGATCTCAAGGGCAAGTTAGCTGAGAGACCACTCAGAAGTTCTCAACCAGATCCACAAGAACCTGCGAATGTGACATTCTCAACCCCTAGCTCACTTATACAAGAAGGTGATGCTACCAAAAAGGGGGAGAAAGTCAGAACAGTCACAGAACCTGGGATTTCTTAACAGAGTATAGTCCATACTCAGCAACCTCCTTAAGTCTACATGAATATGGACTTACTTGCCCAAGTCCATATTGATGTGGACTCACTCATACATAGCCTGTTTGAGGAGGGTATACCCAGAGCCATGCCTACCCCATCTCTTCACTCTAAGAACCTAATCATAGGATGGTGGTATGACACAGAAAGAAGGGCTCTTGTTATCTCTAGAGCTTAGGGTCAACAGGAAATCTTCAATTTTTCAAACCTGAGTTTCTATGAGTGCATCCATCTGGTTGATCTTCCATTTGTCAACCCAAGCCAAAACAGACAAGCTGAAAGATTAGCAGATTGGATTCAAGGAAAAGTGCTAGAAGAGTTCAAGATAAGATCAAGATTATATAGACAGAGGCTAGCAGGTGAGATTTTTGGTAAACTAAGATTAGCTTCGAAGGGGAAGCCTTGACCGAAGGCCCAGAAGTTAAACCTGTGAACCTTGAGATAGGATCTCCTTCAGCACCCAGTACCCTCAGTGAGGCACTAGCTGGTGAAGGTACTTCACATCCTCTGTCTGGCCAGAGCTTGACTGCTAAACCAAACAATGAAGGCCAAAGCTCTCTCCACCCAGAGTCACCAAGGCCTGTGCGAGATAAAGGGAAGAGGAAGATGACCTTTGAGGAGATAGAGGAGGAGAAGAGAGAGAGGAAGAGGAAGCTAAGGGGAGAGAGTTCAAGAAGGTCTCCAGGCTTCATGGAGGCTGCTATCCAGGCTGCCCCCAGGCCAAACACTTAAGATGATGAGTTGAGGGTAGCCAGGCTAAACTACCTAGGGACCATGAACTATAACATTGATGAACTCATATCTCTCCATTTAGATGAGTTGAATGAACTGGCTGACAATGAGTTGTCAAAGGGAGGAAGGAGGCAGAGGATGCTGCATTGCTCCTCAAGATCAAGGAAGAAAGGATAATGAAAAGGATCTACAAACATGCTCCTGTCCTCTCCCTAGTTTAATAAAGTGCTAAGGAAGAGACTGTGGTAACTGCATAACCTCAGGTAGACAAGGAAGCTGAAAGGATGAACATGATCAACTACTTGAGTGCCACAGGACTCTATCAGGCATCTCCACTTCTTCCTTTATCATTTGAGTATATTGAATTTGAATATCTCAAGCAGCTGGAGGAACAAGGTACAAAAGAAAGAAAAGTTGCTAAGAGAAAGTTGAAGAAAGAAGCTGCAAAGTCAAGAGCCATCATCCACAAAAGCCAAAAGAAGTCTGATGACAGACAAAGGATGATGAGCTTCTTGAAGCTCTATGGATTCTCCGGAAGGAGGCTTGGTCCTATGTCTCTATCTACTATGGATGAGCATATTAGAGTGATCAAGCAGAAGATTAAAAATGGAGAGCTTGTTGACTTGCAATCTCTACCAAGTCCAGCTCAACCTGAAGTTGAGGTTAAGGTTGAACCCCCTGAGACAACACAACCTGAACCTAGAGCTGCATCTCAGCCAACTTCATCTGCTGATCCATAGTAGGGTCCTCTTCTCTTTCCTTCTGAACCTGTGAGAGAAGAGAACCCAACTGAGAGAGACACAACAAAACAATCTGGTATTGAAGAACCCAACTGAGAGAGGCACAACAAAACAAGGAGTAGGAAAAGGATGGCCAAGAAAAGTGTTACAAAGAAGAAGAAGACAAAGGCATCCACCTTTATACCTCAGTATGAGTCAGAGCATCCTAAGGTAGTACATGATGAGGCTGCTCAACCAACTCCTATTCAAGTAGAGCCTCTTGCAATTAGAAGACCAATCTTGTCCTGGAGTTTTGCTGCTAATCTAGATAGATGGTATGTAATCAGAGATCAAGGAGGTCAAGTTGTCTACTTCTGGCAAGACATGCTTGATCTTCCTCTACATGATCTCTATGACATGAGAAGATACTATGAAAGTCTGAGGGATCCTGACCATATGATAAAGAGAGGCATGGTCTTGATCCTAATAAGGACTGTCAACATCAGAAGAACTTCTCTGTTTTGGTAGCATCAGCCTAGGGGGAGTTTCTAAGGTAATATCAGAAAAATATAAGGCTGATGCAACCAAGAAGCTAAAACAACCAAGGGTCTTCCTGCATACATGCACTGGTAGTACAAGGTAGAAGTTGCTTCAAAAGTTTTACACTCCTCAATAGAAATTATTCTATGTGTAAAATCTTCTGAAGCCAAAGACCAAATCTTTCAAAGCCAAAGATGAAGTCTTCCAAAGCTTCAGAGACAAAGTCTTCCGAAGCATTAGAGACAAAGTCTTCAGAAGCCAATTTGCTATGATGACTGATTTCTTCTACAGATAGAGAAGACATGCTTTCTCTGATCTACTTTACATAAAGCTGACGCACTTTCCGCAGCAACTCTAAAGACTCGCCAACTTATATGAGTTGGTGAAAAGTCCATGCTTTTGTAAACTGTAGATTAAGGTCTTTGTCTGTAACTTCCAACTATTGTACCTGTAAACCTTTTTATATTAGAAAACGATATGAGCTATGGCATGTCATAGTCACTAGTCAATAGGCAATGTGCCTTTTGACTTTACATTGATCTTGTTCTCTAGGTTAGTGTTTCCAACTGTCTTTCTAAGTATTGATGGTTGTAGGATGTAGTATAAAGTGTCTCAAGTCCTTATAATTCTTTCATGCTGTGCAACACTTGTAATAGAACTTGAGAGCAATATACAGCAACCTTGAAAACCATACTAATCTGTTCTTGTTCTTAGTTCTGTCTCACTACTTACTTGTGTTCTTAGTATCATCATTCTCAAACCCGGTTCCCTATTTGAACTGTTAAGTGTTCTAAATCTCTCCTTATTGTGAATCTGATTGTAATGACCATCCCCTTACATGGTCCTTCACTTTGATACTTGATGCTAAAGAATGGAAGGTTTCATCAAGTCTCAAAACAACAGGATGTGGAGATCTGTTATCTAAGGACCTCATATCCCAAGCACAACTTTAGCTAATGTTGGTGGTGGGATGATTCCAAAGGAAGTTGCTGACTATTCTGAGGAAGATCAGAAGAAGATTGATATAGATCAGAAGGCCATGACCGCTTACAAACTGCTATTCCCAACTCTATATACAGAGGCTTTAAGAAATGCAAAAATGCAACGCAGATATGGGATGCACTAAAGCTTATGTATAAGGGGTCTGATGAAGCTAAATAAACCAAGAAGAACCTCATGAAGCAGCAGTTTGAGAATTTCACCTTCAAATCAGGTGAAACTATGATTCAACAATACTTTAGGTATTTTGAGATTATATATACTCTGATGGATATTGGAGTTAAGCTTGAGAATAGGGACATTATGAGGAAGTTCGTGTTCTCTCTTCCTAGACAATGGACTTACTACTGTGTGGCCATTAAGGGAACTAAAAACTTCTCCACCCTTACTCTCACAAAGCTATATGGAATCCTTAGTGGTTACAAGATGCAGATGAACATGCCGAATCCATCCAGTAGTTTTTGCAGCAATCAACAGAGTTCAGCCCTCCATATGGTTGAAAGGGATAGTAGAGAACCACAACATCATCTTATCTGTTACCCTAACAACTCAGAAAAGGGTCCTTTCATCACCTTTCTAGAGACACCAAGGGAGTGCTACATCTAAGGAAGCCTGTTCCAAGAGACAAGCTCATCTCAAGTCTTTGAGTCTTCTGATGAAAGTTCTGGTAACTTTCTCTTCAATCTTGAAGACTTGGATTGTATCCATCCAGATGATCTAGTGTATATGGAGATAATCCAACAAACGGCTCTTCTCACTCATAGAGCCAAAAGATTCTACAAGAGAACCGGAAGAAAGTTTCCCAGCAATGTAACCAGTGAAAAGTTTGGACTGGATAAAAACAAAGTGAGGTGTTACAACTATAACCAGATAGGACATTTTGCTAGGGAGTGAAAGGCACCAAGGACTAATGGTGGCCAAGCACAATCCAAACCAAGCTACACTGATGCAGCTCCCAGATCTGATAAGCCAAGCCAACCAAAAAAACAACCTATTTTTGATATTGAAGAGTGAGGCTTTGACTAGAGCTTTCAGGTAGAGGATGTTTCTCCAAATCAATCACTGATGGCTGACCATAAAAAAGCCAAGGTATTAGAATATCTCTGTACACCTGAATGCATTGCTAAAGTAAATATGTATAGGTCCTATAACCGAGAGGTGAGATCTGACCCTAAGTCTTTGAATATCTTAAAAGTTGATTTCAAAATAGCTAAAAATGACTATAAAATTCAAATAGAAGATTTAGAGAATACCAAGTGACTGAAGTTTCTTCATTAATAACAGCCAAGTATACTCAAAGCTTGCATATAGGATCAATAACTATTGAACTATCTTCAATTCATCTTGATGAGCCCAAGACAAGCAAGGCTTGGGTTTCCAAATGTAACTAACCATCTTTTTTTTCATGTACAGGAACAACTAAAACAAAAAGAAATGTATGGATCATTAATAGTGGTTGTTCAAGGCACATGACAGGCAATGGCTCTTTGCTTCAGAACTTTAAGAAATTTGATGGAGGGCCAGCTGCTTTTGGAGGAGAATTAGGTGGTTACATCACAGGAAGGGGTAGGGTCATAAATGGTAAGCTCAACATTGAGAAGGTAAACTATGTGAAAGAGCGTGGATACAATCTTCTGAGTGTATCCTAATTTTGTGATCAGAGACATAACATGCGCTTCACTGAGCATGAGTGCATTGTTCTCAAGCACAGGGTGGTCATTCCTTAAAAGCATATCCTGCTCAGATTCCCAAGGAAAAGGAATATGTATAAGATGGAATTGCAGGAAACATCCCCATCAGGAGAAGTTTCTTGCTTTCTATCTAAAGCCAATAGTGACGAGTCTTTCCTTTTGCATAAAAGAATATGCCATGTAAACTTTAAGAACATGAATATATTAATTAAAGATGATTTGGTAACTGGAATGCCAAAGAAAGAGTTTACAAGTAATGACCATTGTGTTGCATGTCTGAAAGGAAAGCAACACAAAGTGTCTCACAAGCCAAAGGAAAAGAACTCCATCACTACTCCCCTATACTTACTACATATAGATCTCTTTGGCCCCACCAGTGTAATGAGTCTAGGATGAACTTCATATTACCTGGTGATCACAGATGACTTCACAAGATATACTTTGGTCTTCTTTCTTAGAACTAAAGATGAGACCCCTGAAATCCTGAAGAACATCATTCTAAAAATTGAGAATCAATGTGCTCACAAGGTCAAGATCATAAGATGTGATCAAGGAACTGAATTCAAGAACCAAATCCTTGATATATTATGTTATGAAAAGGGTATTACAAGACAATATAGTGCTCCTAGAACTCCTCAATAAAAGTTCTCCTAAAACTCCTCAACAGAATGGTGTTGCTGAAAGGAGAAATAGGACACTTATTAAGGCTGCAAGGACCATGCTCTCTGACTCAAACTATCTATCACCTTATAAGCAAAGGCAGTCAACACTGCCTGCTATGTATAGAATAGAGTTTTAGTAGTTAAAACTCAAGGTAAGACTCCTTATGAACTATGGCACAAAAGGAGACCTTTCATTGGTTTCCTCAGGTCATTTAGATGTCCATGCACCATCTTGAATACCAAAGATCATGTAGCCAAATTTGTTAAGAAATCAGATGATGGACACTTCATTGGATACTCTTCCCAAGCTAAGGCGTATAGAGTATACAATCTCAAAACTAGAGTAGTTGAGCAGTCAGCCAATGTGACCTTCAATGAGCACACTCCTAGTGTGAAAGGTTTTGGTCCTGATTGGCTATTCGAGCTTGATTTAGTTACTAACTGCTTTAACAAATCTTGTGAAGATGTTTAAAGATTTACAGATAACATGTTAGCAAGAGATCCTGATCCAAGATTTGAGCTGAGAAGACCAAATGATAGAATCCTTTTAGTTCCAATGGTAACAAACCCTACAAATAGAAATCCGATCAGCACAACCATGACAAACTCTTCAACTGATACATTTAAGGTGCCTATCAATTCCAGCAATGATGCATAAAACATAAATTAAGGGATTTCCAATGTAGGAGGAGATGGAGATGGTGAAAGTGATTAAGAATTCCACGATGCTGACAACCACTCCATTGAAGACAACATCAATGATGTCACACACTCATTGGATCAAGTTACACTTGATAAGTGTGCTGATGTGGTGGGTGATACTCAATCACCAGATCTAAATTTCACTAATTTAGATTTGTCAAACCAACTTGTTGTGATTCCTCAACTAAGAATCCACAAGTCCCATCCCACCACAAACATCATTAGAGATGTTAAGACTAGGGTGAGAACAAGAGAACAAACCCATGATAAAAATGTTTGTCTGTACTCTTGCTTCTTGTCCTAGATTGAGCAAAAGAAAGTTGATTAGGCTTTGAAAGATGGAAGCTAGATTGACATAATACAAGAGGAGCTACTTCAAATCAAAGGACAAAAGGTTTGGAACCTATGTCCTCTTCCTCAAAGGAAGATGCCAATAGATACCAAGTGGGTTTTTAGGAATAAGAAGGATGATAGAGGACTTGTCATCAAGAACAAGGCAATACTAGTTGTTTAATGGTACACTCAAGAAGAAGGGATTGACTACATAGATGTTTTTGCTCCTGTAGCAAGACTTGAAACTGTTAGGATATTCATTGATTTTGCTACATCCAAGGATTTCAAGGTCTACCAACTTGAAGTCAAGTGTGCATTTTTATATGGGGTGATATATGAGGAAGTGTATGTCAAGCAACCACCTGGCTTTGCTGACCCAGATCATCCTGATTATGCCTGCAAGCTTGATAAAGCTCTTTATGGGCTGCATCAAGCTCTAAGGAAGTGGTATGAGACACTATCATAGTACCTTGTCCAACATGGTTACAAGAGAGGTACTATTGACAACACACTCTTCATCAAAGGAATAAGGAATGACTTGATACTGGTGCAAGTTTATGTAGATGACATCATCTCTGGGTCAACTAATCCAAAGCTTTGTAAAGACTTTGAGAAGCTAATGAAAAATATATTTGAAATGAGTGCCATAGGGAAACTCAATTTCTTTCTAGGAGTTCAAGTTAAGTAGGTTGACAATGGCATCTTCATAAACCAGTTAAAGTATGTGCAAGACATACTAACCAGATTTCATCTGACTGAGTGCAAGCTTGCTAAGACTCCCATAGTCAGAAACCACTCCCTAGGATATGATCTTGAGGGGAAATGTGTTGATGAACATCTTTACAGGGCTATGATTGGGTCTCTTATGTACCTCACAGCCAATAGGCCTGATATCATGTTTGCCACATGCATATATGCAAGATATCAAGCCAACCCTAAGACGTCACACCTAGTTGCAGTCAAGAGGATTCTTAAATACCTCAAAGGAGCTCCCAAGTTGTGACTTTGGTATCCAAAGAATTCTAACTTCAATATGTATGCATATATAGATAGTGACTATGGTGCATGTAATATGAATGTAAAGTCTACATCAGGGGGATGTCAATTCCTTGGTGGAAGGAGAGTTTCATGGCAATGCAAGAAACAATCCTGTGTGTCTGCATCAACTGTTGAAGTTGAATACATTGCTGCTGCAAGCTGCTGTGCTCAAGTGCTTTAGATTCAGAACCAGATGCTGGAGTATGGATTCGATTTCAAGGAGACTCCTATTCACATAGACAATAATAGTGCTATCTTTATCATAGAGAATCCAGTGCAACACTCAAAGACAAAGCACATCAACATCAGGTATCATTTAATAAGAGACAATTTAAAAAAAAGATTGATAAAACTAGTCAAAGTTAAGAAAAATGAACAATATGTTGATCTGTTCATAAAAGCTTTTGATGAACAGGGATTTGCGTATCTTGTATCAACTATTGGCATAATTAACTTTGAGTAGATTTTATTAAATTAATTTCAAGATTATTTTTCAAATACATGTGTCTTCTAAGTTTTCTAAATTATCACTTATATAAGCCCTATTTATCTTGGAAGAAAATTTTTCTAAATGATATTCCTTAGATTTTTAAGAATTAAAAGATATATTTTCTTTTGGAAGACATTAAGTTGACTTCGGAAGAAACTTATGTCTTTAAAACTAATAATTGCCTACTAAGAAATTTACCTTCGGAAGATATTCTGATATATCTTCCGAAGCTTAATATGCTTTTAAGTACTTATATGCTTTGAAGGACAATTTTCTTCAGAAAGCAATTAGGTCTCGGAAGCTTTATTCATCCTTTGAATAAAACTTCTGAAGTTTAATATCTTCTGAAACCAAATATGTCTCAGAAGCAAAATTACTCTAAGTATTTTTCTTCCAAAGCAACTCTTGTCAAAGTAAGTAATATCTTCCGAAGTCAAATTGGCTTCGGAAGTTTTCTCAAAATTCCGAAGACAAATTAAATTTGGAAGATTTTCAACTTCCAAGATAACTACCTTTTGGGAACTTTTTTAGAGGTGAAACCGGCATTCAGATTTTAAAGTATATCCTTTTGCATTAACTTTGTCTCACATCAAACCATCTATATATACTTACAACGGTTCCCCCTCTTTCTTCTTCCTCTTCATCTGCAAACTTCTAGCCCTAAATTCACCCATAAATCCTCATTATTCTTAGCTTTCTTCTTGTTGAAGCTTTCTCAAATGCCCAACCCTGAACCCCAAAACCACCCAGATTTCTCCATGCACCTTTACAGGAAACACAACTTGGTTGCTCTGTTGACGTCTGAGAAGGATCCTGGTTTATTGGATGTTTGCAACTTTCTTACTCAATCATCCTACCACACCGCACTCATAATAGACCCTCCACTTATGAAGAACAACTGTTGGAGTTCTGGAGGACCTGCCAAGAGGTGATCTTGGACGGTGAGAAGGCACTGTCTTCATCAGTGCAGGGGAAGAAAGTTTTCATCACCCCATCCACAATCAACACTCATCTCAGGCTAGATGACAAAGAAGACAAGCATTCCTTCCCCAAAGCATCTATCAAAGAATCATTCAAGCAGATGGGCTATAAAGGGGACTTCACTGTCAAAACCTTCAAGAAGGGTAAGATCTCCTACCGATGGAAGTACCTCCTTCATGTTATTATCCACTCTTTATCAAACAAACATGGAGGATAGCATCAAATTCCTAAGGACTTATCATATATAGTCCATGGTATTGTTTAAAGGGTCAAGTTCAAGTACTCCCAGTTTGTTTACTCAAACTTTCTTGCCAACTTGGACTTCTTAGAGTACTATATGTTCCCTAGATACGTCTATAACATTCTCAACTATGAACTGGGCTCACAGTTGAGGGGAATAGGTACTACTCTTAAACTGGGTCAGATAAAGCTTGACATCTTCAAAATAATGAGAAAAACCATTGTTGGTTTCTCAAGGGTAGAAATAGCCCTGGTCCCAAAAATGCTAGAGCTCATTGCTCAAGGTGACAACTTGGCAGAACCAGCCAATGTTGAACCCACACCTTCTACATCTGAACCACCCACACAACCACAAATAACCATCACCTACAAAAGACAATCCAAGCAAACCCCTGCTCAATCTATTTAGATTGAACATGCCCCCATACAATCACCCATGTAGGAGGAAACAGAACCAAGAATTCCCACTTCCCTTGAGAAGCAAACTAGTCCCATTATTTCATTGATCAGTGTTGAGGTTCCTCATGCTCTGCCTGATAAGCTCATTGCCCAATCCTCAAGCCTTCACTCTGAGTCTTAAAACTCAGGTGAACACCTTCAGGGGACAGTTACCATCCCCAGCCTCTAGACATAAACCAACCAATCCCTGACCTCCAATTCAATGATGAAGAGGATATGGGATTCAATGAGTACCATGAGTCTCTCTTCTCCTCCCCTGCTCAAGGGGAGATGAGTGCTCTTGAGACCCCCATATCTAGCCCATATCATCCACCCCTAACTGAGGTGGACTTCTATTAACATGTTCAGGAGGTGCATATGGAAGAGGCTCACTTTTGAAAGTGATTACATCATTAAGACCTCAACCATGGCCACCCAGCCCCTTAACACTTCTCTTGAAGCTGTCATGGAGTAGGGGAAATCCAAAAGCCAAGAACCACTATCTGGTGGTGGGGGAGATGACTTCGGTTATGTTCTCTTATCCCCCTATGATTCTTCTGATGATAATGAGAGGAGTCTGCAACCAAGCCAAGAGACTGATTTCTTCCGAAGATAGAGAAGACATGCTTTCTCTAACATACTTTTGACAAAATTCGAACCACTTTCCACTGCCATCTCTGAAGACTCAAAAACTTATAGAAGTTGGTGATATATCCATACTTTTGTCAACTATAGATTAATGTCTTAGAGTCTGTAACTTTCTACTTTGTACTTTTATCCTTTTTGTAATAGATAAGGATGTGAGTTATGGCATGTCATAGTCACTAGTCAAAAGGCAATTTGCCTTTTGATTTTACATTGATCTTGTTGTCTAGATTAGTTTTCTAGCTGGACTTCAAAGTATGGCCATGTGTAGGATGTAGTATAAAGTATCCCAGGTACCAATCCTTAGGACTAAGCCTTGTAACAATTGTAAAACACTTGAGAGCAATATACATCATTCTTGAAAACCAAATACTTGTGTTCTGCTTGTGTTCTTTACCTTTATTCATTGTTTCATAAGCCGGTTCCCTATTTGATCTATTAAGTGTTGTTGTTTGTTCTCTCCAACCTTGTGAACTGTTGCATTACCACCTTCGCCGGTCCTACACAAAAGTACAAATCACTATATAAGCATTTGTTCTATTCTTCACCAGCATTTGTTTTACAACATCCACATTTGTTAATACGGATATGTAATCCATGGACGTATTTCTTCTTGTATGACTTGAGTAATTGTTTTGTATCACACACATTAGTCATATGCGGATGAAAAAGTGCTCATCTGTATTTGTCTAAGTCATCCGCATAGAGTAATGCATATGAACAATTTAGTCAATATTGCTTGTTCACACTTCTTTTCGTGATCTGCATTTCTTCTTAACACTAAGTCATTTTCCAGCCAGAACAACATTCTAATCACTACTTGAATTGACATGCATGATCCTTTCAAAGTCCAACAAAAATAGTAAGGAAATCTCAAAACAGTGATGCGAAAAAACACGCGCCCCAAATCAGAGTTCAAAGTAGTAAATCACAAATTACTGTTTTTAAAGAACATGATATGCATGCTATCCAATGCTGTGCTCCCAGAATTGATAATATCTTTATTAATCTGAAAGAGATATGCTAAAGTGTCAACATAAGGTTATTGAGTTCACACGTGCATAAAGCAAGCAAAGTAGTTTAGAAACAGATACAGAAAACAAAGTATATCATTGAAGATAGTTAATCTACATGTCATGTCACTAAGTGTATGAGGTTCGCAACTGAAGATAACAAGTAAATTTATGAATGCTTCGGTCGTGGTTATAAAGCACGTCAATAGTAATTAGGTCAATTTAACACTAGTTCAAGCTCCAGTCATGCTAGCGCGACTAGCCAGGATGGGGTTTATCAGAGGCAGTAGTACTACTAGAAAATTACCTTGCTAATATTCATATAATTAATGATTCCAAAGCAAAGATTTATATGGTAACAACACCAGTTCACATATGATCATACAGTCTTATCAAATCTAAAGAAATATCTTTTAAGCATGTTCTCTTCCCTAAATGAGAGTAATGTAGAAAACAGGGTTGTAAAACTCACATTGAAAGTAATGAAAGTAATTGACAATTAGGTTTCCTAACAACCTAGATTACGTAATTAGTTAGGTTAATACTAAGTTTAAAAAATTAATTGAATGGCTTCGTGATCTCAGTTAGACCGCATTCAACAAAACCATGCATCACACATACAAAAACTAATCATATTCATGCATAAGAACACACTCTCACACACTCTATGCACACCATAATATGCGTAGTTACATACACACAATCACATGCTTTTAGGGTTTTTAAACCCTAGGCCCACACAGCTGACGCACACACATCCCATGCACGACATAATATGCATGCCCACTCGATCATCTCATAACTGAGGACACCACACAATCCACGCATGCATACCCTTGGTTCCAACCGAGCGTAACTAAAGCTACATAATCGGGTTATACAAACAAACACATATCTTTACACCCATATGCACACACACCTTTACATATATATATATATATATATATATATATATATATATATATATATATATATATATATATATATATATATATATATATATGCCTTCATGCATAACCATACATACACACTTGCATACACGAACCATGCATCCAAACTTAACCAAAAACTACCACTCTTCATTCCAGTCAACCCATAACCGATAGATCTCACCATACAACCATGTAAACACATACATACACTAAAACCTAATCGGTTCATATCAACACACACACACACCAAATAGCCAACACACTCACACACACCCACAAGCACTTTTCCATGCCCAAGACCCTAGCACCCAACCATACACATCACATGGTCAAACCCTATCACTATAAACCACCCATGCAATTGAGTAACAATATACCCAACCCAACACAATCGTACACAGGGAGACCAAACAAACACACACACACACATGTGCTCACACCCACGAGCACACCCCTAACCAAGCATAAGACCCGCAACCTTGTACATAAGAACTGTACTTGATTAATTCATAACTAAGAGGAACATACCTTGGTTATGAAAGGGAACCAATGAAGGGAGATAGGAGAATGATCGAGAGAAGGGACGATCGAGAGAGGGAGACCTAGAGGAGAGAACGATCGAGAGAGGGTGGCAGATGCTTTGGACTAGGGTTTCAAGAGGGGAAACGGGTTTTTGAGAGGGGTAGCGCTTGAAGGAAGGGAGGGTGTTTAAAGATTAGGTTTAGATTAAGTTAAGTTTTAAGAGTATGTTTAGATTAACTTTAATTTTTATTTAAACTTTACTAATATTATTGTTTATTTACACTTTATAAAACACTATTTTTTTGACAAATTGCATAAAATTACAGAAGGATAAGTTAACAGTGTTAACCTAAAAACACGGTGTGTCAAAGCGGATCCATCTAAGATGAGTTTAGTGTAAAAGAGAGGTGCAAGATCGGTTTTGACTCTAAACACAGAACTCACTAAGTCTCACTTAATCAATGAAACATAGAATCTCAAACTAAAGTTGATAATAATATACGAAGATAATGAGCAAGAGAATGGTTTTTAAGATACTTGTATATATTAGTTCTCAAATCAGTATTACAAGACTCTTAAGCTAATTCTACTTAAGTTACAATAAGAAACTATATATACTACTATCTATAGCCAGTTATACTTGGAAAACCAGCTGAAATCTACTACTAGACAAATACTACATTGCTAGAAGTAAAATATCTAAGATAAAATAATATCCTAGATAAGGTAGTCATAACAGGTCCATGACTTACCTTTTGGCACCAACTAAGGATGGTATCTATACTAAGTTGAAAATATGAACAGTGGATTAAAGTATGGTCAACTACATAGGTTAGGAAAAGCACCATGTAGTGTATCAAAGTCTATCAGACAGACCATAGTTTTGTCCATTGGTTCATAGTTGATTCTTCCGAAGCTAAATGGCTTCGGAAGAATAAGTTCATCCGAGGCCATTTATACTTTGGAAGAAACAACTTCTTCCGAATCTTCTATAGGTCTTTATGACTTATTCTTCAGAAGACTTTGTCTTGGATCCTCTAAGTGTGAATACTTCGGAAGGAGAACTGCTTGGTCTTCTGAAGACTTTGTTCTATCCTTCGAAAGTTCTTCATATACTTCGGAAGGAAAACTACTTAGTCTCAGAAGACTTAGTTTTCTTCAGAAAGCTCTTCAGACATAATGCTTTGGAAGATCTTTGACATAGCTGCGGAAGAGTAGTTTTGTCTTTGGAAGACTTCTTTAACTTATACACAAAATTGTTTTAAGTGTTGTTTTGGTTGCACCAGCTTCATATGATCCAACAAACTCCCCCTAGGCTGATGCTACCAAAACTTCACTTCCTCCAGCTCTTCAAAGCCTTTAACACCAGGTAAAGCAGATATTTATCTGTCTTTTTTTTTCCTTGAGGTGGTGGTGAGGAGTTGTACAGGTCATTCGTAGATAATGAATCCGATTGATTGCTCTGAATGATGTGTACTCTTTGCTGCATCCCTCTGAAGAGAGTTAGTTGATGGGAAAGGTAGTCATATTCCCATCTAACTATAGGATCTGAAGTGGAGCCCTCAACTATCTGTAGAAAGGTCTTGCCTTTTGTGGTTGTGCCTTCTTCAGCATCCTGTGCTCTCTTTTTCAACCCTTCCTCAATCTTGGCCTTCTTTGTAAGCTCGGCTAGATGAAGGCTGCTTAAATGATTTCTGATGTGAACAGCTATCTCAGAGTTGGAGGGATTGGAGAATGGCTTCTTTGCTAACTCAGTAATGTCAAATCTCTTGGAATGTAACAGATAAATTGTCAGCCCTGGTAACTTCACCATTCTCCCTTTCCATAACAAAGTTGTAGGAATCTACATCGAACCTCCACTGGACAATTTGCTTTCTAGGATTGAGGTGTTTTGTTGGTAGTTTGTCCCCTTTCCTAGTGTC
The DNA here is from genome assembly GCA_025506505.1 of Flaveria sonorensis. Taxonomy (NCBI): domain Eukaryota; kingdom Viridiplantae; phylum Streptophyta; class Magnoliopsida; order Asterales; family Asteraceae; genus Flaveria; species Flaveria sonorensis. The sequence continues at coordinate 34,751,417 of CM046435.1, read as the reverse complement.
CAACAGAGTCACCAGCATTCTTCTTAACTTCTTCTCTACTTCATTGAGAGTATCTGAAATTATTGCAAGAAGTTGAAGAGCTTAGTCCAGTGTTCCTCTTGGAAGATCAAGGAATCCATCTCTTGTGAGGGAACTAGAAGAGCCATTAATGAAAGTCAGCTGGATGGACTCTTCCTCACAAGAGATGTTGCTCAGTGTTGTGCAATTTGTGAGCTTCTTCTTTATCTCCTTGAATTCTTCCAAGGTCAGGGGTTTTAATGGATCGGAGGATGGTTTGGTTTTTGAGTGGGTTCTTGGTTGTGTTTTGGGTCGTAGGATAGGTGGTGGTGGTGGTTGGTGGGAAGCAGTGGGTGATGGTATAGGTAAGGTTAATAGAGAAGGTTTAAGGGTGAAAGGTTTTGTTTTGTTGGGGAAGGGATAAGGTGTGGGTTGTGTTTTAGTTTGTGGTTTGGGTGTTGGTTTGGGTGCCATCCTCTACCTTCTTACTAAGCGAATGTCAGCTTTTATGTCGCTGACATGTCGCTGTAGGGTCTTGATTGACATGGGACCCACTTGCCTACCGGAGAAGCCGTGAGCTAGGAGATGGGATTTCATCCAATCCTTGTCTCCCTCCTTTTTAGTAGCTTCAATTTCTCCCTCTACCTCATTCTTTCTCTTCTCTTTCAGCTTCTCCCTAGCAGCCTTCTTCCTTTCCTTGTTGATTAGGTCTTGCTCTTTGTGAAAAAGAAACAAGTTCATGTCATTTTTGTGAGGTGCCAGCTCCTCTTGAGAATAGCCTCTATTGTAGAGAAAGGCTATTCTCTCCATCCTCTCCCTTTCCATGGCTTCTTCCTCCTTCATCCTTCTTTCCTCCTCTTTGGTCAACCTTGCAGGTTCTTCCTTTTCTTTGTTCAGCAAGGTAGCCTTTTCTAGTTTCACAAGCTCATTAGTTAGGAGTAGAAGAGTTTCTACATTGGCTACTCCCAGGCTGATGAGCCTATCAATGATTTCCACCCTCCTTTTATTGTTGAGACTTGCTTGGGCGGCTGTTGCTGCTTTGCTACTTGCAGCCAACAATTTCTAGTGTCAAGTCTGACCTTCTTCTTTAGCTTCTCCAATCTTTCCTCTTCTAGTAGCTCCTTAGCAGTAAGCTTTCTCTTCCCCTTAGGATCAGAGGAAGATTCAGCCTTTGGCAGCTCAGGTTTAGAAGATTTAGGTTGGAGTGAGGGTGTTTGAAGTAGTGGTTCTTGTAAGAGAGGGGTTGTAAGGAAGTCCTCACTATTAATCTCAGAGGCTAGTTCAAGGAATGCCTCTGTGATGAACAAATCACTAGACAATGAAGACAGTCCAATTATTCCTTTGGCAGCTTGGATTTCCGCCTCGAAAGTGACTGGAACTGCATCACCTGTCCCATCCAAATCAGTTGTTGGGCCATCAGTCTGTACATCCCCTTCGAAGTTAATCTTGGGTTCAGTAGAGACCTTAGGTTGACCAACTTCCTCTTTAGAGGTAGGTGGTGGATTCAGCCTTTGAAGCTCTTCAGCTCCAAAGTAGGCGATAGCTAGATCAGGGGAGGGATGTTCAATGGAGGAGCTCAACAGAAATTTGGTTAGAAACCTATTGAGATCTATGAGCATCCTTTGGTCCACTTGTAATGTAATGGGAGCTGGTTGAGTAAAGACTGTTGTAGGGTGATGTTGTTGGGGGTAAAAGATAGATAAGGCACCAGGAGAAGTTTATGCAATGGGGTAAGTGGGTTCCATATGATGTTGTTTCTGTACATTCTCCCCTTTTTTGGTAGCATCATCTTGAGAAGTAGATGAGCTGGAGGAAGAACTTAAAGAAACCTGGATAGGTACATGCCTGATATACTTCTCAATCTGTGTCTCAGCTAGTTTAGCCTTGAGATATTCAATCTCAAGTTGCTGAGTGGCAGACCTGTCCTCTAAAGTCTTAACCTTTGATTCAAGGTTTGAGACTTTAGAAATCAGGTCTTTAATAATGAGTTACAGTCTACCCTCATCTTCCTTTGAAGAATCATAGGGAGATGAGATAACATGCCTGGCATGTTCATCATCACCACCAGTTGTGGTTTCTCGGCGCCCTGGATACCCTTCCCTACTGATCTCCTTTTCAGAAACATCAATTGGCAAGGTTGTCGTAGACTCAGTCTCACTGATGTCACTACTTTCCTGAGAGGCCAGTGAGACACTCTCAGTAGTGGCGGCTGAGTCTACATGAGTCACCTCCACACCAGTTGGACTCACCTCAGTTTGGCTGAACTGATGTCTGCTAGATATGAGAGGTTCCCTGGGGCTCAATTGATCTTGAGAGAGGTATTTTAGATCAACATAAAGGCCCTGACAAAACATGATATCCTCATCAGGTTGGATTAAAAGGTCAGTAAAGGATAGAGATGTTAATTCTAATGACCTGGGACCTTGGTTAGCACCTAATAGCTCTTCTGGAATAGCAGATGTGCCATTGATGTGGCTGTCCCTTTTTGGTTACTCAGGGGAGTGTTGGGACTCACCCTGAGGGCTAATGGCTTGGGTTTTAGGCTCATTAGGTTGAGACTGAGGAGACTCAACACTAATATTGAGGTTGATGGTGGAGGAAGGTATGACCTCTGGCTGAGTGGGAGCCCTAAGTTCCAATCGAGCCTTTTTGGTGTGAACAGTGGGGACCTGATCAATCAGAGTAGATTGATCAGGGGTTCGCTTGGGGTGTCTGGTGTATGTAACTTTTATTGGGTGGTGCAGGACCGGGGTAAGGGTACATAACACTTAGTTTCACACTGAGGAGAGATCTTAGATCACTTAACAATTCAAATAGGGAACTGGTAACTACAGACAAATGATACTAAGAACACAAGTAGTTCAAAGAGACAAAACTAAGAACAACACAAGAACACAAAATTGGGTTTCAAGGATGTTGTATATTGATCTCAAGTTCTTTTACAAGTGTTACAAAGCATAAAGAAATTACAAGGACCTGAGACACTTTTATACTACAACCTACAACCGTCACTTACATGTAAAGACAGTTGGGATTTGACTAATCTAGAGAATAAGATCAATCTAAAGTCAAAAGGCTGATTGCCTTTTGACTAGTGACTATGACATGCCATAGCTCACTGACTTTTCCTAATACAAAATGTCTACAGGAACAAGTAAGGTAAGTTACAGACAAAGACCATTCCTACTTTTTGATAAAGCATGGAAGTTTCACCAACTTGGGTAAAGTAAGTGAACCACCAGAGCAGGCAGCGGAAAGTGTGTCAGCTTTATCAAAAGTTGATTCAGAGAAAGCATATTTTCTCTGTCCTCTGAAGAAATCAGTCTTCACAGCTTCAGAAGACTTTGTCTCTAAAGCTTTGGAAGATTTCTTTTTTGGCTTCGGAAGATGCTGGTCTTTGGCTTCGGAAGATTTCACACTTAGAATATTTTTCTGTTTGAGTGTGAAACTTCCGAAGTAACTCCTTCTGAACTGTTAGCTTCGGAAGATCTTACACTTAGACACATTTGAGAGTGTAAGACTTCCAAAGCAAGTTCATCTTTGTTCCTTAGTACATGCATGGAAGACTTGGTTGTTCTGGCCTGTTGGTTGTATCAGCCTTATAATCTTCAGATGATCTTACAAACTCCCCCTAGGCTGATGCTACCAAAACATAGAAGTTCTTCAGATTTTGATAGTCCACATTAGGATCCTCAGCATACCTTTCTTCATCATTAGGTCTGGATCCTTCAGACTAACATAGAACCTTCTCATGTCAAAGAGATCATGCAGAGGAAGTTCAAGCATGTCATTTATGAAGTAGACATGTTGTTCTCCCTGATCTCTTATGACATACCATCTATCTGGATCTTCAGCAAAAGTCCATGATAGAATTTGTCTTCCAGTAGCAAGAGGCTCTACTATGATTGGAGTTTGTTGAGAGACCTCTTCATGCACTCCCTCAAGATGCTCTGACTCATCCTGAGGTTGGGAGGTTTATGCCTTTCTTCTCTTCTTCTTTGAAGTGGATCTTCTTCTGGCCATCCTTTTTCTCCTCCCATATTTCTTCAACTGAGAGGGCTGGTCTTGAGTACCAGTCGGTTATGTTATGTCCCTCTCAGTTGGGTTCTCCTCTCTCATAGGTTTAGAAGAAGAGAGAGGAGGACCCTGCTGTGGGTCAGAAGATGAAGTTGGCTCAGATGCAGCTCCAGGTTCAGGTTGTGTTGTCTCAGTAGGTTCAACCTTCACCTTAACTTTAGGTTGAGCTGTACTTGGTGGAGAATGCAAGTCCACCAGCTCTCCCCTTTTTATCTTCTGCTTGATCACCCTAATGTGCTCATCTATTATGGATAGAGACATAGGACCAAGCCTCCTTCCGGAGAAGCCATACAGCCCTTGACTTTGCAGCTTCTTCCCTTAATCTTTTCCTTGCAGCTTGCCTTTCCTTTTTGGCTTGTTCTTCTAGCTGCTTGTTGTATTCAAACATTATGTATTCAGATGGTAAGGGAAGAAGTGCATCTGCCTGATAGAGACCTGTGACACTCAGGTAGCTGATCATCTTTAGTCTTTCTTCTTTAGTTGCTACCTGAGGTTGTTCAGTGGCCACAGTCTCTGGCTCAGGACTTTCTTGAACTGGGGAGAGGACAAGAATGTTCTTGTAGAGTCTTTTCAGCCTCATTTCTTCCTTATGCTTGAGGAGCAATGCTGCATCCTCTTCTTCCTTCCTCTCCTTTAACAACTCTGTGTCAGCCAGTTCATTCAATTCATCTAAGGGGAGAGACATGAGTTCATCAACATTATAGTTTCTGGTTCCTAGGTAGTTTAGCCTGGCTTCCCTTAACTCATCTTCCTGAGTGTTTAGCCTGGGGGCAGCCCTGATTGCAGCTTCCATAAAACCTGGGGAACCACTTGAACTCTCTCCCCTCAGCTTCCTCTTCCTCTCTCTCTTCTCCTCCTCAATCTCCTCAAGAGTCATTTTCCTTTTGCCTTTGTCGACCATAGGCTTTGGTGACTCAGGCTGGAGAGAGCTTTGGCCTTCATTGCTTGGTTTAGTTGTCAAGCTCTGGCTAGAGAGAGGTTGTGAAACACCATCACCAGCTGGTGTCTCACTGAGGGTAATGGGTGTAAGGGAGATCCTGTCTCAAGGTTCACAAGTTCAACCTCTGGGCCTTCAGTCAAGGTTTTCCCTTTGAAGCTAATCTCCGGGTCTATCTCAACATCCAGTTGACCAAAGATCTCACCTGCTAGCCTCTGTCTATATAATTTTGATCTCAATTTAAACTCCTCTAGCACCTTGTCTTGGATTCTTTCTGCCAATCTTGCTTCTTATCTGTTATTGCTTGGGTTGACAAGTGATAGATCTACCAAGTTGATGCTCTCATAGTAACTCAGGTGTAAAATGTTGAAAACTCCTAGTTGACTCTGAGCTCTAGAGATCACAAGAGCTCTCCTATTACTGTCATACCCCCAACCCTAGATTGGGTTATCAGAAGGGGCAGACATTGCTCTTGGTATTCCCTCCCCAAACATTTGTTGAATAAGCAAATGTAGATCACTGTCTAGAGGAGGTTGCTGAGTATGAACATCTGCAAGAGAGGATGGTGATTCCTCTATGTCCATACTCTGGGAAGAAATCCCAGGTTCTGTGATTGTCAGAATTTTCTCCCCATTTTTGGTAGCATCACCCTCTTGCATAGGTGAGCTGGGAGGTTAATCCATGACATCCACAGGTTCTTATGGACCTGGATGAGTTGTCCTCATGGGTCTCTCAGCCAACTTGCCCTTGAGATCGGTGATCTCAAGTTGCTGGTCATTGACCCTCTTCTGTAAGATAGTCACCTGAGATTCCAGGTGAGCTATCTTTGAAACAAAATAAGTGCAAAGATGTGACAGTTTGTGTACCTTTTGTTGCAGACTCTCCTCATCTTCAGATGAAGAATTATTAGGGGATGAGAGAATTGGACCTAAGTCTTCTTCCTCACCACTAGCATAGGTTTCTTGGCTGCTGGATTTCTCCTGCCTAATGACAACTTCCAGAGAAGTGTCAAGAGGCTGGGTTGCCATGGTAGAGGTCCTAGTAATGTTATCACTTGCAAAGGTGATAGCCTCTGCCATATGGATTTCCTGAATAAGTTCAGGACTATCCACCTCAGTAGGGGGTTGCTGATGTGGGCTAGAGATGGGGGAAGCAGGAGTACTCATCTCTCCTTGAGTGTAGGAAGAGAGGAGAGACTCATGGTACTCACTGAAGCCCAAATCTTCATCAGAATAGAAGTCAAGGCTGGGAATGGGGCGGTTTAGATCAAGAGGTTAGAGACTCAGAGTGAAGGCTAAAGGCTGTTTGGGTAATGAGCTCATCAGCTTGAGCATGAGGAACCTCAGAACTGATTATTGGAAAGATTGGAGTGGTCTGCTCCTCAGGGGAAGTGAGAGCTCGAGATTCCACTTCCTCTTGTATGGGTTCTGATATGGGGGCCTGCACATGCTCAGTAGCAAGTGCAGGGGTTCGTTGGGATTTTCTTTTGTAGGTGATGGTGATGGTAGGCTGTGTTTGAGGTGGTTGAGAAGTGGAGGGTGGGTTCAATACTAGCTGGTACTCCTAGGTTTTCACCCTGAGCAATGAGCTCAAACATTTTGGGACAAGGGCTGTTTCTACCCCTTCAAGATTTTGAAGATGCCGGGCCTCATTTGTCCTATTTTAAGAATATTACATGTTCCCTTCAACTGTGGTCCCAACTCATAGTTGAGAATGTGTTGAACATACCTAGGGAACATATAATACTCTAAGGAGTCCAAGTTTGCAAGTAAATTAGTATATACAAACTGAGAGTACCTGAACTTGACCCCTTGTACCATCCTATGGACTATAAAGGAGAGGTCTTCTGGAACTTGATCCCATCCTCCATGTTTGTTAGAAAAGCTGTGAATGACGACATGGAGGAGGTATTTCCATTGAGATGAGACCTTCCCCTTCCTGAAGGTTTTGACTGGGAAGTCACCTTCATAGCCCATCTGCTGGAAGGAATGGTTGACAGCAAATTTTGGAAAGGACAGCTCACCTGCTTCATCATCCAGCTGCAAATGGGTGTTTATGATGGCCGGAGTGATGAAAATTGTCCTCCCCTACACTATAGCAGATAGTGCCTTCTCCCCGTCCATGGTGACCTCTTGACAGGTCCTCCAGAACTCAAGAAACTGATTCTCATAGAGAGGAGGATCAATTGTAAGGGAGGTGAAGTAGTGCGATGAAGAAAGGTACCTACACACATCTGAGAAGCTTGGATCCTTCTCAGAGTGTAACAGGGCAACCTGATTGTGTTGCCTGTGTAGGTGCATGGAAAAATCAGGGTCGTTGCGACGATCAATGTTGGCCATTTGAGGAAGCTTTTGTAGTGAAGAAAGGAAGAAGAATATGAAATTTGGGAGTAAATTTAGGGTAAGGATCAGTAAGAGTAGAGAGACGAAATAGAACCATTTGGAAGATATATGTCGTGGATTTGAGACAAAGTTATGACAAAAAGATAAACTTTGAAATCCGCAAGTGGGTCCTACTTCTAAAAAGTGCGCCCAAAAAGTTAGTTTTCTTGGAAGTTGTAAAACTTCTGAAGGCAATTTTGGCTTCGAAGCTTTGTAGCAAAGCTTCCGAAGGCAAGTTTTGCTTCGGAAGATATTTCAAAGAATTTTGAAAATTTGGCTTCGGAAGAAGTGAATAAGTCTTCCGAGACTTAGTTGCTTTCGGAAGATATTTGTTCTTTGAATACATTTAAGTGTTTATATACAAATTTAAGCTTCGAAAGATACTCCAAGAATTTCTTCCGAAGGTAAATCTTAGATAAGCTGTTAAATGATTTAAAGACATAAATTTCTTCCGAAGGCAATTTGAGTTCTTTCGAAGGTAAATTTTCACAAATCTAACGAATATCAGCTAAAAGTTAGTTTTCTTCCAAAGAGAACTGGGCTTATGAGGTGATCTAATAGACAACTTAGGACAAACAATTTTTAGGAACTAAAGTTGATTAAGTTATTAAAGAAAATCTATTCAAAGTTAATCATCCCAATAGCTGATACAAGATATTTATATCTCTGTTCATCAAATGCCTTTGTGAACAGATCAGCATATTGTTCATTTGTGTTAACTTTGATTAGTTTGATCAAACCCTTTTCAAAATTATCCCTAATAGATGATACCTGATGTTGATGTGTTTGGTCCTTGAGTGCTGCACAGGATTCTCTATAATAGAGATGACACTGTTGTTGTCTATGTGGATGGGAGTCTCCTTGAAGTTGAACCCATAGTCTAACATCTGATTCTGAATCCAAAGCACTTGAGCACAGCAGCTTGCAGCAGTAATGTATTCAGCTTAAGCAGTTGATGCAGACACATAGGATTGCTTCTTGCATTGCCAAGAGACTATCCTTCCACCAAGAAATTGACATCCCCCAGATGTGGACTTTGCAGTCATGTTGTAGCCACCATAATCACTATTTATAGAAGCATACAGATTAAAGTCTGAATTCTTTGGATACCAAAGGCCTAGATTTGGAGCACCTTTGAGGTATCTAAGAATCCTTTTGACAGTGATTAGGCGTGACATATTGGGGTTGGCTTGATATCTTGTACATATACATGTGGCAAACATAATATCAGGCCTGCTAGTAGTAAGGTACATAAGTGACCCAATCATAGCCTTGTAGAGATGTTCATCAACACACTCCCCCTCAAGATCAGGACCAAGGGAGTGGTTTCAGGCTATGGGTGTCTTTGCAACCTTACAGTTAGTCATCTTGAATCTTGTAAGTATGTCCTGTACATACTTTGACTGACTAATGAAGATGCCATCTTCAACCTGCTTCACTTGAATTCCTAGAAAGAAACTGAGTTCCCCAATGGTACTTATTTCAAATTTATTCTTCATAAGCATCTCAAAGTCTTTGCAAAGCTTTGGATTAGTTGAACCAAAGACGATGTCATCTACATATATTTGAACTAGTAGTGTGTCATTCCCAGTTTCTTTGATGAAGAGAGTCCCATCAATAGTACCTCTTTTGTATCCATGATGACAGAGGTATGTTGATAGTGTCTCATACCACTTTCTTAGAGCTTGATACATTCCATATAGAGCTTTATCAAGCTTGCAGACATAATCAGGATGATCTGGGTCTGCAAAACCTGGTGGTTGTTTGATATAAACTTCTTCATCAATCACCCCATAGAGAAAAGCACATTTCACATCAAGCTGGTAGACCTTGAAATCCTTGGATGCAGCATAAGCCAGGAATATTCTTACAACTTCAAGTCTTGCAACTGGAGCAAAAACATCAGTGTAATCAATCCCTTCTTCTTGAGTGTATCCTTGGACAACAAATCTAGCCTTGTTCTTGATGATAATGCCTCTATCATCCTTCTTGTTCCTGAATACCCATTTGGTACCTATGACAGTCTTCCCTTGAGGAAGAGGGCATAAGTTCCACACCTTCTGTCTTCTGATTTGAAGCAGCTCATCTTGAATAGCTTCAATCCATTTTCCATCCTTCAAAGCCTCATCAACTTTCTTCGGCTCTATCTGGGATAAGAAACAAGAATGTAGACAAACATGGCTGTCATGAGTTTGTCCTCTTGTTCTTACCCCTGAGTTAACATCTCCAATGATGTTTGTGGTGGGGTGTGACTTATGGATCCGAAGTTGAGGGATCACAGCAAGTTGGTTGGACAGATCTAAATTAGAGAAATTTTGATCTGGCAATGAGGTATCTCCCACCACATCAGCACACTTATCAAGAGAAACTTGATCCAATGAGTATGTGACATCATTCATGTTGTCTTCAATGGAGTAGTTATCAGCATCAAGAAATTCCTGATCACTGTAACCACCTCCATTCCTTCTGTATTGAAGTTCCTTCACCTGGATTTGGAGCCTCTGAGCTGGAATTTGAAGGCATTAGATGAATCAGTAGTATTTGTCATGCTTGTGCTGATAGGAGCTTCACTTGCAGGGTTAGTTACCATTGGAGTTGAAGTAGTCTTCTTGTTTGGTCTTCTCATCAAATCTTGGATCAGGATCACCTGTTGATATATTATCTGTAGATCCTGAAACATTCTCACAAGATTTGTTGAAACAGTTGGTAACTAAATCAAGATCAAACAGCCAATCAGGACCAGAACCTTTCACACTGGGTGTGTGTTCATTGAAAGTCACATTGGCTGACTCTTCAATGATTCTAGTTCTGAGATTATATACTCTATAAGCCTTAGCTTGAGAAGAGTATCCAACAAAGTATCCATCATCTGATTTCTCAACAAACTTGGCTATTTGATCTTTGGTATTCAAGATGGTGCAAGGACATCTAAATGTTTTAAGAAAACCAATGAATGGTCTCCTTTTGTGGCACAGTTCATAAGGAGTCTTACCATGTGTCTTAACTACTAAAACTCTGTTCTGCACATAGCAGGCTGTGTTGACAGCCTCTGCCCAGAAGGGATAGGCAGTTTAGAGTCAGATAACATGGTTCTAGCAGCTTCAATAAGTGTCCTGTTTCTCCTCTCAGCAACACCATTTTGCTGACGAGTCCTGGGAGCACTATATTGTCTTGAAATACCCTTTTCATCACAAAATGTATCAAGGATTTGGTTTTTAAATTCTGTTCCCTGATCACATCTTATGGTTTTGACCTTGTGATCACATTGATTCTCAATTTTCAGAATGAAGTTCTTCAAGATCTCAGGAGTTTCATCCTTAGTTCTAAGGAAGAAGACCCAAGTGAATCTTGTGAAGTCATTTGTGATCACTAAATAGTAAGAGGTCCTTCTTAGACTCATTACACTGGTGGGGCCAAATAGATCCATATGTAACAAGTGTAGGGGAGTAGTGATAGAGTTCATTTCCTTTGGCTTGTGAGACACTTTGTGTTGCTTCCCTTTCAGGCATGTAACACAGTGGTCATCACTTGTAAACTCTTTCTTTGGCATTCCAGTTACCAAATCATTCTTAGTCAATTTATTCATGTTTTTAAAGTTTACATGGCACATTCTTTTATGCCAAAGCAAAGATTCATCACTATTTGCTTTAGACAGAAAGCAAGAAACTTCTCTAGAGGGAGATGTTTCCTGAAGATCCATCTTATACATGTTCCCTCTCCTGGGGGCTCTGAGCAGAATATGCTCTTGAGGAATGTCAATCCCGGGCTTGAGAACAATGCACTTATGCTTAGTAAAGAGCATGTGATGTTTTTGGTCACAAAATTAGGACACACTCAGAAGATTGTATCCAAGCTGCCTGACAAAGTTTACCTTTTCAATGCTGAGCTTACCATTTGTAACCTTGCCCCTGCCAGTAATGTAACCTCCTACATCTCCTCCAAAAGCAACTAGTCCTCCATCAAATCTTTCAAAGTTTTGAAGTAAGAACTTATTGCCTGTCATGTGCCTGGAGCAGCCACTATCAATGATCCACACATTTTTGTTTTCCTTTGGCTATGCCTGCATAAAAAGATATGATTTAGTTATATTTGGAAACCCAAGCCTCATTGGTCTTAGGCTTGTTAAAATGAGTTGAAGGCAATGAAACAGTAAGTGATCCTATGTTCAGGTTCTGAGGATCATTTGCTGTTGCTGATGAAGAATCTTCATTCATACTGTCTTTCTTCATCTTCCACACCACCTTTGGAAAATTTGGCTTGACCTTCAAAGCTTCAGAAGCTTTTGCAGCTTTGGAAGATGTGGTGACTGGACCTTCGGAAGATCTTGCTTTCACTGCAGCAAACTTCAGTTCTTAGGAAGCATTCCTTTCTTCCGAGACCAAATTTTCTTCCGAAGACAATTTTTCACATGCCTTCTTATTCATTTTGGAGCTTCTGAAGGAAACAGATTTTCCTTTCGAAGCTTTCTTTTCCTTCTTCTTCCCAGAAGCCATCTCTTTGACCATGTGGATAGTACTTTTAGGATTGTAGAAGTAATCCTTAGCCAGATGAGAAGTACTACCACACATGATGTAGTCCATTTGCTTCCTTCTGGGAGTCTTCTTCTGAGAGCAAGACTGAACTTGAACACTTTCTTTCTCTAGCTTCTTCTTCACAGATGATGCAACAATTTTTTTAGGGAGAGAATTACTCTTGGAGGAGGATGGTTCAGACTGTGTAATAGTGGTACATAGCAATTCAGCCTTCTCTTTACTGGAATGAGTTGGAACTGTACTAAAACTCCTGGTACTAGAGTTTGTAGTTGATTCCTCAGTCTTTACCACTTCAAACCCTGCAGAGATGAACACTTGTTTCTGCTTGGAGTCAAAAGTGGCCTTGATCTCTTGAGCCTTCTTTGATCTTCTCTTTGCTCTTCTGATCAAGTTCTTCCTCTTTGTCTTTGTCATACCATCCTTCTTACTCTCCTCAGGAGCATGGTGACCCTTTTTGGATTGACTCTCTTCACTCATTTCAGAGTCATTCCTCACCATCTCCTCTTCATCCTTTTCATCACTGGGGTCTATAGAGGGCAACTCATCTTGACCAGTTCCACACCTTGGAGATCTTACTGATAGTAGGGTGTGGAGGAGCTATCTCACAAGATCCCATCCCTGCTTATTCTGATAACAAACTTTTGCATGCAGAGATGAGGATATTATGTTCTTGAAGGTCTCTTCTTCAAGAACACATTTTTCTGCCCTGGCTTTGCTGATCACAAGCTCAGCCTGGCATTCTGTCAACTTAGTAACAAGATCTTTTATTTGAGTCTTGTAGTTTGTTTGCTCATGTTTAAGAGTTGAATTGTTTTCTCTAGATCTTCTATTTTAAGCTTATAATCATTTTCATCTCTCTTAAAATCAGCTTTTAAAATGTTTAAAGACTCAATATCAGATCTTATTTCTAAGTTGTAGGACCTGTATCTGATTACTTTAGCAATAGATTCAGGAGAGCAAAGAAGTTCTAATACCTGGGCTTCATCATGGTCAGCCATTAGTGCTTGATTTGGAGAAGCATCTTCAGCTTGGAAGCTCTAGTCAAAGCCTCCTTCTTCAACAGCAACTGCAGCTTGCTGTCTTGGCTTCTCATTCTGGTGCCCTCCTTTAGTGTAGTTTGGCCTGGATGATGCTTGGCCACCATTTGACTTAGGTGCCTTGCATTCTCTGGCAAAGTGTCCCATCTGGTTATAGTTGTAACACATTACTTTGCTTTTGTCTAGCCCAAACTTACCACTAGATGCATTGCTAGGAAACCTTCTCCCAGTCCTCTTGTAAAACTTCTGGGATCTGTGAGTGAGAAGAGCCATCTACAGGACTATCTCTATATATTCCAGATCATCTGGATGGATACAGTCCAGGTCTTCAAGAGTGAAGAGAAAGTTGCCTAAACTTTCATTAGTAGAGACAAAGGCTTAAGAGGAACCTGTCTTTTGGAAGGGACTTCCTTGGATGTAGCTCTCTCTGGGTGTCTCTGGGAAGGTGATGAAAGGACCCTTTTGTGAAGTTTTAAGGTAGCAGATAAGATGATGCTGTGGTTCTCTGCTATCCCTTTCACCCATATGAAAGGCTGAACTCTGGTGAGTATTGGAGTTACCAGATGAATTTTGCATGTTTATCTCCATCTGGTATCCACTGAGTATCCTATACAACTCAGTGAGAGTAAGGGTCTTGAGGTTTTCAGTCCTCTTAATGACCACACAGTAGTGTGTCCATTGTCTGGGAAGAGAGGACATGAACTTCCTAACAATATCCCTGTTCTCAATAGTTACTCCAACATCAGCCAGAGTATCCACAATCTCAACATACCTGAAGTATTGTTGAGTCATGGTTTCACCTGTCTTGAAGGTGAAGTTTTCAAACTGCTGCTTAGGAGGTCCTTCTTGTTCTCCTTGGCTTCATTGGACCCCTCATACATCAGTTTCAGTGCATCCCATAGCTGTTTAGCGGTCTTGCACTTCTTGAAACCTCTGTAGATGGAGTTTGGAAGAGCAGTTTGGAGGGCTGTCATGGCTTTCTGATCAATATCAATCCTTTTCCAGTCTTATCAGAAAAGTCAGCCCTCTCCTTTGGTATCATGCCACCACCACAGCAGCTGAAGAGGTGCATGGTACATGAGTCATTGACAACAGACTCCCACATCCTGGAATCTTGAGACTTGATGAAGCCTTCCATTCTTTGGCACCAAGTGTCAAAATCCTCAGGAGTGATCAGTGGGGACTTTGTCATAGTTCCAGTTTCCATATCAGCCTTAGAGATAGCTGCCATTTGAAGAGTTAAGTGATGTGTGAAGCTAAGAGGATTAAGATGGTGAGATCTTACAATCAAGAGCCTGGAATGCTCTGATACCAATTGCAGGACCGGGTAAGGGTACTTAACACTTAGTTTCACACTGAGGAGAGATCTTAGATCACTTAACAATTCAAATAGGGAACTGGTAACTAGAGATAGTGATACTAAGAACACAAGTAAATTAAAGAGATAGAACTAAGAACAACACAAGAACACAAGATTGGTTTTCAAGGATGTTGTATATTGATCTCAAGTTCTTTTACAAGTTTTACAAAGCATAAAGAAATTACAAGGACCTGAGACACTTTTATACTACAACCTACAACCGTCACTTACATGTAAAGACAGTTGGGATTTGACTAATCTAGACAACAAGATCAATCTAAAGTCAAAAGGCAGATTGCCTTTTGACTAGTGACTATGACATGCCATAGCTCACTGACTTTTCCTAATACAAAAAGTCTACAGGAACAAGTAAGGTAAGTTACAGACAAAGACCATTCCTACTTTTTGATAAAGCATGGAAGATTCACCAACTTGTGTAAAGTAGGTAAACCACCAGAGCAGACAGCGGAAAGTGTGTCAGCTTTATCAAAAGTTGATTCAGAGGAAGCATATTTTCTCTGTCCTCTGAAGAAATCAGTCTTCACAGCTTCAGAAGACTTTGTCTCTGAAGCTTCGAAAGATTTCATTTTTGGCTTCGGAAGATGGTGGTCTTTGGCATCGGAAGATTTCACAATTAGAATATTTTTCTGTTTGAGTGTGAAACTTTCAAAGTAACTCATTCTGAACTGTTAGCTTTGGAAGATCTTACACTTAGACACATTTGAGAGTGTAAGACTTCTAAAGCTAGTTCATCTTTGTTCCTTAGTGCATGCATAGAAGACTTGGTTGTTCTGGCTTGTTGGTTGAATCAGCCTCATAATCTTCAGATGATCTTACATGTGGGAAGAAGTAGTTGGCATTTGAGTGGGGAGGTCTGGTGTGGGTTCATCGCCTGCTGGGCTTGCAGGGATGTCACCAGGAGCCGTTGGCTCAAGCAAACCTGGGAGAAGATCAGTGAATCTCCCCGTGAAATTAGTTGATACCTTCTTCAAGGTTTTGAAGATGCCCGACCTCATTTGTGGGACCATTAGAGTGTCTTCATGTTGTAGTTTGTTCTGGTCCAGCTCACAGTTTATGAAATGCTGAATAAACCAGGGATACATGAAAAATGAATCCCGGGTAAGATTTCCTCGCAAATTGTTCAGCACAAACCTTGAATAGTTGAAGCGGAGCCTATTACCGTTCCATGGACAATTTGTTGGATAGGCAGTGTAGAACGATGTGCAACAAGAATTTCCAATTGTAAGAGAAATTAAACTTGTAGACAATGGACTTGTGAACATCACCACCATATCCCATCTGAGTGTATGTGTTTGCTAACTCAGATTTGGGGAATTCAGTTGGGGCGCCTTCCTCATGAAGATCCAGATGCTCCCTGATGGTAGATTCAGAAATGATGATCTCTTGTTCGCTGATTCTCGACCTGATGACCCTCTCATCATTTAGAGATTCACAACGACCGTTTGCCCAAAATTAGGTCATATGATTAGAGTATAAGGTGGGGTTTACAATGAGGGCGGTAAAGTATGTGGAGTGGAATAGAAAATCAATGATGGGAGCAAAGTCAGCATCCTTAGAGGAATCAAGGACGGCGACTTGGTTATGTTGAGGATTGAGGTCCATTGTAAGAAAGTATGGTTGGATTGAAGGAATTTGAGAGAGAGTGAAGATGATAATAGGAATATTAGGTTTCAGTGGTGGTAAAAAGGGTAAAGAAAGAGAGTTGGAAGTTTAAATAGGGGTTAAAAAACCATGCCGATAAGGTGAAAAGACAGTTTGGGTGTGTACTTGAGTACGGCGGTAAGGTAGATAATTTAAAATATTCCTAAAAGATCTTAATCTTTACACAGTGGAGCCCAAAGGTTTCTGTTACACAGTAAAAGTTTTCTTTCGAAGGAAAGGTTGCTTCCGAGAGAAAAGACTTCTTTCGAGAGGAAGTTAATAGCTTTCGGAAATAAATTTGATCTATGATCAAATTTTCTTCAGAGGGTAAAAACTCTTCGGAAGAGAGTACTAAAGTGAAGGAATTTACCTTCGAAAGATATAAAGATCTCTTCCGAGAGTAAATTTCTTTTTGGAAGAACTTCCACTTAGAAGAAAAACTTTAGTAACAGGGCTTAGATTGTAATTAGATAACATAAACAAGACACACTTTAAAAAGGTTTTCAAAAGAAATAAACTAGTCAATGTTAATCATCCCAATAGCTGTGATTAAGTATTTAAATCTTTGTTTATCAAAGGCTTTGGTGAACAAGTCAGCATATTGTTCATTTGAATTAACTTTTACTAGTTTAATCAAGTATTTCTCATGAATATCTCGAATGAAATGATACCTGATGTCAATGTGCTTTGTCTTGGAGTGCTTGACTAGATTTTCTGTAATGGAAATAGCACTCGTGTTGTCTATGTGGATAGGAGTATTCATGAAGTTGAATCCATAGTCTAACATCTAATTTTGAATCCATAGCAGTTGAGCACAGCAGCTTGCAGTAGCAATGTATTCAGCTTTAGCAGTTGATGTAAAGACACATGATTGCTTCTTGCATTGCCAGTAAATAATCCTTCCACTAAGAAATTGACATCCTCCTGATGTGGATTTCTTGTTAATATTGCAACCACCATAATCTATGTCAGAGTACCCATAGAGATTGAAATCCTTATTCTTAGGATACTAGAGACCCAGTTTAGGAGCTCCTTTGAGGTATCAAAGAATCCTTTTAACGGCAATTAGGTGAGGCACCTTGGGAGCAGCCTGATATCATGCACAGATTCAAGTTGCAAACATGATATCAGGTCTACTAGTTGTGAGATACATCAAAGATCCAATAATTGCCCTGTACTAATGCTTATCAGTATCCTCCCCTTCAGAATCAGGACATAGATTGTGATTTCTGGGTATAGGTGTCTTGGCTGTCTTACAATCTTTCATCTTAAATCTTTCTAAGATGTCCTTGACATACTTAGACTGGTTGATAAAGAATCCTTCTTCCAACTGCTTCACTTGTATCCCAAGAAAGAAATCCATCTTTCCTATGGAGCTCATCTCAAATTTTTTCTCATGATGTTTTCAAAGTCTTTACCCATTTGGTCATTTGAGGAACCAAATATGATGTCATTGACATAGACTTGAACAAGCAGCACGTCCTTCCTAGATTTTTTATGAACAATGTCTTATCTATGGTGCCTCTGGTGTAGCTGATTTTGAGGAGAAACTGAGACAAAGTCTCATACCACAGCCTATGTGCTTGATGCAGCCCATAAAGAGCTTTATCCAGTTTGCACACATAGTTGGGATGTTGTGGGTCTTCAAATCTAGGTGGCTGACACACATAGACTTCTCTATCTATATTCCCATACAAAAATACACATTTGATATCAAGTTGATAGACTGTGAAGTTCTTGGATGCTACAAAAGCTTGGAAGATTCGTACAGCTTCAAATCTTGCAACAGGAGCAAAGACATCAGTGTAATCTATGCCTTCTTCCTCTGTGTACCCATGAATAACAAGTCTTGCTTTATTCTTGATGATCAAACCTCTATCATCTCTTTTGTTTCTGAACACCCACTTGGTGCCAATAGGGACTTGACCAGGTGGCAAAAGGCACATTATTTTATGCTAAAAAGTTGACTCATCACTATTGGTTTTGGAAAGAAAGCATGATACTCCACCTAATGGGGAAGCATTGTTCATATCCAGCTTGTACATATCCCCTTTCCTGGGAGATCTAAGAAGCACCAATTCATGAGGAATTGTCATCCTGGGTTTGAGGATAATGCACTTATGTTCTGTGAAAAGCATTTGGTGCTTTTGATCATAGAATTGAGAAACACTTAAAAGATTGTGTTCAAGCTGTTTGACAAGGTTTACTTTGTCAACTTTTAACTTACCATTGGATACACTACCTCTACCAGAAATGTATCCTCTAGCTTCACCTCCAAACTGAATAGGACCTCCATCAAAATATTCAAATTGGTGAAGAAGATATATGTTCCCTGTCATGTACCTGGAGCATCCGCTGTCCACAATCCAAATATTTCCATTCTTATCTTGTGGATGTCCTGCATATAAATTGAGATGATTAGTTACTATTGGAAACCCAAGCCTTGTTGGTCTTGGGTTCTTCCAATGTAGATGATTTAATTGAACCAAAGTATAGGCAAGTGGGTTCAATTTGTGTTTGTGAGGAAGCGGTACTGGCTGCAGCATCTGTTTTGTTCTTCCATACCATCTATGGTTGACCAGTGTAGATGATCCTGAAGAGGATTGAGCAGCATGACCTTCTTCTGAGACTACCTTCTTTTCGGAAGATTTCAAAGTATTCCTTTTGTTCCTTTATTTGTTCTTTGGCTTTTCTTCTGAAGCTATTTTTCTTTCGGAATAATGATTTTCTTCCGAAAGAAACTTAGCTTCGGAAACAAGCTTTCCTTTCCTTGTTACTTGGACCACGTGATAAGGTCCAAATATGAAACCTTCCTTGACTCTTTCTCTTTTAACATTGGTTGCATGATGTGTGCTTGTAGGATTGTAGTAATAATCTTTATCCATGTAGTTATGCAGACCACAGATTATGCACTCAATGTTACTCTTGATGGGGCGAGATGGCTGTTGGTTCTTGCCCTCCATTTCTTCAACATCTTTCCCCTTTAACTTTTGAACCTTCAGTTGGACAGGAATGTTGGTACTACATTCCTTTCCTGGTTCAGAGTTTCCAACCACTTGGAATCCTGCTAAAATGAATACACCCTTTTGTCTGGGATCTATCTTCATCCTAGACTCAGTTACCTTCTTGGCAGTTTTCTTCACTGCTTTGTTTTTGTTCTTTCTCTCTTTGGTGGCTAGGGGTAGGACATCAGCGGTGGGAATGAGGTTGTCTACCTTATCCTTCCCTGTGGTGGTCACCATAGTTGCATCATTCTTTTGCTCTTTAGGTAGTGGGTCAGCAGTTGGAACCTCTTGCTCATGAGTACCACATATTGGCTGACTAACAGACATATAAGAGTGTGGTGGAGCAACTTCATTGGTTCCCAACCCACTTTTGTTTTGATAACACACCTTTGAGTGGGATGGATGATGCAATGATGGTGTTGAAGTTATGCTCTTCAATAGCATACTTCTTTGCTTTAGCCTTAGCTATTACTAGCTGGACTTGAGCCTTAGTCAACTTAGAAATAAAATCTTTTATTTGAGTCCTGTAGTTTGTATGTTTATTTTTTAAAGAGGAAACATTTTTCTCTAACTCTTCAATTTTGAGTTTATAGTCAAATTTTGCTTTTTTGAAATAAGATTTTAGGATGTTTAAGGACTCAATATCAAATTTAATTTCCCTGTTGTAATCCTGATAAAGTTTAACCTTTGCAATACAAGCTGGAGCACAGAGGTTTTCATATACCTTGCTATCTTCAGTTCCAACCATAAGAGCTTGAGCCGAAGTGTCATCTTGCACCATGAAGCTCCGATCAACCTCTTGAGCAACAGCCACAGTTTGCTGCTCAGTAGGTTTTGGTGCAGCCCTTGAGGTGGTAGGATGTTGGGAGGCTTGAGTTGCTCCAGGATTGGATCTTGGACCTTTGCATTCCCTAGCAAAGTGACCAAGCTAGTTACAGTTGTAACATTTGGCTTTGCTTTTATCAAATCCAAATTTGTTGTTGGTTGGATTCTGAGGGAACTGCCTTCCTGTTCTTTTGAAGAACTTCTTTGCTCTGTAGGTGAGGAGAGCCATCTGTTGGACAATGTCCATGTACTCAATGTCATTTGGACTAAAGCACTCTAGTTCATCAAAGCAGAATTGAAAATATCCAGAGTGTTCACTTCCTAAGACAAAGGCACAACTATCCTAAAAAGGAGTGTGTTGAGCTTATTGAGACCTAGGTGTCTCAGGGAAAGTGATGTATGGACCAGAGGAAGATGATGGCTGTTGGGGATAGTTCAGGTGCAACTGAGGTTGTGTTGATCCTTCAGCAACATGTAGAGCATTGCTGATAGCAGGATTTGAGGGTCAGTTCATCTGTTGGTTTTTCTAAGTCTCCATCTCCATACGGTATCCATCAAGGATTTTGTATAGTTTAGTCATGGTGAGAGTGTTAAGATTCTCAGTTCTTTTGATAGAAACACAATAGAAAGTCCATTCATGAGAAAATGCACTCATGAATTTCCTTACAATGTCTATCTTATGAAGATCCACTCCCATAGACTGAAGAGAGGTGATCAAGTTCATGTACCTGAAGTATTATTGGCTCAAGGTCTCACCAATGATATATGTGAAGTTTTCAAACTTCTGCTTCGGTATATCCTTCATGGACTCCTTGGATTCAGTGGAACCAGAGTACATCAGCTTCAAAGCATCAAAGAGTTCTTTGGCTGACTCGCATTACTGAAAGCCAACCATTACGGAGTTTGGTATGGCTGTAAGCAAATCAGTCATTGCTTTGTAGTCAATGTCTATTTTCTTGAAGTCTTCATCAGAGTAGTCTTCAACAGCCTTCTCTATCATGGCACCATTACCCGCTGGGGCTGCTACCTTAGGAACATAAGGACCATGTGTGACAGATTTCCACATGCGGCTATCTTGATACTTGATGAACCCTTCAATACGTTGGCACCAAGTTCCAAAATCATCAGGAGTGATTATAGGAGCCTTGGTCATGGTTCCCATTTCGATCTCAAAAAATTTCTGGTTAAGATCCATTAAAGTGAAGTGAGTGAGTGTGAAGAAACAAGGGTGATTTAGGATGGTTAAATCTTACAATCAAGATCCTAGATGCTCTGATACCAATTGAAGGATCGGTTTTGACTCTAAACACATAACTCACTAAGTCTCACTTGATCGATGAAACACAGAATCTCAAACTAAAGTTGATAATAATATACGAAGTTAATGAACAAGAGAATGGTTTACAAGATACTTGTATATATTACTTCTCAACTCAGTATTACAAGACTCTTAAGCTAATTCTACTTAATTTACAATGAGAAGGTTTATATACTATATCTACAGCCGGTTATACTTGGAGAACCAGCTGGAATCTACTACTAGACAAATAATACATTGCTAGAAGTAAAATATCTAAGATAAAATAATATCCTAGATAAGGTAGTCATGACAGGTCCATGACTTACCTTTTCGCACCAACTAAGGATGGTATATGTACTAAGTTGAAAAGGTGAACAGTGGATTAAAGTATGGTCAACTACATGGGTTAGGAAAAGCACCATGCAGTGTATCAGAGTCTGTCAGATAGACACTGGTTCATAGTTGATTCTCTAAATGGCTTCGGAAGAATAAGTTCTTCCGAGGCCATTTATACTTCGAAAGAAACAACTTCTTTTGAATCTTCTACAGGTCTTTCTGACTTTATTCTTAGGAAGACTTTGTCTTGGATCTTCTAAGTATGAATACTTCGGAAGGAGAACTGCTTGGTCTTCAGAAGACTTTGTTCTATCCTTCGGAAGTTCTTCATATACTTCGAAAGGAAAACTACCTAGTCTCAGAAGACTTAGTTTTCCTTCGGAAGCTCTTCAGACAAAATGCTTCGGAAGATATTGGACATAGCTACGGAAAAGTAGTTTTGTCTTCGGAAGACTACTTCAACTTGTACACAAACTTGTTCTAAGCGTTGTTTTGGTTGCACCAGCCACATATGATCCAACAAGAGGTTATTTTAGAGAGATATTAGAATGAGAGACCAAAGATTTGTGTTTTTTGATGTCTCACTTGAACATTCTTGTATTGGTACTTTAGAGGTCGTTGAACCCCACATCGCCAAGCAGATGAGAGCCGCATCGCCAAGCAGATGCAGGCCGCATTACTTTGGTGCGATGCATGGCTGGAACATTTCAGTACCTCATCGATCCTGATCTTTTTATTATGATGCAGCCTGCATTCGTAAGTTGATGCGACCGGCATCATGGTCATGTGTCAAAATCTAGTCCTTAGTCATCAGCCACGTGTCACTTCTTGACTCCTTGTCATCAGACATGTGTCACTCATCGAAAGTCCCTTATCCACATCGTTGTGGCCCACGTCCATGTAAGTTTACCGAGTCAAATTATTTCAAACCAATTTTCCTAAAACATTTATGTCCTCATGTTATAATTGAATGCAGGACCGGTGAGGGTGCTAATGCAATAGTTTCACAAGGTTGGAGAGAACTTAAACAACAACACTTAACAGATCAAATATAGAACCGGCTTATGAAACAAAGAACATATGTAAAGAACACAACAAAACACAAGTATTTGATTTTCAAAAATGATGTATATTTCTCTCTAAGTGTTTTACAATTGTTACAAAGCTTAGTCCTAAGGACTGGTACCTAAGATACTTTATACTACATCCTACAGCTGACCATACTTTGAAGGCCAGCTGTAACACTAATCTAGACAACAATATCAATGTAAAGTCAAAAGGCAGATTGTCTTTTGACTAGCGACTATGACATGTCATAGCTCATATTCTTATCTATTACAAAAAAAGATAAAGTACAAAGTAAAAAGTTACAGACTCTAAGACCTTAATATACAGTTAACAAAAGTATGGAGATATCACCAACTTGTATAAGTTGTTGAATCTTCAGAAATGGCAGTAGAAAGTAGTTCAGTTTTTTTTGAAAAGCTTGTTAGAGAAAGCATGTCTTCTCTGTATACAAAAAAAAAATCAGTCTCTTGGCTTCGGAACACTTTGTCTTGAAGCTTTGGAAGACTTCATCTTTGGCTTCGGAAGAAATGGTCTTTGGCTTCGAAAGATTTGACATTTAGAGAATTTCTTAGAGCTTTTGTCAAATCTTCCGAAGTAACTTTTCTTGTAATTCAGTATGCATGCTGAGAGCTCTTTGGTTGCATTAGCATCTAAAATTAACTCTTACATTGACCATATAACTTAGAAACTTCATATATTTTCAAGACAACAATACGGTTAACCAAGTTTCAACATTTAATAAAATTAAATCAAAATCAAGCTAAAAATTAGATTTACAACTTGTACCTCTTCAATTAAATTTTTTCCCACGTAAAATTATGCTAGTAAGTTTAATTAATTAATTAAGTAAATAATTTAAATAATAAAATCATCACCTAGTGATTTTTAATTTGCAAATTCAAAATTAGATCATCTCCATCATTAAGCTTCACAAGGGGCATCACGTCGAGAGCTTCATCGTTGACCCTCTCTATCTCTCTCCCTCTAAAATTCTTCGTCAAATTCATGTATGGGGTTTTACCCTTGTCTATCCTCGTCACATCCTCAGCCCCTCCCCTTTAAAGTTAAGGGCTGGGAGATGGTCTCAAAATAAACTAATGTGACATATTGTGTCATAGTAAGATTTTCATCAATATCTTTGAAGATCACGTTCGGAAACTCGCTCGAAAATAGCTCACTCAAATTCGGATCCTTAAAAAAAACAAGTTGAGGCAACTCTGCTAGGTTTGTAAACAAGCATAGCCCAGGCAAAGGTCAGCTCGGCTCGTGGCTTGCTCGTTATCTGGCTCGTTGGTTTGTTCGTTGGCTCGTTCGTTAGCCCGTTTAAATTTAAACATTAATTATATTTGATCTAAATTCTAAATCAAACTTATGACATATATTATTCAAATAAAGTATACGCATATGGTTAGTATGACATTTTTAATAAGAATCTAAGTAGAAAACTACAAAAAAGATTATTATAGTCATTGAAATACTAATCTTACATAATTGTTTCACGAGTTAAGATAAAAAATATTATTCTTTGTTTACGTACATACGAACATCTATAAAGAATAATAAAAATTATCTTTTGAGAATATGGCAAAAATGGTACATGTGGTTTGACGATATTGCAAGTTTGGTCCCTAGAGTTTTAAAATTACAAACTTAGTCCAAAAATTTGAGAGTTGATCGCAAGTTTAGTTCTCACCGTTAGTGTTCGTTAGTTTTTAATGATCTATGGACTAAATGTTCAACATGTTCAAACAACAGGGACTATCTATGCAATTTTTATTTAAAATAATAAAAATTAAAAAATCAAATAAAGTTAAAGAAAAAGTCAAATAATACCTTTAAAAATAAAACAAAAGTAAAAAAATTTAATAAAACCAAATAATACTTAAAAATAAAATTGAATAAATGTTTATCAAATTAAAAAATATATTGAAAAAAATAAAATTAAAGTTAAAAAAATGAATATAGTTTGATTTCCTGTTTTTGTTTTTTAAATTTGGACTTTCACAAGATTTTTAGATTTTTCGGTTTAACCATGACATATGGACTTCATTAAAAATAAAAAAATCCTCCTACATACTTCTCTTTTTCTATATTTTTAAATTTTTATATACTTATTTTATTTTTTCTTTTATTTCATTTTTAAATTGATTTTTTGTTAGCTTTATTTTATTTTCAGTGATTATTATATTTTACTATTAACATTTATTTGAAAGTTTAAAATATGGGCACCTAACTTGTAATATAATCAAACCAAATGGACCTTTTTGTAATTTTCATCCTTTTGTTAATAAAAAATAAATAAGTTAGCTCCTGAATCTACTAAGATCTACTTGTTTATAAACAAGCAGAGCCCGAATCCATCTTAAGTTATCTCGCCTACGGCCATAGTGATCATAGTGACCAAGTCCCAAATTTAAATTGTTTCACCCAAACAAAAAATCCTCTAAGACTTGTTTGGGCTAGTTGCGTTCCAGCCCACAACCAATCAACTTAAGAACCAAACTGAAAATTGGATCACCAAAACAGAAACACCCCAAAAAGAGTTCGGGTTATTTAGATGGGCTTCAGCTTATATTACCCGAATAAGAGGGACTTCGAATTAGATTTAGTTTATGCCGATATTTGAACTATCAAAATGCCAACTTTTATCATTTTAGTTTTTCACCTAGAAACTTGTTTGGTTTTTTCATATATGTATTTGGGTTATTTTTATTTTATTTTGAGTTTCTTTGAAAAGTGTATTTCACCTAGAAAAATAGTGTTTTAAGTAACCTGATTTAAACAACCCAAATAGCAAATGGGATCAGAGACTTTGCTATTTGATTTAAAGTTGCCATTTCCTGATGCGTCATTCATCATGTAATTGACGATAAAATACTCCATTTAAGTTTTTTAAATATTTAGAACTTGTTGACAAGATAACACTTGCACTGTTGCTTCATGTTGTGTGATAAATGTTGCAGGACCTTTTAGACGAGATAGGTGAGTAGAATTTGAAAGATATTCGTCCTCCCGCGAAGGTTTGATACTGTGTTGAAATTGTTGTTAGATATTTTGGTGTAATCAAATTGACTAATCGACCAATGTGATTATAATATTTATCAAACTGGTTAGTCGCTACGAAGCAAATGTTTGTTTGAATTATTGTGATCTTCGTTAATTTGTAGGGGCGAAGCCACTAAGCAATGAGAGTTCTAATGGGGTAACAACCTCTTGACGAGGGTTCGGGGACAACGCCCCTGGTAGCGGGGTCGACCCCTGGTTGGGTCGAGCTTGGAATTTTTTCTTATTTTGGTAAATATTGTTTTATTATAAACACATCAAAATTTGATTTTTTTCGAGGTTACATGTGAAATTCAAGATAAAAAATGCTTAATTTTAAATATGAAAATTGTCTTTGATAGTTACCCACATCCCTTCAAGAAATAACGAAATTTTGCATGTTTGGTATTCGCTTTTCATTCTGGTTCAAGAAAACTCAACATCGTTATTAAATCTGAATTTTATTCGATTGAATTTTTGGATTGGACCCGAAAATAAATTCAATCTGAAAACATTTGATAACTTTCGGATTATTCAAGTTTTTATCACTTAAGTTTTTGATTCCTGTAAAATTGTTGAAGTGATCGTGTGGTGTGTGGATGTTATAGGATTCATTGAAGAAAGTTTACAAGTTGTCCACGAGACAGTTGCTTTCTCGCTAGCAGCAACTTTCCCCACTAGACGCATGTAAATTAAACTAGTTTAATATAAGGGGACATAATTGAAACGGGCATTTGACATCATGTCATGCGTCACTCATCTCGGGTTCACGTCCCATCTTAATCATTTTTAATTTCAATTTGTCTTATTAATCTCTTGCATCTTTTATTTGATGCTACATAGGCAACGCCAACGAATATTATAAAGAAAATTGTCATATTAAATGCTTTTATTTTAATTTTTAATTATGTTTTTAGTTTTCTGCATTTCATATTTTATTGTAGCGTATTTTATTTATTTTATTGACTTTAGATTATTTTCATTTTGAGTAAATTACTTTTTTCGTCCTTTTGTTTTATAGCAAATTTCAGGTTTCGTTACTAAACTTAAAAAAATTAAAGCAAACGTCCTTTAAATTTATAAAAGCTTGAAATTTTTGTGTTTTTCTCTAACGGATGTTAAATTAGTCCGTTAACTCATTTCATGTGCTTTGCACATGAGTGTATTTTAATTATTTTAGTTCATCTCAATTATAAAACACTAAAAATGTATTAGTTGGGCTATCTTAATTTGGTTAAAGTTTTCTGCATTTCAAGTATAGTCTCTAAGGACAATTTTGTTACAAGTTAATATATTTAGTGAGCTATCTTGTAATAAATCATACAATAGATTACACTTGAAAAACGATCTTATAACAGATATCATTTAAGTAATTATCTCAACATGTTACATGCCCATTCTCATATACATATGCTCGTTTTTCAATTCACATCGAATGCACAAGTATGACCACAAATATCGGTTATAGAGGTTTATAATTTTATGGGGTTAATTTATAACGTCATGGGCGAAGTATTACAAGGGTTGGGGGGGCTCTTTTTTCCGTCAGTAGTGTTAATTATTAGTCCGGCAGTGTAAACTTTTTGCCCGTAGTATAAATTTCTTTTATGTATAACGAGTTCGCCCCCTTAAAAAAATTAAGTTCGCCCCCGCCCCCATATGAAAGAGTCCAAACTCCGTCACTATATTTGGAATGCCTATTTGACACGAAATGACATACCCCATGCTTGAATTACATTCCGCTCTACGCATGGGCAGAACCCGTGAGGCTATGCAATGTGCACGTAACCCATCTTAAACTCATCTCAATAACCGCATTTAAATATTATATACTCAACCACATTTCTAAAAATTTTCTAATTATAATAAGATTTATTACTCGAATGATCCTTGCGGTATGATCGTATTCAATGGCAGATCTAGCCCAATAATTTAGGGGTATCGAAAATTTTTTTACGGTACACTCATTCAATAATAAAAAATACTATAATAAATAAAGTTAAACAAAGAACTAATATATATGTCCTTTTATATTTTATCACTTGAAGGCGGCGGTGGTGGTTCTCGGCTGGTTGGAGATTAGGCGGAGACCGGAGGCGGAGGGATACAGAGGTACCGACTACAGTGGTGTGATCGATGTTCTTATCTGCTTGTTACCTTGCTCTTGGTAGCATTGTTTAGGAGTTGAGCAGAACCGAGCGAACCTTTGCTCATGCTTGGTTCGTTTATAAAAACTGAGACGATCTGCTCATTTACAATTGAGACAAAAACCGAACAAGCACTTTCCGAACGAACGCTGAGCGAGCTACGAGAAGTGAGCAATTTTGACAACTCAATTGTTTAGTGTGTCATTCGGCTTAGATTTGCATAAAAAGATAGTGATAAGTTTGGGCAGATGATGCGGCTAAGGCAATGATATAATTACATAATTAATTATAAAGAAATTTGAGACGAACTGATCCGATCGGACCTTTGCTCGTGCTTGGCTCGTTTACAAACCGAATCAAGCCGATCGGCTCGGTTACAACCAAACCGAGCATTTTTCGAGCGAAAGTCGAACGACAAACGATTTTGGACAACCATAGCTCCCGGTCTTGTTAATTTTAAGTAGGAGTGGGTTTGTTAATTTTAATTTATAATGAGTTAAGCTTTTAATATTTTTTAAGTTTCAATTGAGCTTTTCAAGTTTAATAAGTTTTTAAATTTTTAAATTTTAATATAACAGTAAATATTCAGGTTTTGTATATTTGAGGGGTATCGTAGTTTACAGCGGGGTATCCCGATAAATATGATGGTAAGAAATCAAAAAAATTATCCTTCGGAATGATAGTTAACTTCTCCCTCCAATGTAAGTCCGCCCTTGGTCGTATTGTAGTATTGATCATTTTGTTTCATTTATTACACTGCCGGTGTAAACATTTTGCTTAAACATAACAAAATTACTCCCCAACGGAAACATCTTTCGAAATGTTATGATAGGGTTAAGTGATAAGTCCATTTTACCTTATATCTATAAACTAGTATTAAGTCCCCTCGTGTTGCGGTAGGAGGCATAAAAACGAAAAAATAAAAAACAAATAAATAAGTCAATTTAGGAATGTTACACCACCCTCAGTGACTACTAACACCATAAACACTCATATTAGAAAGATATAAAAAACAAAAAAAAAATAAAACCAAACGAAAACCAGACGTAAAAACTTGAAACCGCGCACGTGAAACACAAATCATTAAAAACAATACCTAAGTCGATTTAGGGCCCGTGCGTTGTGGCGGGAAAAAATAGGCGTAACAACATTGAATCGCACACGTAGTTGCATTGTAAGTATAATGGAGCAAAGTTGAAAGTGAAAAATTAACGGGGTAAAATTATAAAAAATGAAAGTACTGGTGTCAAGAGTAAAAAAGTTAAAGATATAGAACAACAGAAGTGGGTACATCCCACTAGAGTTAAAATGCAAACCATGATGCACAGATAAATTAGTATTAGTAATAAATATAATTAAATAAAAATACAAGAAATAAAAAATCAAAACTTAAATGGGTAAAGCTGACCTGCTGACCGACACCATGTTTCTTCTTCACATCAAGTCTCTAGGCCTCTAGCCATTACATTCGTCGCCTAATCTCACGAATGGTGTACTCAAGAAGGTCTCAAGTAAGTTTCAAGTTTCAACTAATAGACTGTGTGGTAAGTTGGTAACCTATTAATGGAACTATTAAAAGGCTGCCTCTGAATTGGTGATATGTTGTCAACTTGACCTGAAGAAGAAAAACTAGCCTCTGTGTGAAGGCATCTACACCGTTAGAGTCGTGGAAACAAAGGGAAACTGAGTTTAGATGTTTTGACTATGATGAATTCCATCACGTCATGTGTTAGTGCACAAAGTGGAAAGATAAGAAGGAAGAAGCTTACCTTGTTCAAGATGATGATGGGCAGCACTATTATGAAGTAAGTGCAGGATCGGTGGAGGTTTCTCAACATAAGTTTTATCTCTCAAACTCACTTTAACTCACTTGGTTGATGAAGCAAAATCTCTAACTAAGTTAACAATAGTATAATAAGTTAATGAACACGAGAATGGTTTTCAAGATACTTGTATATATTATTTCTCAACTCAGTATTACAAGACTCTTACAAGCATAGTTACTTAAGTTATAATGAGAAACTATATATACTAATATCTATAGCCGGTTATACTTGGAAAACCAGCTGGAATTTACTACTAGACAAATACTACATTGCTAGAAGTAAAGTATCTAAGATAAAATACTATCCTAGATTAGGTAGTCATGACAGGTCCATGACTTACCTTTTGTCAGCAACTAAGTATGGTAACTGTACCAACTGATAAAGATGAACAGTGTATTAAAGTATGGTCAACTACATGGGCGTAGAAAAGTGCCATGAAGTATATCACAGTTTGCAGCGGATGTCAAACAACCCATACTTATGTCCACTGGTTCATAGTTGATTCTTCCGAAGGCAAATGGCTTCGGGAAAACAAGTTCTGCCGAGGCCATTTATACTTCGGAAGAATCATCTTCTTCCGAGTCTTCTGCAAGTCTTAATGAATTCATTCTTCGGAAGACTTTGACTTGGATCTTCTAAGTGTGAATGCTTCGGAAGGAGGATTACTTGGTCTCGGAAGACTTGGTTCTACCTTCAAAAGTTCTTCATATATTTTGGAAGGAAAACTACTTAGTCTCAAAATACTTAGTTTTCCCTTCGTAAGTTCTTCATACTTAAGCTTCAAAAGATCTTCAACTTGTCTTTGGAAGATCAGCTTTGTCTTCGAAAGACTTCTTCAATTGTACTTCAAAATGTTCTAAGTGTTGTTTTGGTTGCACCAGTCTCATATGATCCAACAAACTCCCCCTAGGCTGATGCTACCAAAACTTCACTTCTTTCTGCTCCATAAAGTCTTTAACACCAGGGAAAGAAGATATTTGTCTGTCTCCTTGTTCTTCCTTGATGTGGTGGTAAGGAGCTTGTACAAGTCATTCGTAGATAATAGATCAAGTCTGTTGCTCTGAATGACATGCACCCTTTACTGCATCCCTTTGAAGAGAGTTAGTTGATGGGAATTGTAGTCATATTCCTATCTAAGTATTGGTTCTGAAATTGGACCTTCAACCATGTACAGGAATGTTCTTCCTTGTCTGGTTGCACCTTCTTCTTCTTCATTTGCTCTCATCTTTAACTCTTCTTTTGTCTTGGCTTTCTTTGTAAGCTCAGCCAGATGAAGACTGCTCAGATGAATTCTGATGTGAGCAACAACCTGAGAGTTGGAGGGATTGGAGAATGGTTTCTCTGCTAACTCAACAATGTTAAATCTGTTGGAGTGAAACATAGATGAAGTATCAACCCTGTTTACTTCACCATTCTCCCTTTCCACAGCAAAGCTGTGTGAAGGTTCATCGAACCTCCACTGGATAATTTGTTTTCTAGGATTGAGGGGTTTAGATGAAAGCTTGTCTCCCTTCCTAGTGTCTAGTAGAGTCACCAGTCTCCTTTTTAACTTCTTTTCTTCTATAAGAACATCTAAATTTGTTGCTAGAAGTTGGAGAGCTTGGTCTGGTGTTCCCCTTGGTAGATCAAGGAATGCATCTCTTGTGAGGGAATAGGAAGAGCCATCAATATATTTCAGCTTAATTTTCTCTTCCTCACAAGAGATGTTGCTCAGTGTGGTGCAGTTGATGAGCTTCTTCTTGATCTCCTTGAACTCTTCCAAGGTCAGGGGCTTAGATGTATCAGAAGATGGTTTGGGTGGTGAGTGGGTTCGTGGATGTGTTTTGGGTTTAAGGATTTGTAGTAGAGGTGGTTGTTGGGAAGCAATGGGTGAAGGTGTAGGTTAGGCTGATGGTATAGGTTCAGGGGTGTAAGGCGCAGTGGTTGGTTTGGTTTTCATGGGGAAGGGAAAAGGTGTGGGTGTAGGTTGTGGTTTAGGTGTTGGTTTGGGTGCCATCCTCTGAACGCTTGATGTTTGAATTACTTCCTGCCTTCTTCCTAAGCGAATATCAGCCTTGATGTCGCTGACATGTCGCTGTAGGGTTTTCAGTGACACGGGACCCACTTGTCTGCCGGAAAAGCCATGGGCTTTGAGATAAGTTTTCATCCATTCCTTATCTCCCTCCTTCTTGGCAGCAGCAAGTTGTGCCTCTTCCTCCTTCTTCTTCTTCTCCCTCAGCTTCTCTCTATCATTCTTCTTCCTTTCTTTGTTGATCTGATCTTGTTCTTTGTGGAAGAGAAATAAGATCGTATCATAATCTTGAGGTGCCAGCTCCTCCTGAGAATAGCCTCTAGAGCATAGAAAGACTATCATCTCCATCCTCTCCCTTTCCATTGCTTCTTCCTTCTTCTTCCTCTTCTCCTCCTTTATGGCCAACCTTGCTACTTCCTCTCTTTCCTTTTGCAGCAAGGTTGCCTTCTCCATCTTCACAAGATCATCAAGTGGGAGTAAAAGGATTTCTTCATTGGTTACTCCCAGGCTGATGAGCCAGTCAATGACCTCCACTCTCCTTTTGTTGTTGATACTTTCTTGAGCGGCTACTGCTGCTTTGCTACTTGCATCCAACAGTTTCCTAGTATCAACTCTTCCCTTCTTCTTAAGGTTTTCCAACCTTTCCTCCTCTAGAAGCTCCTCAGCAGTGAGCTTCCTCTTCCCCTTAGAATTAGTAGAAGATTCAACCTTTAGAGTTTCAAGCTTAGAGGTTTCAGGTTGTAGAGAGAAAGTTTGAACCTGTGGTTCTTGGGAGATGGGAGTTGTAAGGAAGTCCTCACTGTTTACCTTAGAGGCTAGGTCAAGAATGGCCTCTGTGATGAATAGATCATCAGACAAGGAAGACAGTTCAATTATTCCTTCCGTAGCTTGGATTTCTGCTTCAAAAGTAATGTGAACTGCACTACCTGTCCCTTCTAAATCGGTTGCTGGGCCATGAGTCTGTATATCCCCTTCAAAGTTAATCTCAGGTTCAAGAGAGACCTTAGGTTGACCAACATCCTTTTCAGAGGTAGGTGGTGCACTCAGCCTTTGAAGCTCCTCAGCTCCAAAGTAGGCAATGGCTACATCAGGGGAAGGTTGTTCAACGGATGATTTTATCAGAAATGTGGTTAAAAACCTGTTGAGGTCTATAAGCATCTTTGGGTCCACTTGAATAGTAATGGGATCTATTTGAGGGAAGATGGTTGCAGGGTTTTGCTGTGTAGGGTAAAAAGAAGATGTGGCATTGATCTGGTTGTCGAGACTCGATCAAAAACAAGTTAATATTGGTCTTAGCTACCTTTAGTGCGTAATGGTAAGTAAGGTTGTCTCCACAGGGAATATGTGGAAAGTGTTTAACAATATGACTTAATTAACTTAAAGACACAAACTTTATAATTAAAGATTGGAATTTTGGATGAACTTAAGAACAAATGTGCATAAAGGAAAAAACTTTGAAACGGATTTACTTAAATAATGAAAAACAATCACTTTCGGGTTTTCAATTCCGTAAGATCCACAATTGATACTTTCAAATTAGGGTTTGTAAGAAACAATACATCAAGATCTTAGCTTTTGATTAATATGGTAACAAAGGAATAATCTTTTAAGACTCGTTCATTCACAAAGTTACCAATTCACCTATATCACGTTGTTTACTTTTTTTAATGAGCTCACGATGCAAGGAAACCGAAAACTGATAATCAAGCACATAACTTTATTTATAAGTAAACCTTTTAACTTGATCAAAACATAAAACTTCATTCACTAATCCATTGTTCAATACAAAAACCTAATCAAACATACCAATTGCCTCACTTGACAAGAATTGTACTCCCGAAAGCAATCAAGAAGAACTTAGCCACGCATGGTCTTCATTGAATCTTCAATCTTGATTATATGATGATCAATAATGATTTGGTGTGTGTTGGGAAGCTTGAAAACACCCAAAATCACCTTGAATTTACTGGATTTCGGCTGGGAAAAGTTGTTCTTCGAGTTGGGGTTGGATAGGTTTAAGTAGACATCAAGATCCACAAAATCCAGGTGTTAGTTGAAGACCGGCGTATGATACGCCCAGGGTCGGCGAATCATACGCCCCCCTCAGTATTCCTACGCCCAACCTTCTGTTATTTTTTCCAAATACGCCCACTGATATGCCGCCATACGCCAACCGGCGTATTATACGCCCATATCCGGCGTATTGTATGCCGGTATGCCTAAGTTCCTTTTTTGTAACATTTTATGTTTACATCTTTAGTCCTTGTAGTTTCATGTTTGGCTCCTTTTTCTCCAAAATAAGCTTGTTTAGGCTTCGAACACCTATAAATAAAACACAACCAAAGTAATCCCATTCCACAATAACAACAATGTAAAATCACATAATTAGATCAATTAAGCCTTGAATTATTATCATGTGATCACATCCCCACACTTAACTTTTTGTTTCTCCTCAAACAAACTTACTTGCACAATTCACCTTACTTAATCAAAGATGCTAAATTATCACAACTTTGTATAAGTTAAGGTCCTGAGGCATATCTAGTTTTAAACTTTCTTCATGTAAGATTCACAACCCAACATGTAATACCACTTATGTTTGAAACTTAGAATCTTTAGTTGGCATAACTTCACCTTTTGCTTCAAACATTAATGCATTCACATTCCTCACAATGAACACTCATCTCGGTTTATTTTATGGACTAGTGATTATATGCTAGTATATCTGGAAATCTCAAACCAAGAATGTACATATTCATCATAAGCTCGTATATTAATCATATCACCATCGATTAACACAATATAATGCATAAATCAAGAGGTCTTTCATGGGTTGTAATGTCAGGCTAAGGTGTAAGGTAGGATAGAAAGGGATTTTAGAGTGGATAATGGTGAATGAAATTCAATTTAACATGCTAGACGTCTTGTTTATCAATCTTTATCATCTGGTAGCAATAATATCACTTATTTCCCACACTATTTTTGTTGCTACATATTTTGGTCATTTTGACCTCATATTTAGCTTTTCTTCTTTCCTTTTTTTTCTTTTTCTTTTTCTTTTTTTCTTTTTATTATATATCTATATAACCAAATTCAAACCATACGTACTATTATTGCACTAATACTTAAAAGACACTTCTAGACAAGACACGGATTGGACTTCATCACCCTAGGTTTCATAAAAAGGCTAAGGCTTTCTAGGGTTATTGTATTGGGTTATTCAAATGACAAGTTGGGGCTCAACATGGTGTCTAAAGGAAATTTATCAAGGTATGGAATTCAAAAGAAAAGGTTCAACAAATGGTTCATTCCTAATGCCTCTACCACCTTCATGCACATATTGGTTCATGATCTTGACACGCATCAATTACACGAGTTCTAACTTAAATGCATATTATGGTCTCCCTCATTATGAAACAATATAAAGCAAAAAAACATAATCTATGAATTGCTCAATTAAGCTTAAACTCTCACGCAAACAGTGGAAAAAGGTTAAAAATGTGAAGCATGTATGTCATCTACCATCCGGTTCGTTATGTCTTTTAAGAATTCTACCTAATTTTATAAAAACTTATGATGGGAATGCCTTACTATAATTTCAAAACAAGCATGCCAATAGATCTTTACATGCACAAACAAGTGATAATGAACCATGTATGAAATTTTTTTTAGGTCTCGTGCATAATTAAGCTTAATTTGAAGATTTATTTTTCAAAAAGGTTTAATTTTTTCAATTCTTCCCTTATCCCCACACTTGAGATACATTGTCCTAAATGTATGGTGGTCACAATTGGTATTTTCATAACATAGGGAAGTAGATTCTTAGTTTCATTCCTATTATTGCTAAACAAGACAATTCATTATGAAGAGAGACTAGTATACCATATCCTAACATATTATTAATCAATTTCAACAGAAGCATGAAAAGAATATTGTTCGAAACCAAAGTAGTGGAAAGAGCACATGTACCTGATCATAATAATTATTAGAAGCCGTCATCAACCGACTTGTGCCTCCCCACACTTGAGTGCTTGCGCCTCATAATTGACTATCAAAACAAAACAAAAACACACAAACTAATAGAAGAAATAAAACTCACTTTCGTAGGAATCACGGTTGCATTTAGCGTATGCATAAGCCTTTAAACCCCTCGGTAGACCCGAGTGGACGAGTTGTAGTCTCGTGAGGGTTTCTAGTGAACACACCCACAAAGGTCGCGGGTTGCTTCCCGTTAGCTCTAAGTTTAAAGCCTTCAGCCGGACTGTACCTGTCACCTCTAAGGTGGTCGAAGCCCACATTTTCCTAGCGAGTTTCCAATAAACGTTCGATAATTAACATACTAGTACCATAATTGCTTTCCAATGATTGGCATGTAAAATAAGAAGTTGTTAGGAAGCCACTTCATGATAGCTTGTCCAGTTTCATACAATGTCATCGTTCTTTTCTTCATCCTTATATCCTCTTCATTAACTTTGTAAGTTGGAGTAATAGGTACAGGAGAAGGGTCAGGATAAACTTTGATTAACTCAGTCTCTGGTTTTTTAAGAATTTTCATGTCTTGCTCCAAAAGATTCGTAACTAGTTCTTCCACTGTTTCCCCAACCATGGTGTTGTGATAAACTTTCATCGTTACTGGACAACATCACTTCGAATCGAACAATCTTTTCCTCCTCCTCCTCAGATTGATAAGTATGTTGAAATTGTTTAACATTTTGGATATCAAAATTTTCTTGTTTTTGATAAGGAAACTGACATTTATTTTGATCATAACATTGAGAAGTATTTGAGTGGTTTGAGCATCCATCGA
This sequence comes from Flaveria sonorensis, assembly GCA_025506505.1. NCBI lineage: Eukaryota > Viridiplantae > Streptophyta > Magnoliopsida > Asterales > Asteraceae > Flaveria > Flaveria sonorensis. Next base: position 34,715,067 of record CM046435.1, on the reverse strand, counting down.
AATCTCCTTGATTATGCCTATTAACATCCACGTATGTTGCCTGAGAGTATTCTTGATGATAGTAATTATGATCTTCCTAATAACATGAGCTTGTATCATGTCTGGTTCATAATTGTTGCAATACAAATCTTGCTCAAAGTTGTAGTTCGCCTCTAACTGATAATATCCTTCATAATATGGAGAAGATACCTCATAGTACGGATAAGATGATGGTACATCATCATAAAAAACATCCAACATATATAATTTTCTTCTCGCATCTTCACACTTTTAAAAGTACTCAGGATAATCATCTTGTGTGTGAACTGGACTCCCGCAAGCAGTACATGAATAATAAACTTGATTCACGGTTAGTTTTAACTACTTGAGAGTAACCTGCAAGACATAAAACACATAGCATAGCACCGCACAAAACAAAACAAAAGAAAGAAAATAAAACTAAAAAAAATTACAAAAAATAACACTTTGTGCACTAATTCCCCGGCAACGGTGCCATTTTGATATGGTTGTCGAGACTCGTCAAAAACAAGTTAATATCGGTCTTACCTACCCTTATTGCGTAAGGGTAAGTAAGATCCTCTCCACAGGGAATATGTGGAAAGTGTTTAACAATATGATTCAATTAACTTAAAGACACAAATTTTATAATTAAAAATTGGAACTTTGGATGAACTTAAGAACAAATGTGCATAAAGCAAAAAACTTTGAAACGAATTTACTTAAATAATGAAAAACAATCACTTCTGGGTTTCCAATTCCACAAGATCCACAATTGATACTTTCAAATTAGGGTTTGTAAGAAACAATACTTCAAAATCTTAGCTTTTGACTAATGTGGTAACAAAGAAACAATCTTTTAAGACTCGTTCATTCATAAAGTTACCAATTCACCTATATCACGTTCTCTACTTTTCTTAATGAGCTCACGATGCAAGGAAACCAAAAACTGATAATCAAGCACACAACTTTATTTATAAGTAAATCTTTTAACTTAATAAAAACATAAAACTTCATTCACTATTCAATTGTTCAATACAAAAACCTAATCAAACATACCAATTGCCTCACTTGACAAGATTTGTACTCCCGAAAGCAATCAAGAAGAACTTAGCCACGTATGGTCTTCATTGAATCTTCAATCTTGATTATATGATGATTAATGATGATTTGGTGTGTGTTAGGAAGCTTGAAAACACCTAAAATCACCTTGAATTTACTAGATTTTGGCTGGGAAAAGTGGTTCTTCGAGTTGGGGTTGGATAGGTTTAAGTAGACATCAAGATCCACAAAATCCGGGTGTTAGTTGAAGACCGGCGTATGATACGCCCAGGGTTGGCGTATCATATGCCCTCTCAGTATTCCTACTCCCAACTTTCTGTTATTTTTCCAAATACGCCCACTGATATGCCGCCCATACGCAAACCTACGTATTATACGCCCATATCCGACGTATGGTACGCCGGTATGCCTAATTTTGTGCTTTTTTTGTAACATTTTATGTTTACATCTTTAGTCTATGTAGTTTCATGTTTGGCTCCTTTTTCTCCAAAATAAGCTTGTTTAGGCTTCGAACACCTATAAACAAAACACAATCAAAGTAATCCCATTCCACAATAACAACGATGTAAAATCACATAATTAGATCAATTGAGCCTTGAATTATTATCACGTGATCACGCATCAAGGGAAGTTGTTGTGATGGCAAGGCAGGGTTCGTCTTGTCTTTGTTTCTGTACATTCTCTCCCTTTTTGGTAGCATCATCTTGAGAAGTAGATGAGCTAGAGGAAGAACTTAAAGAAACCTGAATTGGTACATGCCTGCAAACTTCTCAATCTTTGTCTCAGCTAGTTTAACCTTGAGATTTTCTATCTCAAGTTGCTGAGTGGCAGACCTATCCTCTAAAGTCTTAACCTTTAATTCAAGGTTTAAGACTTTAGAAAGCAGGTCTCTGACAATGAGTTTTAGACTAACCTCATCTTCTTTTGAAGAATCATTGGGAGATAAGATAACATACCTAGTATGTTCATCATCACCACCAGTAATGGTTTCTTGGTGCCCTGGATACCCATGTATGCTGATGTCTCTTTTAGAGTCATCAAGGGGCAAGGTAACCGTAGACTCATTCTCACTTATGTTACCACTATCCTGAGAGGTTAATGAAGCACTCTCAGTAGTGGCAGCTGAGCCTACTTGAGTCACCTCCACACCAGTTTGACTCACCTTAGTTTGGCTTAACTGATGTGGGATAGACATCAGAGGTTCCATAGGGCTCAGTTGATCTTGAGAGTGGTGTGGTAGATCAACATCATGGCTGGGATGAAACATAATGTCCTCATCAGGTCTGGTTAATAGGTCAAAGAAGGATAATAAGGTTAAATCTAATGACATGGGACCTTGGTCAGCACCTAAAGGTTCTTCTGCTAGAGCAGATGACCCGATGATGTTGATGTCCTTTTTTGGCTGCTCAAGGGAGTGTTGGGACTCACCCTGAGGGCTAAAGTCTTGGGTTGTCTGCTCAGCAGGTTAAGACTGAGGAGACTTAACGCTGAAATTTAAGGTCAATGGTGGAGGATGGTTGGACATCTGGCTGAGTGGGAGCCCTTAGTTCCACTAGAGCCTTTTTGGTTTGAAGAGATGGGACCTGATCAATCAGAGTAGATTTATCAGGGGTTTGTTTGGGGCGTCTTGTGTAAGTAATGGTAATTGGGTGGGAAGAAGTGATTGGCAGTTGAGTGGTGTTTTCTGGTGTGGGTTCATCACCTGCTGGGCTTCCAAGGAAGTCACAAGGAGCCGTTGGCTCGAGCATACCTAGAAGAAGATCAGTGAATCTTCCACTGAAGTTGGTGGACACCTTCTTCAAAGTTTTGAAGATGTCAGGCCGCATGTGAGGGACCAGTAGAATGTCTTCACATTGTAGTTTGTCCTGGTCCAGCTCACAGTTGATTATGTGCTGAATGAACCGAGGATACATGTAGAATGGATCTTGGGTGAGATTGCCTCTTAAGTTGTTCATCACAAAGCATGAGTAGTTGAAGCATAGGCCCTTTACCAACCTGTGGACTAGGCAGCCCAAATCATATGGGATTTGATCCCATCCCCCAGACTTGTTGGATAGGCAGTGCAGGATGATGTGCAGCAAGAACTTCCAATTGTAGGAGAAGTTGAATTTGTAGACTGTAGACTTCCTCACATAGCCGCCATATCCCATCTAACTGTAAGTGTCTTCTAACTCAGATTTGGGGAATTCAGTAGGGGCTCCCTCATCATAAAGCTCCAGATGCTTCCTGATGGTTGATTCAGAAATGGTGATCTCCTACCCGCAGATCCCGATCTGATGACCCTTTCATCATTTAGTGTCTCGCTTTGACCATTGGTGCAGAATTCAGCCATATGGTTAGAGTAGATGGTAGGGTTAACAGTGAGGGCAGTGAAGTATGCCGATTGAGATAGAAATTCAATAATAGGGGCAAAGTCGGCGTCCTTTGAAGAATCAAGGATAGCGACCTGATTATGTTGGGAATTAAGGGCCATTGTTAAGAGGTACTGTTGGATTGAAGGAATTTGAGAGTGAGTGAAGAAGATAGTGAAAATTTAGGATTTTTGCAGTGGTAAAGAAAGTAAAGAAAGAGTGTCGGTAATTTTAAATGGGGGGTAAAAAGCCAAACCGATAAGGTGAAAAGACCGTTTGGGTTTCGATTTGATAGGGGTGGTAAGATAAACCATTTAAAATATTACGACAATCATCAATAAAATCTTACTTTATACAGAGTGGCGCCCAAAGATTTCCGTTACACAATAAAAGTTTTCTTCTGAAGGTAAAGTTGCTTCCGAGAGAAAACATGTGTGTTTCTTAATAGTTTCTTCCAAAGTCATTTTACTTCCGAAAGCAAATCGTGTCTTAGTGACAAATTTGCTTCCTAGAGTACTGTCTTCTTTCGAGTTCTTTCGAGAACAGAAGATTAGGAAGATTCAAAAGTAGATTTGATCTATGATAAAGTTTTCTTTCGAGGCTAAAAACTCTTTGGAAGATAATATTTATGCAGAGGAATTTGCCTTCGGAAGATTGATAAAGATCTCTTCCGAGGGTAAATTTCTCTTCGAAAGTATTTACACTTAGATTTTTTAAGAAAGCCTTTTTTTGTAACATGGCTTAGATTATGTTTAGACAATATAGACAAGACATATTTTAAAAAAAGTATTTCAAAAGATAAGAACTAGTCAATGTTAATCATCCCAATAGCTGTAATTAACTATTTAAATATTTGTTCATCAAAGGCTTTGGTGAACAAGTCAGCATATTGTTCATTTGAATTCACTTTGACTAGCTTAATTAGATTTTTCTCATGAATATCTCTAATGAAATGATACCAGATGTCGATATGCTTTGTCTTGGAGTGCTTGATCGGATTCTCTGTGATAGAAATGGCACTCTTGTTGTCTGTGGTTAGGAGTCTCCATGAAGTTGAAACCATAGTCCAGCATCTGATTCTGAATCCATAGTAGTTGAGCAAAGCAGCACACAACAGCAATGTATTTAGCTTCAACAGTTGATGTAGAGACACATGATTGCTTCTTGCATTGCCAGGTAATAATCCTTCCACCAAGAAATTGAAATCCTCAGGATATGGATTTCTTGTTGATGTTGCAGCCTCCATAATCACTGTCAGTGTAGCCATAGAGATTGAAGTCTGCTGAATCAATATTTCAGATTCAATGAGCCTGGATCTTAGGATTCATCATGTTTAGATCTGGAAATTCAAAATTAAGATGGGTGTGTGTGTGTGAATCAAAGAACAAAAGAAGCAAATGATAATAAGTAGATGATTTCATTGATGTTGATAAACAAGTTACAATGAAAAATCAAATACAAAGATGGATGAAGATCAAACCCACACAAAGGAGAGGATATCTCCTTGGGTGGTGGTTCACACCATGAGAAACACACACACAAGAACCACTCTAGAACCACACTTGCAAAAATGCACTAGTGGGTCTATTTATACTATTATTACATCAAGACCTAATTTTGACTTTTATTTTTGTCTTGATGTTGACTTTGTCTTGTTGACTTGTCTTGCATTTGTTTTTCTGCTGTTTATCAACTTGGTAACTGAACTCGTACAATAAGATCTTCAGTCGGCTATGATTATCATTTTGGTAAGCTTCAGTTTATTTAATTGTTGAACCCAACAATACTCCCCCTAAACTGATGCTTGCCAAACTCTAACTTTGAAGATCTTCTCTATCCATGTTTTCTTGATCAACTGATGTTCTGACACATTTCACTATTGTTCTCCCCCTTAGATTAAGCTTCTCCTAATATATTTCTGACAAAGGATAGAATCTCTTTGAGAATACTTAGCGCATTGGATATGGGTCGTATCACTTTTGGATTACTGTTCATATCACACTAAAGGATTAGAATGTATTAGGCATATGAGGAGGCTTTGAATTTCAATAAACAACATCAAGAACATGAATCAATCTTGAAAACACTTCCACTCTTTGAATCTCTGAAATAACTTGATAATTTCATTCTTTAGTTGACTGTCATTTCCCTTGATTAAAGTCTGTCTAATTGTTTCGCTCAGTAGATAGACATGGATGCAAAAAGTCATCACTAAAGATGAATACAAGTACTTCAGAAGGAGTATCTGACAGTTGTACAAATCCCTGAATAAATAAATGATTTCGTGACCAATGCTAATTTCTTCTTTTGTTTTGAATGCTCAAAATGGATGTGCCTTTGGGTTACAATCGTCCGCATTTGTTGGCACAACATTCGCATTCGTATAATGCACATCCGTTTTGTTTGATGATCATCTGTATTTGTGTGATGTTCATCCCATTTGTTTTGAGCATCAGTGCAAGAGTATTGACTGGTAATGCATCCGCATTTGTTTTATGCTTCATCCGCATTTGTTATGCTGCATCCACATTTATTTTCAGACATGCATTCGAACACAGTTTTGTTCAAACACTGATTTGCTTGAAACCTGTCAGAGTTGTTGATGGTTTTGGATGAACAACAACATCGTCTTCTTTTTCTTCATGATTTTCTTCATTGTTGATGATAATCGTGATCAATTGCATCGAATTTTGAAGAAATAACCAGCAACATGATTAATCGTCTTCAAATCGTACCAATTTGAACAGATTTGTTTATTTTCTTTTTGTATTTTGCGATGAACAAATGGGGTTTCGATGAACAGAGACATTCTTCATTTTTTGTTGTTTCTTCCTTGTTCTTGACATGATTAAAGATGAAATCAGATCTGAAAAATACATGAATCCAGCAACTAACAGCTGTGATACCATTTTGCTGAATCAATATTTCAGATTCAATGAGCGTAAATCTTAGGATTCATCATGTTCAGATCTGAAAATTCAAAATTAAGATGGGTGTGTGTGTGTGAATCAAAGAACAAAAGAAGCAGATGATAATAAGTAGATGTAAGGCCCCATTTCCGAAAACCCCACAGTTGATCAATCATTGCATAAAAACAATTAAAAGATACATCATTATCGTAGCGAAATTTAAAAACTTCTCATTTATAAGTTAAAACATATTAATTCATTGCATCATTCATTAAAATTTCAAAATACAACATCATATCAAAATGTGAATGCCAGCCTCAAAACGCCCCCAGTAGCTTATGCATCCATGCCTGCACCTCCTCAGCATCAACACAAAAACTTGCCAACTATTATGCATACAAAAAGTCAGCGACGCTGAGTGAGTTCTAGTTTTACAAATAAAATACTTTACTTTCGTTAAAACATAACCGTTACATTCGTTCGTGATCACACATCATACGTACACATTGATAATAATTATTATTATCTTCATCATCATTCATCATCATTCATTCATTCATCTCTCACCATCATCTAGATCCTGTCTCATGCAATACCCCCGACTCATGCTCGAAAGCTGATACTATATCGGGGCCTGTAAAACAAACCCCCGACTCATGCTCGAAAGCTGACAAAGTATCAGGGTAGGCGAAAAGGATTCCATCTCGTATGCAACACCCCCGACTCATGTTCGAAAGCTGATACTGTGCCGGGGCCTGTAAACAAACCCCCGACTCATGCTCGAAAGCTGACAAAGTATCGGGGTATGCGACAAGGATCCCATCTCGTATGCAACACCCCCGACTCATGCTCTAAAGCGGATACTATGCCGGGGCCTGTAAACAAACCATCGACTCATGCCCAAAGACTGACACAGTACCAGGGTGAGCAACAAAGATCTCATCACTGTCACACACCACACCCCCGACTCATGCTCGAAAGCTAATACTGTGCCAGGCCTGTAATCCTGTCTCATGCAATACCCTCGACTCATGCTCGAAAGCTAATACTGTACCGGGGCCTGTATACAAACCCCTGACTCATGCTCAGAAGCTGATACAGAACCAGGGTACACGACAAGGATCATATCTCGTATGCAACACCCCCGACTCATGCCCGAAGGCTGACACAGTACCGGGGCGGGCGTCAAAGGTCTCATCGTTCAATAGATCCATTCTCATTATCTTTCACTTTCGTTACATAATACTTTACTTATGCACTCATGCATAATAGGTAAAGCCACAACATACACATCATGAACATCAACAGCAACACACAACATGCGCAACACAACCGGCATAACCAACACAACAGAACTTAGCATAACCATCTACATCCCAAATCTCCTAGAAATACCAATCCTACAAAGAAATAAAAATGAACATCTTAGGCTCATGAGCATCTAAATTTGGATGAAAACAGTCTAGGCGCATGAGCACTATGCGGGCGCTTGAACACTATGCAGGCGCATGGACACTTCATGGGTGCATGAGCCACACTTAGGCGCATGAGCAGTGGGCGCATAAGCATAATCTGGGCGCATAGGAACTACTGGGGTGCATGAACACTTAGGCCAATGAGGTAGTTGGGCGCATGGGCAACTCTGGGCGCATGGGCACTAGTTGGTCGCATGTCCAACACTTAGGCACATGGGCAACTCTGGGTGCATGGAAAACAATCTGAAATATAACCTATGCTACAAATAACTCCCAAACATCGTTCTAACACATCCTAACACGAATCTACCATGCTACAACACTAAAACATGCTAAACACCAAACATAACCCAAGAACCACTTCTAAAACAAGCATCAACAGGGCACAGTCGAACATCATGCTGAAAACTCATGGTTTGCTTTAAAAACTTCTGCTCGGTATGCATAATAGGCCCAAACACTTAGAAAACCAGTAAAAAAAGGGGATCTAGAAACTCACCTTAAACAGCCTTCGAGTAGGGCACTTCAAACCCGAGAACCACCTGCAATTCACACCGAAAATCCATGAAAACGAGCGCTAAACACCAAAAATCTTGGTCCAGAACTCGAAAATCCAGCTGAAACCGAGGAATTACCCAAGAAAACTCACCTTTTGCAGATTCTTCTTCTTCTTCTCTCTCTAAAACCGGTGAAACTCTTCTTCTTTCTTCTTTGCAGCCGAGAACAGGTAGTAAGTTGGAGCATGGGCGGCCATGCCCTCCTTTTTAGACACAATTATAATAAAGTTTGCCACTTGCATAACTTTAGCCCCTCAACTTGAGTTATTTCACCTTTCTTTCTTTATACTTCTCTCTTTTTTTTTTTAATAAATTTCCGGGTGTTACAAGTCCACCCCCCTTATATAGGTTTTTTACTCGAAACCTGTCACTCCTCGAACAGTTATGGATAATGCTGTCTCATCTCTTCCTTGATCTTACATGTAGGCTCAGACCCCTTTTCGGGCTCCACTATACTTGCACAAGTGAAACCACCCTTCTCATTAGCCCTTCTCTCCCTTCTACCAGTAATGGCCACCGGTTGCTCCATGTAGTCGAGTCGTTCGTCCATCTCGATATCCTCTAGTGGCACGATCATATCCTCACCGATTGAGCACTTCCTCAGACAAGATACATGGAACGTTGGATGGATTCCACTTAACCCATCGGGTAGCTCCAGTCGATAGGCCACTTTCTCCTACCTGAGCAATAATTCAGAATGGCCCTATATACCTCGGTATTAGCTTTCCTTGCTTTCTTAATCAGATGATCCCCTTTCCATGGTGAGGCCTTCATCATTACTCCATCGCCGTAGGTCGGCACCGAACTCTTGTCGGGCGTGGTTGATCAAACCATCTTATTCCGACACTCGGTGTTTGTCTCATAGGCTGCTAGCCAATTCATCAGAAGGCATACACCTATTCACATGAGTTTGTCCTGAATAGTCTAGAAGGAAACACGTGCTCCCCTAATTCTATCGCTCAATCCTCTAGGGCATCAGGTAACCTAGTGGACTTACCAATATAGAAGGGTCATCGACCTTCCTACTTCCAACATGCAACTTATCACAGGAGGCAGCAGGAATGAAACTACTACTAGCACCACAATCAAAGTACAGATGCACAAATTTAATTTACTAGAAACGTACCTGACGTCACGTCGGAGTCCACTCTAGCCTCCTCCCGGTCATAGTGAATGCTCTAACCTTCATACTCTGCTCTCCTTCTCAGCCCCTTCCGTGCACCGGAGTTCTCTGCCCTCGACTTCTTGCAGTCTCTACTCATATGTCCAATCTCGCCACAGCTGTAACATTTAGCCATGTGGCAGTTCCTCGCCCTGTGGCCCTCTTTCCCACACTGAAAGCAGATGTTCAGTCCCCACTAGCACTCCCCCTCGTGGCCTCTACCACACTTCTTGCATACTTCCTCTCTCCCTGTTATCTTTTTCTGATCATCGACCCTCATCGTCTTACCTTAAGCCATAAATCCACCATCATTGTCCCGCCTTCCATTCCCATTCATAACATTGCCCCGCTCCTTCTCCACATCCACTATCACCATCGCCTCTCGCTCATCATAAAGTCTCCCTGCTAGATCGACCACCAACCTAAACGTACCTGGCTGAGTGGCGATCAGATGTTTGTGGATATCTGCAGGCAGACCTTGAATGTACCTCTTGATCTTTCATGATACAGGCGTCACCTAATCTAGCACCAGTCTTTCCATCTCATTGAACTTCGTGGTGTACTGCTGGTGTGTCATCATTCTCGCCTCCAATTGCAGGAACTCTCTCTCAACTTAAGCTCCCTATGAGGGCAAAACTCCTGAATTACCAACCTCTTCATCTCATTCCACCTCATCCTCCCGATTACCCTGGTACCCTCGGCTTGGACAATGTTATCCCACCAGCACAAGGCCGAGTAGCAAACTTCACCTTCTGATCCTCTAGGCACTCGCTGATATCAAGTATCGCCTCCATCTCCCACACCTAACGGTGAGCAGCAGCAGCACTCCCATTCCCATCGAACGTAGGGGCCCTGCTCCTTTGGAATGCCCCATAGCTGCATCCCCTCATAGTTTCCTGCACAACTTCCTCCTCCTCATTGTCGCCGGAGACAACCATATCAGTCTCTGGTTACTTTCTTCCCCTTAAACCTCCTTCCTTGCTTCCTCGTCTAGCAGTCTTCCTCTTCTCAGCCTCCTTCTTCTCATCCTCCTTCACAGCTCTAATAACCTCAGTCACTACAGTCAGCAGAACTGTCTGCATTACCAAATGAACTTCCTCTACTACTACCTCCCTCATTTAGGCCTTAGGATTAGCACTTTCATCTCCACCGTCCTAGTGACGAAGCTCGGGCTCTTCAGGAGCCATTTCAACAGTCTTAGCTCTGCTCCTCGTGACTCGCGGTCTAACACCACATCCACCCCGACCTCCACCTCACGAAGACTCAGAAGATCTACCACCAGCCATCACTAAATACTACAAGATTCAAACACCAACACGGTCATTCAAGGTAATATGTAAGGCCCCATTCTCAGAAACTCACAGTTGGTCGATCACAGCGTTAATTATATAAAAATACATACATATCATCGAACATAGCAGCGGATTAAGTTTAACAAAATCCATTCACGCATTAATATTTAATGTTGCCAAATAATACATCATTGTATTTTAGGAGTTACAAAAGGATCGTTCAGTTGCATTACAAAACAACAATATCATTATGCACAAATGGATGTCAGTCTTGCCCGCCAAGTAGCTAATCGCGTGCCATCCCCAGCAACAAGTTACTTGCCAACTGAAAATACATAAAACTTAGCGTTGCTGAGTGAGTTCTAGTTTTTTAGAACTAAAATCCCTTGTTTAGAAATATAAAAATATCATTTTCTTAAAATACTTCCTTTTCATAAATCAGTTACTTCCGTACGTGATCACACATCGTACGTACAATAAGATAATATTCATTATTATCCTTCATCATTCATCTCATTCATTTTGTACTTTTATCATTGTCTTTCACTTTCTACAAGACCAATGTGCAATACCTCGAACATTGTGCATGAAGCTGGTACTGGGCCTGTGGTCTATAAATAAACCCTGAACATTGTGCACGAAGCTGACTCCAGTACCTGGGGCAAGCAAAAAGGGTCCTGTCAATCTCAAAGATTGGCCCTGCATGCATCCTCATGGGGTAGCTAACCCGCACATAGTTGAGCTGACAACCCGTGGCTGTGAACCTCCTTTCATTTTGCTTGGAAGACTTTCATTCATTCGTTAAGTTCCACTTTTCATTAACATTAATCTTTCACTTCATTTATGATAATACTTTACGTACCTGGGGCAAGCAACAAGGGTCCAGTCAATCTCTAAGATTGGCCCTGCATGCATCCTCATGGGGTAGCTAACTCGCACACAGTTGAGTTGACAACCCGTGGCTGTGAACCTCCTTTCATTTTTCTTGCAAGACTTTCATTCATTCGTTAAGTTCCACTTTTCATTAACATTAATCTTTCACTTCATTTATGATAATACTTTACGAATACGAGCATAAACACACCACGTAAAGTCACATAATAATACATAATATGGAACATAGGAACATGCCATAAACAAGCATAACATCAACAAACATAACCACCAAAACATCCAAGGGTTAAGTCTTAAAATTTCAAATTTCCAAAATTCCAGAAATTTTCTAAGGCAATTAGGCGCATTAACACTATGTAGGCGCATGAGTACTATGTAGGCCGCACCAACACTTAGGCGCATGAGAAAACTTAGGCGTATGAGGAAACCTAGGAGCATGAGCACTGCTTGGGTGCATGAGCCTTACTTAGGCGCATGAGCACTTAGGCGTATGAGGTACTGTTTGGGCACATGAACCAACACTTAGGCGCATGAACAATTTTCTGGGCGCATGGGTACTATTGGGGCGCATGGGCTAGTACTTAGGCTTTTTGGCAGAATTCTCAAGCACATGAGCCCTATTTGGGCGCATATAGGCGTCTGAGTTATGAGCAGCAGTTATGTTAAAACTTATAACTTTTCAGTCACAAATCATCATCCTAACATGTCTTTCACTTAAATCTAGCATTTTAGGCACCTAGAACAAGCATAACCCCACAACATACAAGAATCCACACATACGGTTAACATACATATAAGTTGTAAAACATTTTTACATGCATTTTCAGCCCCAAAAGAAGTTTAAAACACAAAACCGGGGATCTAGAACTCACCAATTGCAGGCTTCAAGTAAAACTCCACCAAACTTGAGGGCATAAAGAGTTCAAACAACCAAAACACACCAAAAACACATAACCAAGCAAAACACATAAGAATCGGTCCACAAGCTGAAAATTCAGCTGAAACCGAAGCAAAAACACAAGAAAATACCTACTTCGAAAATATCAGCTTCTTCTTCTTGAAAAAACCCGAGAGAACTGCTCTTCCTTCTTCTTTCTTGTTTCCAGCCAAAAGTAGGTGTAGTAAAAGAAGATGCATGTGCGACCATACCCTTATAAACATAAAATAATAGTGTTTTGCACCTTGTACACTTGACCCCCTCCACTTGTACCCATTATCTTTTCTTTCAAGATACTTTTCTTTTCCTTTATTTTAAACAAATTTTCGGGTGTTACAAGTCCACCACCCTTATAGAGGTTCGTCCCCGAAACCTGTCATTCTTCAAATAGTTGTGGGTAATGTTGTCTCGTCTCTTCCTCGGTCTCCCACGTAGACTCAGTTCCCTTCATGTGTCTCCACCGCACTCGCACCAGTGGAACCACTTTATTCCGTAGCCTCTTTTCCTTTTGGTCAATGATTGCCACTAGTTGCTTTACATAGTTGAGTCGTTCATCCACTTCAATGTCCTTCAGTGGTACAATCATGTCTTCATCAGCTAGGCATTTTCTCAGATGAGATACATGAAATGTTGGATGAATCCCACTTAACTCATTGGATAGCTCCAACTTATAGGCCACTTCTCCTACTCAAGCAATGATTCAAAAACGTCCTATATATCTCGGACTGAGCTTACCCCGCCTTCTAAACCGGATGATTCCTTTCCATGGCGAGACCTTCAACATGACTCTATCACCCTCATTGAATTCAATCGGTCTCGCCTCTTGTCGGCATACGACTTTTGTCTATCCTTCGCTGCCTTCATAAAGGCTTGGATCTTTTCTAACTTCTCAGTCAAAGCCTCGATCACCTCAATACTTCCAAACTCTTTCTGCCCGATGTCCCCCCAACACACGGGCGTTCTACACTTCCTACCGTATAGCATCTCATAAGGAGGCATGCCAATACTGGCATGATAACTGTTATTGTATGAGAATTCAGCTAACGGTAAGTGTTTATCCCAACTCCCTCCGAAATCAATCACACATGCCCGAAGCATGTCCTCGAGTGTCTGAATCGTCCTCTCAGACTGACCATCTGTCTGAGGATGACACGTAGTGCTAATGTGTAGCCTCGTCCCCATCGCATCATGGAATCTCTTCCAAAACTTAGATGTAAACCGAGTGTCACGGTCCAACACAATAGACACCAGTACGCCATGACGAGCTACAATCTCCTAAATGAATAGATCCGCCAACCTCTCGGATGAATACGTCTTGCGGATCGGCAAAAAGTGAGCACTCTTCGTCAGACGGTCAACTATCACCCATATGGCATCGTGCCCCCTTGCCGTACATGGTAACTTCGTGATGAAGTCCATGGTGATGTGCTCCCACTTCCACTCGGGTATATCCAAAGGTTGGATCTTCCCGTATGGCTTCTGATGCTCTGCCTTCACTTGCAAGCATATAAGGCACTTACTCACATACTCCGCCATATTACGCTTCATACCCGGCCACCAGTAATCTTTCTTCATATCATGATACATCTTGGTAGCATCGGGATGAATGGAGTATCGAGTCTTATGAGCCTCATCCATGATTCGCCCCCGTAGGTCTCCATAACGAGGGATCCACATCTGCCCAAAGCGGGTTTTAACTCCGAGAGTATTTTCCCCTAACTCCGTGACCAGACCTCTCATTCTTTCAGAGTTAAGGCGATCTTCTTTCAACGCCTCATCTTGGAACTCCATGAACTGTATCATTACATCAGAGGTCATAATCAACTGGGAAGCTTTCACCTGGATTGGCTCGGGGTCTCTCTTTTCGGCTAAGGGCATCTGCCACTATGTTGGCCTTGCCAGGATAATAGTGGATCTCATAATCATAATCCTTGATCAATTCTAACCACCTCCTTAGCCTCATATTAAGGTCTTTCTGCTCAAAGAAGTATTTCAAACTTTTATGGTCGGTCCGTGAAGATAGTGTACTTCGTCCCATACAAGTTGTGCCTCCAAATCTTCAACGCGAAGACCACGGCCGCTAGCTCCAAGTCATGAGTGGGGTAATTAGCCTCGTGGATTTTCACCTGTCAGGACGCATAGGCTATTACTCTTCCTTGTTGCATCAAAACGCAACCCAACCCTAAATAAGAAGCATCCGAATAGACCACTAAGTCTTTGTTCCCTTCAGGCAATGTCAAGATAGGAGCATGAGTCAATCTCATCTTTAACTCCTCAAAAGCATTCTCTTGTTCCAGACCCCATACAAACTTTATGTCCTTGCGGGTCAACTTGGTCAATGGTGAGGCTATCTTGGAAAAGTCTTGGATGAAACTCCTGTAGTAGCCCGCCAAACCCAAGAAACTACGAATCTCGGATGGCTTTTTTAGAGACTTCCATTGCATCACCGCCATAACCTTTTCCTGGTCTACTATGATCCATTCGGAATTTACCACATGACCCAAAAACTGAACCTCGCGCAACCAGAATGCATACTTGGAAAACTTAGTGTACAGCTTCTCTCTTCTGAGTGTCTCCAATACTTCACGAATGTGACCGGCATGTTCTTCTCCGCTCTTCGAATAAATCAAAATATCATCAAATCGGCTGACACAGCCAATTCATCGAATCCATAAAGGTAGCTGGCGCGTTAGTTAGACCAAAGGACATAACGAGAAACTCGTAGTGTCCTTAACACGTGCGAAAAGCAGTTTTGGGGATATCCTGTTCCTTCACCTTCAATTAATGGTAGCCACATCGGAGATCTATTCTCGAGAACCAACTGGCACCTTGGAGTTGATCAAACAAGTCATCTATTCTTGGTAGCGGATATTGATTCTTCACCGTCAACTTGTTTAACTCATGGTAGTCAATGCACATTCTCATACTACCATCCTTCTTCTTTACAAACAGGACTAGAGCTCCCCAGGGAGAGATACTCGGTCGGATGAACCCTTTGTCCAGCAACTCTTGCAATTGAACCATCAGTTTCTTCATTTCAGACGGAGCCAATCGATACGGTGCCTTGGTAACAGGTTGAGAACCAGGCCTCAAATCAATCTGAAACTCGATCTCGCGGTCCGGTGGCACACCTGGTAAATCTTCTGGGAACACGTCTGGAAAGTCACACACAACTGGTATGTCGGATAATTTGGTACTGACACATTCACATCTTTCACGTAAGCCAGGTAGGCACTACATCCCCGTTTCATGCACTTCTCGGCCACCACCATCGAAATTACCTTCGGAACCCTAGTAACTCGGTCACCGTAGACCGTTACCGAACTTCCATCGGGCGCTGTCAGACGGATCATCTTCTTACGACACATAATATTTGCCTCATAGGTTGCTAACCAATCCATCACTAGAACTACATCAAATCCGCCTAGGGGCCTCACGAACAATTTAGCAGAGAACCTATGGCTTTCCAATTCTATGTCACAATCTTCTATCATCTTAGAAATTCTGGTAGACTTACCAATAGCAGTTTCTACATCGAAGGGCTCATCAATATTTCTACTACTAACAGCCAACGTAGCATAGAAAGTAGCAGAAATGAAACTCCTACTAGCACCAGAATCAAATAATAAAGAGGCACAAGTTTGGTTTACTAGAAACGTACCTGACACGACGTCGGGGTCCACTCTGGCCTCCTCCTGGGTCATCGTGAACGCTCTAGCGCTTGCCCTCTGCCCTTCATTCTCAGTTCTCTTCTTCGCCCCAGAATTCTCGGCCCTCGGCTTCTTGCAATCCCTACTCACATGACACATGACCCTCTTCACCACAGCTATAGCACTTCAACATCCTACAATCCCATGCAATATGACCAGGCTTCCCACACTTGAAGCATACATTCGATCCCCACTTACACTCTCCAGTGTGCTCCTTCCAACATTTTCCACACTTCTTCATCCCCGTGCTTGATGACACCACCCTTCGGTCATCCACCCTCGTCCTCTTGTTGTTTGGAGTGAAACCACCACGTCCAAACCGCATTCCATTCCAGTTCCTGTCACCACCACCCTTTTTATTCACCTCCATTACCGCCACCTCTTCCCTTTCATCATACAGCCTCCCTGCCAGATCGACCACCGACCTAAAAGTACTCGACCAGGCGGCGATCATGTGGCTACGGATATCCACCGGTAATCCGTGAATATACCTCTTGATCTTCCTTGACACCGGCGTCACCTGATCCGGTACCAATCTTGCCATCTCATAAACTTCGTGGTGTATTGCTGGTATGTCATGGTTCCCGCCTCTAACTGCAGGAACTCCCTCTCTATCTTGTCCAGCTCCCGGTGAGGACAAAACTCTTCAACCACCATTTTCTTCAGTTCTCCCGACCTCATTTTCCCAATAGCCCCGCTGCCCTTGGCTTGGGCCATATTATCCCACCAGCATAAAGCTGTGTCCATGAATGAGTGAGTAGCAAACTTCACCCTTTGGTCCTCCCTACATTCACTGATCTCCAATATAGCCTCCATCTCTCTCACCCATGGGTGAGCAGCAGTAGCGTTACCATTGCCATAAAAAGTTAGGGGTTTGCATCGTTGGAATGTCCTATATCTGCACCCCCTCGCGGTTTCCCGCACTACTACCTCCTCCTCATCACTGGAGGCCGCCATCTTAGTGTTTAGTTACTCCCCTTCATCAGGATCTCTATTATCCCTCCTTCTCGCAACCGTTTTCCTTCTCTCCTCATCCTTCTCCTTCTTTTCACCTTCTCTCACTACACGAATGACCTTGGTCACCACAGCCGGCAGGATCGTCTGCATGACCTGATGCACTTCCTCCACGTCTGCCTCCTTTACTGAGGCTCTCATGCTCGGGCTCAGCAGGAGCCATCTTAGCAGTCCTAGTCGTGTTCCTTGTGACACGTGGTCCAGCACCACGGCCACCCCGTACTCCTCCTCGAGAAGCTTTCAACGATCTACCACCAGCCATCTTCAAAACACTATAAGATTCAACACCAACATGGTCATTCAAGGTAATATCTCAGTTGATGTCAAGTATAGTAAGTCCCTAATTACAGTGGCCAGTTATGATTAGCCACTTACTTTACTCTTCATCCCCCAAGCATTGCCTATCCTGACTAGATCAGTATCCAAATCTACTAAGAGCACATAAACTCAAATAACACATGCACATAATACCGGTTAACATTTAAGAAAACGATGGCACGTAGCTACTTGGGCTGGCATCCTTCCATTCGGTCCCATTCTTAGTTTAAGCTTAGGTTTTGAAAATGTTTTACCAATTTCTCTTAAACTTTGGCTCTGATACCAACTTATAAGGCCCCGTTCCCAGAAACCTCACAGTTGGTAGATCACAGCATTAATTATATAAAAATACATACATATCATCGAACGTAGCAGTGGATTAATTTTAACAAAACCCATTCCTGCATTAATATTTAATGTTGCCAAATAATACATCATTGTATTTTAGGAGTTACAAAAGGATTGTTCAGTTGCATTATAAAACAACAATATCATTATGCATAAATGGATGTCAGTCTTTCCTACCAAGTAGCTTCACCCACGTGCCATTCCCAGCAACAAGTTACCTGCCAACTGAAAATGCATAAAAGTCAGCGTTGCTGAGTCAGTTCTAGTTTTTTAGAATTAAAATCCCTTGTTTAGATACATAAAAATATCATTTTCTTAAAATACTTCCTTTTCATAAATCCTTTACTTCCGTACGTGATCACACATCGTACGTACAACAAGATATTATTCATTATTATCCTTCATCATTCATCTCATTCATTTCGTACTTTTATTATTATCATTCACTTTCTACCAGACCAATGTGCAATACCTCGAACATTGTGCACGAAGCTGGTACTGGGCCTGAGGTCTATAAATAGACCCCAAACATTGTGCATAAAGCTTACTCCAGTACCTGGAGCAAGCAACAAGGGTCTCATCAATCTCAAAGATTGGCCCTGCATACATCCTCATGGGGTAGCTAACCCGCACACAGTTGAGCTGATAACCCGTGGCTGTGAACCTCCTTTCATTTTGCTTGCAAGACTTTCATTCATTCATTAAGTTCCACTTTTCATTAACATTAATCTTTTAATTCATTTATGATAATACTTTACGTATACGAGCATAAACACACCACGTAAAGTCATATAATAATACATAATATGGAACATAGGATCTGGCCACAAACAAACATAACATAAACAAACATAACCACCAAAACATCCAAGGGTTAAGTCTTAAAATTTCAAATTTCCAAAATTCCAGAAATTTTCTAAGGTAATTAGGCGCATTAACACTATGTAGGCGCATGAGTACTATGCAGGCGCACCAACACTTAGGCGTATGAGAAAACTTAGGCGCATGAGGAAGCCTAGGTGTATGAGCACTTCGTGGGCGCATGAGCCTTACTTAGGTGCATGAGCCTTACTTAGGCGTATGAGCACTTAGGCATATGAGGTATTGTTTGGGCGCATGAACCAACACTTAGGCGCATGAACAATTTTCTGGGCGCATGGGTACTATTAGCGCGCATGGGCTGGTACTTAGTCTTTTTGGTAGAATTCTCAGGTTCATGAGCCCTATTTGGGTGCATGAGAAGGGACTTAGGCGTCTGAGTCAATTTCAGGCGCATGAGCAGCAGTTATGTTAAAACTTATAACTTTTCAGTCCCAAATCATCATCCTAACATGTCTTTAACTTAAATCTAGCATTTTAGGCACCTAGAACAGGCATAACCCTACAATATACAAGAATCCATACATACATACATACGGTTAACATACATGTAAGTTGTAAAACATTTTTACATGCATTTTCAGCCCCAAAAGAAGTTTAAAACATAAAACCGAGGATCTAGAACTCACCAATTGCAGCCTTCAAGTAAAACTCAACCAAACTTGAGGGCACAAAGAGTTCAAACAACCTAAAAACACCAAAAACACATAACCAAGCACAAAAACACACAAGAATCGGTCCACAAGCTGAAAATTCAGCTGAAACCGAACTAAAAACACAAGAAAATACGTACCTTCGGAAAGATCAGCTCTTCATCTTGAAAAAAACTAAGAGAACTGCTCTTCCTTCTTCTTTCTTGTTTCCAGCCGAAAGTGGCTGTAGAAAAAGCAGATGCATGGGCGACCATACCCTTATAAACATAAAATAATAGTGTTTTACACCTTGTATACTTTATCCCCTCCACTTGTGCCCATTATCTTTTCTTTCAAGATAATTTTCTTTTCCTTTATTTTAAACAAATGTTTGGGTGTTACATAATAGCTCAGATTATGTCAAGTATAGTAAGTCCCTAATTACAGTGGCCAATTGTGATTAGCCACTTACTTTACCCTTCATTCCTCGAGCATTTCCTAGCCTGACTACATCAGTATCAAAATCTACCCAAAAGCACATAAAACACATAACACGCGCACATAATTCCCCTTTTCAATAACTTACATAAAACGTTCACGTAAAACCTTTACCGGCAGGCATGTAGCTACTAGGACTGGCATCCCTTTCCTTTTGTCCCATTCTTAGTTTAAGTTTAGGTTCTTTTGAAAATATTTACCCAATTCTCTTAAACTTTGGCTCTGATACCAACTTGTAAGGCCCCGTTTCCGAAAACCCCACAGTTGGTCAATCATTGCATAAAAACATTTAAAAGATACATCATTATCGTAGCGGAATTTAAAAACTTCTTATTTATAAGTTAAAACATATCAATTCATTACATCATTCATGTAAATTTCAAAATACAACATCATATCAAAATGTGAATGCCAGCCTCAAAACGCCCCCAGTAGCTTATGCATCCATGCCTGAAGCTCCTCAGCATCAACACAAAAACCTACCAACTATTATGCATACAAAAAGTCAACGACGCTAAGTGAGTTCTAGTTTTACAAATAAAATACTTTACTTTCATTAAAACATAACCTTTACATTCGTTCGTGATCATACATCATACGTACACATTGATAATAATTAATATTATCTTCATCATCGTTCATCATCATTCATTCATTCATCTCTTACCATCATCCAGATCCTATCTCATGCAATACCCCTGACTCATGCTCGAAGCTGATACTGTGCTGGGGCCTGTAAACAAACCCCCGACTCATGCTCGAAAGCTGACACACTACCTAGGTACGCGACAAGGATCCCATCTCGTATGCAACACCCCCGACTCATGTTCGAAAGCTGATACTGTGCCGGGGCCTGTAAACAAACCCCCGACTCATGCCCGAAGGCTGACACAGTACCGGGGTGAGCAACAAAGATCTCATCACTCTCACACACCACACCCCCGACTCATGCTTGAAAGCTAATACTATGCCGGGGCCTGTAATGTTATCTCATGCAATACCCCCGACTCAAGCTCGAAAGCTGATACTGTGCCGAGGCCTGTAAACAAACCCCCGACTGATGTTTGAAAGCTAACACAGCACCGGGGTACACGACAAGGATCCTATCTCGTATGCAACACCCCCGACTCATGCCCGAAGGCTGACACAGTACCGGGGCGGGCTTCAAAGGACTCATCATTCAATACCTCCATTCTCATTATCTTTCACTTTCATTACATAATACTTTACTTATGCACTCATACATAATAGGTAAAGGCACAACATACACATCATGAACGTCAACAGCAACACACAACATGCGTAACACAACCGGCATAACCAACACAAGAAAAATTAGCACAACCATCTACCTCCCAAATCTCCCAGAAATATCAAGCCTACAAAGAAATGCTGATGAACATCTTAGGCGCATGAGCATCTAAATTAGGATGAAAACAGTCTAGGAGCATGAGCACTATGCGGGCGCTTGAACACTATGCAGGCGCATGGACACTGCTTGGGTGCATGAGCCACACTTAGGCGCATGAGTAGTGGGCACATGCGGTACTTGGGCGTATGGGCATAATCTTGGCGCATGGGAACTGCTAGGGCGCATGAACACTTAGGCGCATGAGGTACTTGGGAGCCTGGGCAACTCTGGGCGCATGGGCACTAGTTGGTCGCATGGAAAACAATCTGAAATATAACCTATGCTACAAACAATTCCCAAACATCATTCTAACACATCCTAACACGTATCTACCATGCTACAACACTAAAATATGCTAAACACCAAACATAACCCAAGAACCACTTCTAAAACAAGCATCAACAAGGCACAATCGAACATCATGCTGAAAACTCATGGTTTGCTTTAAAAACATCTACTCGGTATGCATAATAGCCCTAAACACTTAGAAAACCAATCAAAAGAGGGGATCTAGAAACTCGCCTTGAATAGCCCTCGAGTAGGGCATTTCAAACCCGAGACCCACCTGCAATTCACACATAAAATCCACGAAAACGAGTGCTAAACACCAAAAGTCTCGGTCCAGAACTCGAAAATCCAGCTGAAACCGGAACAATTACCCAAGAAAACTCACCTTTTGCAGATTCTTCTTCTTCTTCTCTCTCTAAAACCGGTGAAACTCTTCTTCTTTCTTTTTTGCAGCCGAGAACAGGTAGTAAATAGGAGCATGGGAGGCCATGCCCTCCTTTTTAAACATAATTATAATAAAGTTTGCCACTTGCACAACTTTAGCCCCTCAACTTGAGTTATTTCACCTTTCTTTCTTTATACTTCTCTTTTCTTTTCTTTTTAATAAATTTCTGGATGTTACAGTAGATAATTTCATTGATGTTGATAAACAAGTTACAATGAAAAATCAAATACAAAGATGGATGAAGATCAAACCCACCCAAAGGAGAGGATTTCTCCTTGGGTGGTCGTTCACACCATCAGAAACACACACACAAGAACCACTCTTGAACCACACTTGCAAAAATGCACTATTGGGTCTATTTATACTATTATTACATCAAGACCTAATTTTGACTTTTCTTTTTGTCTTGATGTTGACTTTATCTTATTGACTTGTCTTGTATTTGTTTTTCTTCTGTTTATCAACTTGGTCTCTGAACTCGTACAATTACATCTTCAGTCGGCTCTGATTATCATTTTGGTAAGCTTCAGTTTATTTAATTATTGAACCCAACAATACTCCCCCTAAACTGATGCTTGCCAAACTCTAACTTTGATCTATTCATATCACACTCAAAGGATTAGAATGTATTAGGCATATGATGAGGCATTGAACTTCAATAAACAACATCAAGAACATAAATCAATCTTGAAAACACTTCCACTCTTTGAATCTCTGAAATAACTTGATAATTTCATTCTTCAGTTGACTGTCATTTCCCTTGATTAAAGTCTGTCTAATTGTTCCGCTCAGTAGATAGACATGGGTGCAAAAAGTCATCTCAGAAAATGAATCAAGTACTTCAGAAGGAACATCTGACAGTTGTACAAATCCCTGAATAAATCAATGATTTTGTGACCAAAGCTGATTTCTTCTTTTGTTTTGAATGCTCAAAATGGATGTGCCTTTTGGTTGCAATCATCCGCATTTGTTGGCACAACATTCGCATTCGTATAATGCACATCCGTATTTGTTTGATGATCATCTGTATTTGTGTGATGTTCATCCGCATTTGTTTTGAGCATCAGTGCATGAGTATTGACTGGTAATGCATCCGTATTTGTTTTATGCTTCATCCGCATCTGTTATGCTGCATCCGTATTTGTTTGCAGACATTCATTTGAACACAGTTTTGCTGAAACATTTATTTGCTTGAAACCCATCAGAGTTGTTGGTGGTTTTGGATGAACAGCAACATCGTCTTCTTTTTCTTCCTGATTTTCTTTATTATTGATGATAATCATGAGCAATTGCATCAAATCTTGAAGAAATAATCAGCAACACGATTAATCGTCTTCAAATCGTACCAATTTGAATAGATTTGTTTGTTTTCTTCTTGTATTTTGCGATGAACAGATGGGGTTTCGATGAATAGAGACCTTCATTTTTTGTTGTTTCTTCCTTGTTCTTGACATCATTAAACAGATCTGAAAAATACATGAATCCAGCAACCAACAGCTCTGATACCATTTTGCTGAATTAGTATTTCAGATTCAACGAGCCTGGATCTTAGGATTCCTGATGTTCAGATCTGAAAATTCAAAATTAAGATGGGTGTGTGTGTGTGAATCAAAGAACAAAAGAAGCAGATGATAATAAGTAGATGATTTCATTGATGTTGATAAACAAGTTACAATGAAAAATCAAATACAAAGATGGATGAAGATCAAAGCCACCCAAAGGAGAGGATTTCTCCTTGGGTGGTGGTTCACACCATCAGAAACACACAAACAAGAACCACTCTTTAACCACACTTGCAAAAATGCACTAGTGGGTCTATTTATACTATTATTACATCAAGACCTAATTTTGACTTTTCTTTTTGTCTTGATGTTGACTTTGTCTTGTTCACTTGTCTTGTATTTGTTTTTTTTCTATTTATCAACTTGGTCTCTGAACTTGTACAGTGAGATCTTCAGTCGGCTTTGATTATCATTTTGGTATGCTTCAGTTTATTTAATTGTTGAACCCAATAATACTCCCCTTAAACTGATGCTTGCCAAACTCTAACTTTGAAGATCTTCTCTGTCACATGTTTTCTTGATCAACTGATGTTCTGACATAGTTCAATATTGTTCTCCCCCTCAGATTAAGCTTCTCCTAATATATCTCTGACAAAGGATAGAATCTCTTTGAGAATACTTAGCGCATTGGATATGGGTCGTATCACTTTTGGATTACTGTTCATATCACACTCAAAGGATTAGAATGTATTAGGCATATGATAAGGCTTTGAACTTCAATAAACAACATCAAGAACATAAATCAATCTTGAAAACACTTCCACTCTTTGAATCTCTGAAATAACTTGATAATTTCATTCTTTAGTTGACTGTCATTTCCCTTGATTAAAGTCTGTCTAACTGTTTCACTCAGTAGATAGACGCGGGTGCAAAAAGTCATCATAGAAGATGAATACAAGTACTTCAGAAGGAGCATCTGATAGTTGTACAAATCCCTGAATAAATCAATGATTTTGTTACCAAAGTTGATTTCTTCTTTTGTTTTGAATGCTCAAAATGGATGTGCCTTTTGGTTGCAATCATCCGCATTTGTTGGCACAACATCCACATTTGTATAATGCACATCCGCATTTGTTTGATGATAATCCGCATTTGTGTGATGTTCATCTGCATTTGTTTTGAAGGGCATGAGTATTGACTGGTAATGCATCCACTTTGTTTTATGCTTCATCCTCATTTGTTATGCTGCATCCACATTTGTTATGCTACATCCGCATTTGTTTGCAGACATGCATTCGAACATAGTTTTGTTCAAACACTGATTGCTTGAAACCCATCAGAGTTGTTGATGGTTTTAGATGAACAACAACATCGTCTTCTTTTTCTTCATGATTTTCTTCATTTTTGATGATAATCGTGAGCAATTGCATCAAATCTTGAAGAAATAATCAGCAACATGATTAATCGTCTTCAAATCGTACCAATTTTAACAGATTTATTTGTTTTCTTTTTGTATTTTGCAATGAACAGATGGGGTTTCGATGAACAGAGACCTTCTTCATTTTTTGTTGTTTCTTCCTTGTTCTAGACATCATTAAAGATGAAATCAGATCTAAAAAGTACATGAATCCAACAACCAACAGCTCTGATACCATTTTGCTGAATCAATATTTTGTTTTTAATGAGCCTGGATCTTAGGATTCATCATGTTCAGATCTAAAAATTCAAAATTAAGATGGGTGTGTGTGTTTGAATCAAAGAACAAAAGAAGCAGATGATAATAAGTAGATGATTTCATTGATGTTGATAAACAGTTACAATGAAAAATAAAATACAAAGATGGATGGAGATCAAACCTACCCAAAGGAGAGGATTTCTCCTTGGGTGGTGGTTCAAACTATCAGAAACACACACACAAGAACCATTCTTGAACCATACTTGCAAAAATGCACTAGTGGGTATATTTATACTATTATTACATCAAGACTCAATTTTGATTTTTCTTTTTGTCTTGATGTTGACTTTGTCTTGTTGACTTGTCTTGTATTTGTTTTTCTTCTGTTTATCAACTTGGTCTCTGAACTCGTACAGTAAGATCTTCAGTCGACTATGATTATCATTTTGGTAAGCTTCAGTTTATTTCATTGTTGATCCCAACAAAGTCCTTATTCTTAGGATACAAGAGACCTAGTTTGGGAGCTCCTTTAAGGTATATAAAATTCTCTTAACAGCAATTAGGTGAGACACCTTGGGAGTAGCCTGTTATCTTGCATAGATGTAGGTTGCAAACATGATATCAGGTCTACTTGTAGTGAGATACATCAAAGATCCAATAATCACCCTGTACTGATGCTGATCAGTATCCTCCCTCTCGGAATCAAGACAAAGATTATGAGTTTTGGGAATAGGTGTCTTTGCTGGCTTACAATCTTTCATCTCAAATCTCTTTAAGATGTTCTTGATATACTTAGATTGATTGATAAAGAACCCTTCTTCCATCTACTTCACTTGAATTCCAAGAAAGAAATCCATCTTTCCCATTGAACTCATCTCAAATTTCTTCTTCATGATGCTGTCAAAGTCTTTGCATATTTGGTCATTTGAGGAACCAAATATGATGCTATCAATATAGACTTAAACAAGTAGCATGTCCTTTCCAGACTTCTTTATGAACAATATCTTGTCTATAGTGCCTCTGTGTGTAGCCATCCCTAAGAAGAAACTGAGACAGGGTCTCATACCACAGCCTAGGTGCTTGATGCAACCCATAAAGAGCTTTATCCAGTTTGCACACATAGTTGGGGTGTTGTGGGTCTTCAAATCCAGGTGGCTGACACACATAGACTTCTCTATCAATCTCCCCATATAAGAATGCACATTTGACATCAAGTTGATAGACAGTGAAGTTCTTGGACACTACAAAAGCAAGGAAGATTCTCAAAGCCTCAAGTCTTGCAACAAGTGCAAAGACATCAGTGTAATCTATGCCTTCCTCCTGTGTGTATCCTTGAACAACAAGTCTTTCGTTGTTTTTGATGATCAAACCTCTATCATCTTTCTTATTTCTTAACACCCACTTGTTGCTAATGGGGACTTGGCCAGGTAGCAATGGACATAAGTTCCATACCTTTTGCCTCTTGAATTGAAGCAACTCCTCTTGCATAGGTTCAACCCAATTGTTGTCTTTGAGGGCTTCTTCCACCTTCTTTGGTTCCATTTGAGAGAGAAAGCATGAGTACAAGCAGACATTCCTATTATGGGTCTGACTTCTAGTTCTAATACCTTTTGAGACATCCCCAATAATGTTTTAAGTTGGATGAGTGTTGTGTATCCTGAGCCTCGAAATCACATCTAGATACATAGATAGATCCAGAATTAAGAAGTTTTGCTCAGGATTTTGAACACCATGACCAACTGATGTCTCATACTCATTCAATGCAGACTGATTGAATGAATGTGTGACAACATCAATGATATTTTGCTGAGAAGCAGCACCAACAGTTGCCTGTTCCTCTAGATCACTATCTTCATCAACTTGGTGTTGAATGCTGGAGTTGTCAACAGATGAGTTTTGAGGCTCGGTTGGCTGACAACTTGTTGTAGCTCCATTGTTTCCTAAGATGTTCAAGCTTTCAGGACTTCCAGTAGTAGGAGCTTGTTCTTCAATTCTTCTTGGAGAACTGGGAATAGGTCTGGGTAAGTCAACAGTTGATCTTCATAGGGGTCACTTTGAGTTCTTGTTCCAGCTGAAACATTCTCACAAGATGGTTTAGAATAGTTTGGAAACAATTCTAAATTGAAGATATGATCAGGGCCATTCCCCTTAACATAAGGAGTGTGCTCATTAACAACAATGTTGGATGATTCCTCAATTTTTTTTGATTTTTAATGTTATATACTCTATAAGCAATAGAGTTTGAGGAATATCCAACAAAGATAGCATCATCCGACTTTTCAGCAAACTTTTCTAAATTGTCTTTTGTGTTAAGTATGGTATACCTGCTGCCAAAGCACCTAAGAAAGCCAATGAACGTTGGCCTCTTGTTCCATAACTCATAAGGGGTCTTTCCATGGGGCTTAACAATGAGAACCCTATTCTACACATAGCATGCAGTGCTGACTACCTCTACCCAGAAAGTTAGAGGTAGCTTTGAATCAGCTAACATAGTTCTTGCAGCCTCAATAAGTGTCCTGTTCCTCCTCTCAGCAACACCTTCTGTTGAGGAGTTCTAGGACCACTACATTGTCTGGCAATCCCTTTTGAGTCACAAAATGAGTCAAGAACTTGATTCTTAAACTCAGTCCCTTGATCACTTCTAATGAATTTTACCTTATGATCCTTTTGATTTTCAATTTTAAGAATAAAAGATTTTAAAGTTTCAACCGTTTCATCTTTTGTTCTTAAAAAGAATACCCATGTAAATGTTGTAAAATCATCAACAATCACAAGGCAATATGATTTCCTTCCAATGCTCATTATACTTGTAGGACCAAAAAGATCCATGTGCAATAAGTGTAATGGAGTGGTGATGGAGTTAACCTCTTTGGATTTGTGAGTAACCTTGTGTTGCTTTCCTTTTAGGCATGCAACACAGTTATCTTTACATAAAAACTCCTTTTTAGGCATAACATGTATGAAATTATTTTTCACCAGTTTATTCATGGTTTTAAAATTAACATGGCACATTCTTTTATGCCAAAAAGTTGACTCATCACCATTAGCTTTGGAAAGAAAGCATGATACTTCACCCAGTGGGGAAGCATTGTTCATATCCAGCTTGTATATATCCCCTCTACTGGGAGTTCTAAGAAGCACCAATTCTTGAGGAATTGTCATCCCGGTTTTGAGGATAATGCACTCATGTTCCGTGAAAAGCGTTTGGTGCTTTTGATCACAGAATTGAGAAACACACAAGAGATTGTGTTCAAGCTGTTTGACAAAGTTTACTTTGTCAATGTTTAACTTACCATTGGATACACTACATCTACCAGAAATGTATCCTCCGGCTTCACCTCCAAACTGAACGGGACCTCCAACAAAATGTTCAAATTATTGTAGGAGAGATCTGTTCCCTGTGATATGCCTAGAGCATCCACTGTCCATAATCCAGACATTTCTATTCTTGTCATGTGGATGTCCCTGCATATAAGGTGAAATGATAAGTTACTATTGGAAACCCAAGCCTTGATGGTCTTGGGTTCTTCCAATGTAGATGATATAACTGAACCAAATTGTATGCATGTTTAGTTACTATTAGAAACCCAAGCCTTATTGGTCTTGGGTTATTCCAATGTAGATGATATAACTGAACCAAATTGTATGTATGTGGGTTCAATTATAGTTTGTGAAGAAGAGGTTTGGGTTGCATTATCTTTTCTGATGTTCCATTCCATCCTTTGGTTGATCAGTGTAGATGAGCCTGAAGAGGCTTGTGCAGCATGACCTTCTTTCGAGGCTTCTTTCTTCTCGAAAGAGATTTTCACCACCTTTTCTTCCAAAGCAGTTTTTTTTGGAAGGTTTCAAAGGATTCCTTTTGTTCCTATGTTTGTTCTTTGGCTTGTCTTCAGAAGCTATTTTCCTTTCGAAGAATGAGTTTCTTCCGAAAGCTTTCCTTTCCTTAACACTTTGACCATATGGTAAGGTCCAAATATGAAACCATCCTTGACTCCTTTCTTAACATTGCTTTCATAATATGTGCTTGCAGGATTGTAGTAACAATCTTTTCCCATGTGGTTATGCAGACCGTAAAATATGCACTCAATGTTACTCTTGGTGGGACATGTGGGCTGTTGTTTCTTGCATTTCTTCTCTTCTTCAACAACCTTTCCTTTCAGTTTATGATCCTTCAGCTGGATAGGAGTGCTGGTATTACACTCTTTACCTGAATTAGAACTTCCAACCACTTGGAATCCGGCTGATATGAATACACCCTTTTGTCTTGGGTCTATCTTCATCTTAGTCTCAGCCACCTTCTTGGTAGTTTTTCTTGCTGCCTGGATCTTGTTCTTTCTTGCTTTGGCGGTCAAGGGTTGATCAGCGGTGGAGATTACTTTTTCTACCTTATCTTTTCCTATGGTGATTACCATCGTTGCATCATTCTTCTACTCACTAGGTAGTGGGTTAGCAGTTGGAACCTCTTGCTCATCAGTACCATATCTTGGCTGTCTACAGACATAAGAGAGTATGGTGGAGCAATTTCATTGGATCCCAACCCACTTTTGTTTTGGTACCATGAAGCTCCAGTCAACCTCTTGAGCAACAACTATAGTTTGCGGCTCAGTGGGTTTGGTTGCAGTCCTTGAGGTAGCAGGATGTTGGGAGGCTTGAGCTGCTCCAGGATTAGATTTTGGAGATTTACATTCCCTAGCAAAGTGACCAAGCTGGTTACAGTTGTAGCACTTGGCCTTGCTCTTATCAAACCCGAATTTGCTGTTAGTTAGGTTCTGAGGGAACTGCCTTCCGGTTCTTTTAAAGAACTTCTTTGCTCTGTAGGTTAAAAGAGCCATTTACTAGACAATGTCCATATATTGAATTTCATCTGGGCTGATGCACTCTAGATCATCAAAACAGAATTGAAAATCTCTAAAGTGCTCACCTCCTGAAACAAAAGCACAACTATTCTAGAAAGGAGTATGTTAAGCCTGTTAAGACCTGGGTGTCTTAGGGAAAGTGATATATGACCCAGAAGAGGATGATGGCTACTGGGGGTAGTTCAGGTACAACTAAGGCTGGGGAGTTCTTGATCCTTTTATAACAAGCAAGAGCATTATTAACTGCATGATTTGAGGGTCTGTTCATCTGGTGGCTCTTCTGAGTCTCCATCTCCATACGGTATCCATCAAGGATTCCATACAGTTCACCCATAGTGAGAGTGTTGAGATTTTCAGTCCTCTTGATTGAGACATAGTAAAAATTTCACCCATGAGGAAGTGCACTCATGAATTTTCTGACTATGTCTCTTTTCTCAAGAGCCACTCCCATAGTCTGAAGAGAGGTGATCAAGTCCATATACCTAAAGTATTGTTGGCTTAAAGTCTCACCAACAACATATGTGAAGTTCTCAAACTTCTGCTTTAGCATATCTTTCTTGTTCTCCTTTGATTCAGCAGAACTAGAGTACATCAGCTTCAAAGCATCGAATAGTTCTTCGGCAGTCTCGCATTGCTGAAAGCCTACCATTATGAAGTTTGGTATAGCAGTAAGCAACATGGTCATGGCTTTGCAGTCGATGTCCATCTTCTTGAAGTCTTCATCAGAGTAGTCTTTAACAGCTTTCTCAATCATGGCGCCATTACCAGCCGGGGCTGCCACCTTTGGCTTGTAAGGACCATGAGTGATAGATCTCCACATACGACTGTCTTGATACTTGATGAAACCTTCAATACGTTTGCTCCAGGTTCCAAAGTGATCAGGAGTGATGATAGGAACCTTGGTCATGGTTCCCATCTCAGACTCAGTAAATTTTTGGTTAAGAGCCATTTGAGTGAAGTGAGTAAGTGTGAAGAAACAAGGGTTATTTGAAATGGTTAGATCTCACAATCAAGAGCCTAAAACAAGCTTTGATACCAATTGCAGGATCGGTGTAGGTTTCTCAACACAAGTTTTATCTCTCAAACTCCCTTTAACTCACTTGGTTGATGAAGCAGAATCTCTAACTAAGTTGACAGTAATATAATAAGTTAATAAACACGAGAATGGTTTTCAAGACACTTGTAAATATTATTTCTCAACTCAGTATTACAAGACTCTTACAAGCATGTTTACTTAAGTTAGAATGAGAAAGTATATATACTACTATCTACAACCGGTTATACTTGGAAAACCAGCTGGAATTTACTACTAGACAAACACTACATTGCTAGAAGTAAAATATCTAAGATAAAATACTATCCTAGATTAGGCAGTCATGACAGGTCCATGACTTACCTTTTATCACCAACTAAGTATGGTAACTGTACCAACTGATAAAGGTGAACAGTGGATTAAAGTATGGTCAATGACATAGGCGTGGAAATGCGCCATGCAGTATATCAAAGTTTGCAGCAGATGTCAGACAACCTATACTTATGTCAACTGTTCATAGTTGATTCTTTCAAAGGAAAATGTCTTCGAAAGAATAAGTTTTTCCGAGGCCATTTTGTATTTCTGAAGAATCAAGTTCTTTTGAGTCTTCTGCAAGTCTTCATGACTTCATTCTTCGGAAGACTTTTTCTTGGATCTTCTAAGTGTGAATGCTTCGGAAGAAGGATTACATGGTTTCGAAAGACTTGGTTCTACCTTTGGAAGTTCTTCATATACTTCGGAAGGAAAACTACTTAGTCTCAGAAGACTTAGTTTTCCCTTTGTAAGTTCTTCATACTTAAGCTTTGGAAGATCTTCAACTTGTCTTCGGAAGAGCAGCTTTGTCTTTGGAAGACTTCTTCAATTGTACTTCAAAATGTCTAAGTGTTGTTTTGGTTGCACCAGCCTCATATGATCCAACAGTAAAAATATGAACAAAAAAAGATTAATGGGTGATTTTTGGACTTAATCTTTGTTGGTTCAGATGTGAGGTGCATGTTTGGATGTTAATTAGGTATTAGGTAATGTATTCCAAAGTTTTCTAGTGGTTAATAACATGTCAAAACATATTGTTTTTGTTCATATGTTTTTTTTGTTGAATGTATTTGGTCCAACAATCAATATCAAATCTTGAAGATGTACTTAAATGGTGTAGGTTTTAGATGTGATTTTAAGAAAAGGATCCACCTTCCTCGACTAAAGTGTTAAAACACAAGAGCTAAAACATCAGCAACTAACTGTAGAAGCAAATGAGTTAATCGGGTTCAAATCCTTGAATCCATGTTAAAGAAAGAAAACAAGTAAGAAAGTTAGATAGATAGGAATTGAAAGAAAGAAAAAACAAGAATTTAATCATCCGAACAGAAGCCGGAGTAAGAAATCATAAACCATTTTGGTGTTCATTAGCAAGAACAGCAAGTAGCACGAGCAAGATCTTACATGTGGTTTTCGAATAGGAAGAAAAAGCAAAGGAGGTAGGTACATAAGCATAGAAGCAAGAATAAAAAAAATTAAGAACGAGCAAGAAGCACAAACGATGAATATAAAGATCGAGAGTTAATCCTAATTAGTTTAAAGGTGAAAAATAAAGAATGTTAAAGGACTAATTTCAAAGAATTTTAAAAGTTGAAATTGATTTAGAATGAGATGAGAATCTTCTGGCAACACATAATAGGTATAATTTTTGTTTTATTATTTTTAGTATAAGTTTTATTTTAGTATTATTTTGTGTATGAATATAAAATATGGTAAGTTTATTTTAGGAGGATTTCTAAACGGGTAGGGTTATAGTAAAAATGATATTTAATCTAAAAATCCTAAGAAGCATTGTAGGCTTGACACGTGTCCTTCTATTGTTTTAAAAAGAAGAAAATTTTGATCATTGTGTTAAATACGTCAGCTCATTGTGTATTATACATTCATTGAGTCAAATATCTGCTCATTATGTCATATATTTTACATCATTTGTTATTTGTATTCATCATCGTGTTTTACGTTTTGGATCATTTGTCTTATTTTTGTTATTTTTTATAGATTATATAAACTTGTTATTCTCTATCATTGTGTTTTTTTAATTAGAAATACACAATGATATACTTTCACCAATGTATTTTTCAAAAAACTTATAGTGTTAAAGATAACACAATGTGTTATTTTTATCATTATTTTGTATAGATTATATAAACTTGTTGTTATCTATTATTGTCTTTTACAATTACCAGTACACAACAATGTTATTTGACTAATGTATTTTTCAAAACTCATAGTGTTTAAGATAACACGATGACAAAAACAAAAACACAATGAGACATTGTATTATTTTGTCATTGTTTTTAATATAATAATTAATTAGTTGTTAATTTATTATTGTGTTTTACATATTAGAGATACACAACAATATTATTCCATAATTATATATATTTTTTAAATTCATCATTTTAGAAAAAAACTTAATAGTATTAAGAAAAACAGAATAACTAAAAAAGACACAATGAACTGCACTAAAGACAAAATAACGAAATATGAGCTTAAAAACAAAAAATATTTATTATCTTTTTATATAACAATACTGTACACATTTTAAAGATTAAAAAACATTCATTTTTATGGTGTATTTTTTGTAAAAAAATAATATCATACATAAAAGTTACGATGTTTAAAAAATGGAGGAACTTATTAAAAGTCAACAAAAGTTGCTATATCTAAAATATCCTGTAACATTTTTTTCCCTACAGTTTGATCTAAATCATTGATTAAAGAGATTGACGGTTTGAGATTATTTCTTACGCTTTTTAGTTTTGTAAGCTTTTTTATTTTAACATTTTCCTTTTTAGCTTAAACTTTTAGTGAAGGTTAAATTTTTTAGTCTATAAATAAGGAGCTTTGGGTAGTGTATAGTTTTTCTGGTGATTAATAAAGTGTCAAATGAATTGTCGTTATTCATATTTTTGGTGTTCTTGATCGTATTTGGCCAACAATCTTTCGTGATTGTCTCTTGGTTATCAAACCCCCAAATTCCAGTTCAAATCACAACAAATCCATCTTGAACTAGATACTATAATACTCAAAGTGCATGTCATTTTTAATGTTTCTTGTGTCGACTTGAAGAAGGATGGATGCTCAGGTTAGTTTGGATTATAAATATCATAAACATAAGGGTAAACATTGTGAAAAGTGATCAAAATCATTTTTGAGTAAACAAAAATGAGAAATGTAGTTAAAAAAAGGCAAAGGTAGTTGGGCGATTGAGTTTCGGAGATTGCTTAAACAAGAACCAGAGGGACACCGCAGGACTAGAGGGACATAACCATTGATAGCGGGGTTATTTACAAGACCAATGCAGGGAATCATTGCAATTGTTCACAAGGTTGGAAGTTGACCACTTAACAGATCAAATAGGGATCCGGCTAAATAAAACAATGAACGAAGATAAAGAACACAAGTAGAACAAAGTATTTGTTTTTCAAGAATGATGTATATTGCTCTCAAGTGTTTACCAATGTTACAAAGCATAGTAATAATGACTTGTTACAATGAGATACTTTATAATACATTCTACAGCCAGCCATACTTTGAAGGCCAGCTAGAAACACTAATCTAGACAACAAGATCAATGTAAAATCAAAAGGTAGATTGCCTTTTGACTAGTGACTATGACATGCCATAGCTCATATCCTAATATATTACAAAAGAGATAAAAGTACAAAAGTTGAATAGACTCTAAGACCTTAATCTACAGTTGAAAAAAGTATGGAGATATCACCAACTTGTATAAGTAGGTGAGTCTTCAGAGATGGCATCAGAAAGGTAATTCAGCTTTTATCAAAAGTATGTCAGAGAAGACATGCCTTCTCTATCTTCAAAAGAAATCAGTCTCATAGCTTCGGAAGACTTTGTCTTTGAAACTTTGGAATACTTCATCTTTGGCTTCAGAAAAATGGTCTTTTGGCTTCAAAAGATTTGACACTTAGTGAATTTCTCTGTGTTTTGTGAAATCTTCCGAAGTAACTTTCCTTGTACTTCAGTTGTGCATGCTGAGAGCTCTTTGATTGCATGAGCCTCTAAGTTAACTCTTACAAACTCCCCCAAGGTTGATGCCAAAACTTGAGAATGAATTTTGAGTCTTGATCTTCATCTGATAATAGTCCTCATCAAAATCAAGACCATTTCATTCTTTTTCAGTTGGTCCAGATTCCTTAGACTCTTAATGTATCTTCTCATGTTAAAGAGATCATGTTGAGGAAGGTCAAGCATGTTTTTCTTGAAGTATACATCTTGAACCCCTTGATCTCTAGTGACATACCATCTGTCTGGGTTAGTTGCAAATGCTCAAGACAAGATAGGTCTCCCAATAGCAAGAGGCTCTACTAGAAGTGAAGTTGGTTGAGAAGCCACTTTTAGATCACCCTTAGGATGTTTTGAACCATCTTGAGGTGTAGAGGTGGATGCCTTGGATTTTTTCTTGTTCTTCTTCTTCTTCTTCTTGTCCTTCATATGGCCATCCTCATCCTCTTTTTGTACTTTAACTGAGAAGGTTGGTCTTGAGTACTAGATGTTCCTTCTTTGTCCTTCTCAGCTGGGTCCTTTTCCTTCACATGTTTAGAAGGAGAAGGATAAGGACCCTGTTGTGTGTCAGAAGATAAAGCTGGCTGAGATGTAGCACTAGGTCCAGGTTGTGTTATCTCTTAAGGTTCAACCTTGACCTTAGCTTCAGGTGCAGCCTGACTTGGTAGAGAATGCAAGTCTATCGGCTCACCCTTCTTCATCTTCTGCTTGATCACTCTAATGTGCTCATCCATAGTGGATAGAGACATTAGACCAAGTCTCCTTCCAGAGAACCTATACAGCTTCCAAAAGCTCACTATCTTTAGTCTACCATTAGACTTCTTCTGATTGGCTTGGATGGTGGCTCTTGACTTAGTAGCCTCTTCCCTCATCTTCCTCTTAGTAGCTTTTTGTTCTTTTAGGACTTATTGCTTAAGTTTCTTGAGGTATTCAAACTCAATGTACTCATAAGATAGGGAAAG
Source organism: Flaveria sonorensis (assembly GCA_025506505.1). NCBI lineage: Eukaryota > Viridiplantae > Streptophyta > Magnoliopsida > Asterales > Asteraceae > Flaveria > Flaveria sonorensis. The sequence continues at coordinate 34,678,798 of CM046435.1, read as the reverse complement.
TAGGTTTGCTACTTGATAGAGGCCTGTGGCACTCATGTAGGTTATCATGTTTTGCCTATCTTGTTCCTTATCTACCCGATTTTCTTGTTTAATGGCCACAACCTCTACTTCAGGGCTTTCTTGAACTGGAGAGAGGACAGGAGCTTTGTAAAGTCTTTTCCTTCTTTTTTCTTCCTTGATCTTGAGGATCAACTTTACAGCATCAGTCTCCTTCCTCTGTTTTGACACTTTAGTGTCAGCCAGTTCATTCAACTTAGCTAGTGGAAGAGAGATTATCTCATCAATGTTGTAGTTCCTAGACCCCAAATAGTTTAATATGACTGCCCTTAACTCATCCTCCTAAGTGTTTGGCCTAGGGGCAGCCCAGATTGCAGCTTGCATAAAGTTAGGGATCTTACTAGTTCTCTCTCCCACTGCCCTCCTCTTCCTCTCCTTTTTCTCCTCCTCAATATTCTTAGAGGCCATGATCCACTTCCCTTTGTTGTCACTGGCCCGTGTGACCCAGGGTGGAGAGAGCTTTGGCCTTCATTGCTTGGTGCACTTGATCTCTGGCTAGGATGAGGCTGTGATACACCTTCACAGTTGGTGCCTCACTGAGGATACTGGGTACTGAAGCAGTTCCAATCTTAAGGTTCACAGGGTCAATTGTTGGGCCTTCAACTGAAGTTTTCCCTTCAAAGCTAATCTTAGGGTCTGCTTCAATATCCAGTTGACCAACACGTTTACCTACTAGCCTCTATCTATATAAGTATGATCTTCTCTTGAACTCTTCAAGCACCTTTTGTAGAATCCTCTCAGCTAACCTGTCAACTTGCCTGTTATGACTTGGATTGGCAAGTGGTAGGTCAACCAGATAAAAAATCTCATAGTATCTCAGGGTTTGGAAACTGATGACTTCTTGTTGCCCTAGAGATCTAGAAAGTACCAGGGCTCTTCTATTTGAATCATACATCCATCCTACTAATTGGTTGTCAGAAGAATAGGATGGGGGTAGACATAGCCCTTGGGATTCCCTCCTCAAATAAACTTTGAATCCAGGAATACATATTGATATGGGGCTAAGGAGGTTGTTGAGTATGGACAACTGTAAATGAGGATGGTGAGGCCTCTATGTCCATACTCTGGGCAGAACTCCCAGGTCCTGTGATTGCAGGTAGGACTTTCTCCTCGTTTTTGATAGCATCACCCTATTGCACATGGGAGCTAAGGGTTAGGTCCACCACATTACAGGTTCTTGTGTACCTTGTTGAGTTCGCTTGGCAGGTCTCTCAACGAGCTTTCCTTTGAGACTGATGATCTCAAGTTGCTGATTAATAACCTGCCTTTGCAATACCTGAGATTCCAGGTGACTTACCTTTGAAACTAAATAGGTACATGTTTTGGATAGTTTTTGCACCTTTAGTTGCAGATTCCCCTCATCTTCATCAGAAGAATCATGGTGGGATGAGAGGACATAACCAAAGGCATCTCCCTCACCACCAGATTGTGGTTCTTAGCTGTTGTATTTCCCCTACACCATGACAGCATCAAAAGAAGTGTCAAGGGGCTGGGTTGCCATGGTTGGGATCTTATTGATGTAATCACTTAAAAAAATAAGAGTCTCTTCCATATGGACTTCCTAAACATGTTTAGGAGAGTCCACCTTAGCTGGGATTGGATGATGTGGGCTAGATATGGGAGTTGCCAAAGTGCTCATCTCTTCTTAAGAAGGGGAAGAGAATAGAGATTCATGATATCACTGAATCCCATATCCTCATCATCATAGAATTGGAGGTTAGGGAATGGTTGGTTTAGATCTAATGGTTGGGGATGGTAGTTGTCCCTTGAAGGTTGATCACTTGAGTTTTGAGACTTAGAGTGATAGCTTAAGGCTGGGGTATTAAGCTTATCAGGTAGAGTATTGATTAATAAAGTGATGGGAGTGGTTTGCTCCTTAGGGGAAGTGGGAGCTCTTAGTTCCACTTCCTACTATATGGGTGATTGTATGGGGATCATCTTAATCTGAATAGATTGAGCAGGGGTTTGTTTGGATTTTCTTAAGTATGTGAGGGTTATTTGGGGCTATTTGGGTGGTGCAGATATGAAAGGGGTGGGTTCAACATTGACTGGTCCTGTCAAGTTATCACCTTGAGCAATGAGCTCTAACATTTTTGGGACCAGGGCTGTTTCTACCCTTGAGAAGCCAACAGTGGTATTTCTCATGATTTTAAATATGTCGGGCTTCATCTATCCTAGTTTAAGAGTAGTACTTGTTCCCCTTAACTGTGAGCCCAAATCATAGTCAAGAATGTGTTACTCTAAGAAGTCTAACTTAGCAAGTAAGTTTATGTAAACAAACTGGGAGTACTTGAACTTGACCCCTTGAACCATTCCATGGACTATGTAGGATAAGTCCTCAGGAATTTGGTCTCATCCTCTATGTTTGTTTGATAAAGAGTGAATAATAACATGGAGGAGGAACTTCCACTGATAGGAGACCTTACCCTTTTTGAAGGTTATGACTGTGAAGTCCCTTTCATAGCCCATTTGCCTGATTGATTCATTCACAGCAGATTTTTGAAAGGATAGCTCTCCTTCTTCATCATCCAGCCTTAGATGAGTGTTGATTGTGGATGGGGTGATGAATAGTGTCCTCCCCTTCACTATGGGAGATAGTGCTATCTCACAGTCCAAGATCACCTCTTGCCAGGTTCTCCAGAACTCAAGGAGTTGTTCTTCATACAGTGGAGGTCTATTGTTAGTGCGGTGAGGTAGGTAGATTAAGTAAAAAAAGACAAACATCTGAAAAACCAGGATCTTTCTCAGATGTCAACAGAGCAACTTGATTGTATTGCCTGTGAAGGTGCATGGAAAAATCTCGTTGGTTTCGGGGTTCAGGGTCGGCCATTTTAGAAAGCTTTGGGAAGAAGGAAGCTAGGAACAAAGAGGACTTGTGGGTGAGTTTAGGGTTAGAAGTTTACAGATGAAGAGAAAGAAGAAAGAGGGGGAAGCGTTTTAAGGCTATATATATGATTGCATTTAAGACAAAGTTATTGCAAGAGGATAAACTTTAAAATCTGAATGTCGATCTCACCTTTGAAAAAGTGCCCAAAAAGGTAGTTATCTTGGAACTAGAAAATCTTCCGAAGGTAATTTGTTATCGGAAGTTTGAGAAAACTTCCGAAGCCAATTTGACTTTGGAAGATATTCCTTAGTTGAAGAAGAATTACTTCGGAAGAAAAATACTTAGAGTAATTTTGCTTCCGAGACATAGTTGGTTTCAGAAGATATTAAACTTTAGAAGTTTTATTCAAAGGATGAATAAAGCTTCTGAGACTTAATTGCTTTCAGAATAAAATTTTCGTTCAAAACATATAAGTACTTAGAAGTATATTTAAGCTTTAGAAGATATATCAGAATTTCTTTTGAAGGTAAATTTCTTAGTAAGTAGTTATTAGTTTTGGAGACATACTTTTCTTCTTAAGTCAACTTAATGTCTTTCGAAAGAAAATGTATCTTTTAGTTCTTAAAACTCTAAGGAATATCATTTAAAACTTTTTTCCCTCAAGGTAAACAGGGCTTATATGGTTGATGATATAGACAACTTAAGACACATATTTGAAAAATGATCTTGAAATTAATTTAAGAAAATCTACTCAAGGTTAATCGTCCCAATAGCTGATACAAGATACTTAAATATTTGTTAATAAAAAGATTTTATGAACAGATCAACATATTGTTCATTTGTGTTGACTTTGTCCAGTTTTATTAATTCCTTTTCAAAATTCTCTTATCAAATGATACCTGATGTTGATGTGCTTTGTCTTTGAGTGTTGCACAAGATTATCTGTGATAGAGATAGCACTGTTGTTGTCTATATGGATAGGAGTCTCTTTGAAGTGGAATCCATAGTCTAACATCTAATTCTAAATCCAAAGTTCTTGAGCACAGTAGCTTGCAGTAGTAATGTATTCAGCTTCACTAGTTAATACAGACACACATGATTGTTTCTTGCATTGCTATAAGACTATCCTTCCACCAAGGAATTGACACCCCCGGATGTAGACTTTGCAGTCATGTTTCAGCCTCCATAGTCACTATCTGTATATGCGTACATATTGAATTCAGAATTCTTTGGATACCAAAGTCCCAGCTTGGGGGCTCCTTTGAGGTATCTAAGAATCCTCTTGACAGCAACCAAGTGTGACATCTTGGGGTTGGCTTGATATCTTGCAAATATGCATGTAGCAAACATGATATCAGGCCTGCTGGCTATGAGGTACATAAGAGACCTAATCATAGTCCTGTAAAGATGTTCATCAACACACTCACCCTCAAGATCAGGTCCTATGGAGTGGTTTCTGGCTATGGATGTCTAAGCAACCTTGCACTCAGTCAGATAAAATTTTGTTGGTATGTCTTGCATATACTTTGACAGATTTATGAAGATGCAATTGTCAACCTGTGTGACACCCTACATAAATCCCATATCAGCTGGACAGGAGAGATTCCAGGTTCACAAGGAATGTCTGGTCTCTAATATCACCATCGTGTTTTGGGCGTATTGGCTGTGGATGAGAGGAGAACTCCATAGTTAAACGTGCTTAGGTGGCAGTAATCTAAGGATGGGTGACCTCCATGGGAAGTTTTCACTCGGGTAACCAAAAGCAAATCCGTGAGTTTCTCGTGGGCGAAGCGGAAAATATTGGTAGTGTGAGAGGTCGGGTGTTAAAAAATGGTATCAGAGCCACTCCTGTGCCATCCGGGATGTGGGACATACCTCACCGAGGATGGTGACTTCTCGGTCTCATCGAGGATGATGAGTCCAATGGGGGGATGATTATGACTCCCTACATAAATCCTACATCAGCTGTGGACAGGAGAGATTCCTGGTTCATAAGAAATGTCTGGTCTCTAATATCACCAACGCATTTTTGGCGTATTGGCTGTGGATGAGAGGAGAACTCCATAGTTAAACGTGCTCAGGTGGCAGCTATCCAGGGATGGGTGACCTCCCTGGGAAGTTTTCACCAGGGTAACCGAAAGCAAATCCATGAGTTTCTCGTGGGCGAAGCGGAAAATATTGGTGGTGTGAGAGGCTGAGTGTTACAACATGCTTCACATAGAAAGAAATTGAGTTCTCCCATGCCACTCATTTCAAATCTATTCTTCATTAGCTTTTGAAAGTCTTTTTTAGAGCTTTGGATTAGTTGACCCAAAGATGATGTCATCTATATGAAACCAGCATCAAGTCATTCCCTGTTCCTTTAATGAAGAGTGTGTTATCAATAGTACCTCTCTTGTAGCCATGTTGGACTAGGTACTGTGACAGTGTCTCATTCCTCTTCCTTGGAGCTTGATGCAACCCATAAGGAGCTTTTTCAAGCTTGTAGATATTATTAGGATGATTTGGGTCTGCAAAGCCAGGTGGTTGCTTGACATACACTTCGTCATCTATCACCCCATATATAAAATACACACTTGACATCAAGTTGGTTGATCTTGAAATCCTTGGATGCAGTAAAAGCAAGGAATACCTAACAGCTTCAAGTCTTGCCACAGGATCAAAAACATCTGTGTAGTCAATCACTTCTTCTTGAGTGTACACTTGAACAACTAGTCATGCTTAATGATAAGTCCTCTATCATCCTTCTTATTCCTAAAATCCTAATTGGTACCTATTGTAGTCTTCCCTTGAGGAAGAGGACTTAGGTTCCAAACCTTTTGTCTTTTGAGTTGAAGCAGCTCCTAAAAACCCAACTTCCATCTTTTAAAGCCTAATCAAATTTATTTGGCTCAATCTAGGATAAGAAGCAAGAGTATAGACAAACATTTTTATCATGGGTTTGTCCTCTTGTTCTCACCCTAGTCTCAAAATCTCCAATGATGTTTATGGTGGGATGGGACTTGTGGATTATCAGTTGAGGAATCACAGCAATTTGGTTGGACATATCTAAATTAAAGAAATTTAGATCTAGTGATTGAGTAGCATCTACCACATCAGCACACTTATCAAGTGACACTTGATCAAATAAGCGTGTGACACATTGATGTTGTCTTTAGTAGGAGGTTGTTAGCATCAAGGTATTCTTGATCACCATCGCCATCTCCATCTCCATCTCTTCATACATTGGAAATCCCTTAATTTGAGTTTTATGCCTTAGTGCTGGAATTTATAGGCACCTAAAGTGTATCAGCAGAAGAATTTGTCATGGTTGTGCTCACAGGATTTCCATCTGCAGGGTTAGTTACCAGTGGATCTGAAGGAATTCTTTCAGTTGGTCTTCTCAGCTCAAATCTTGGGTCAGGATTTCCTATTGATATGTTACCTGTAGATCCTGAAACATTCTCATAAGATTTGTTAAAACAGTTGGTAACTAAATCAAGATCAAATAGCCAATCAGAACCAGAACCTTTTACACTGGGAGTGTGTTCTTTGAAGGTCACATTGGCTGACTCCTCAACTACTCTAGTTCTGAGATTGTATACTCTATAAGCCTTTGCTTGGGAAGAGTATCTAATAAAGTATCCATCATCTGATTTCTCAACAAATTTCGCTATATGATCTTTGGTATTCAAGATAGTGCATGGACATCCAAATGACCTGAGGAAACCAATGAAAAGTCTCTTTTTATGCCATAGTTCATAAGGAGTCTTACCATGAGTCTTGACCACTAAAACTCTGTTTTGCACATAACATGTAGTGTTGACTGCCTCTGCCCAGAAGGTGATAGACAGTTTAGAGTCAGACAACATGGTTCTTGTAGCCTCAATAAATGTGCTATTTCCCTATTCAGCAGCACTGTTCTATTGAGGAGTTCTAGGAGCACTATATTGTCTTGTAATACCCTTTTATCACAAAACGTATCAAGGATTTGGTTCTTGATATCAGTTCCTTGATCACTTCTTATGATCTTGACCTTGTGATCACATTGATTCTCAATTTTTAGAATGAAGTTCTTTAAGATTTCAGGGCTCTCATCCTTAGTTCTAAGAAAGAAGACCCAAGTGTATCTTGTGAAGTCATCTGTAATCACTACGCAATATGAAGTTCTACCTACTCTCATTACACTAGTGGGGACAATGAGATCCATATGTAATAAGTGTAGGGGAGTAGTGATAAAGTTCTTTTCCTTTGGCTTGTGAGACACTTTTTGTTGCTTTCCTTTCAGACACGCAACACAATGGTCATCACTTGTAAACTTTTTCTTTAGCATTCCAATTACCAAATCATCTTTAATTAATTTATTCATGTTCATAAAGTTTACATGGCACATTCTTTTATACCAAAGGAAAGACTCATCACTATTGGCTTTAGATAGAAAGCAAGAAACGTCTCCTGAAGGTGAGGTTTTCTGCAAGTCCATCTTGTACATGTTCCCTTTCCTGGGGGTTATGAGTAGTATATGCTCTTAAGGAATGACCACCTTGTGCTTGAGAACAATGCACTCATGTTTAGTGAAGAACATGTTATGTCTCTGGTCACAAAATTAAGATACACTCAAAAGATTATACTCAAGCTCCTTAACAAAGTTTACCTTCTTAATGCTGAGCTTACCATTTATGACCTTGCCCCTTCCAGTGATGTAACCCCCTGATTCTCCTCCAAAAGCAACTGGCCCTCCATCAATTTTCTCAAAACCTTGAAGCAAAGAGCTATTGCTTGTCATGTGCCTAGAATAGCCACTGTCAATGATCTATACATTCATCATGGTCTTTAGTTGTTCCTGTATAAAAAAGATGGTTAGTTACATTAGAAACCTAAGCCTTGCTGGTCTTGGGCTCATTTCCTGTTGTTGATGAAGAAAATTCAGTCACATGGCCTTTTTTCATCTTCCACACCATCTTTGGAAGACTATACTTGACCTTCAAGACTTTGGAAGTTTTGACAACGTCAAAAGTTTTGGAGACTGAACCTTTGAAAGCTTTTGCATCCACTGCAGTAGACTTCAGCGCTTCGGAAGCATTCCTTTCTTCCGAGACCAAATTTTCTTCCAAAGGCAATTTTCCACCTATCTTTATTTTGTTCACCTTGGAGCTTCCGAAGGAAAGTGACTTTCCTTCTACAGCTATCTTTTTCTTCTTTCTCTCATAAGTCTTCTTATTATTCATGTGAATGGTACTTTTGGAATTGTAGATGTAATCCTTAGAAAAATGAGTAGCACCACCACAAATGATCATTCAACTGGTATGCTTCTAAGAGTCTTGTTTTGGGCAGAAGGTTGAGCTTGATCTCTTTTCACTTTCTTCTTCATCTTTGAAGTGATGCAGCAGGCATCTTATGGTCAGGCCTGCTCTTGGAACTGGATGGTTCTGGATGTGTAGCAGTGGTACACATTTGATCAACCTTCTTCTCTTGACCAGGATTAGTTGAACTTGAACTAGGAATCCTGGTAGTAGAGTCTATAGTTAAGTCTTCAGTCTTCATTAATTCAAATATAGCAAAGATAAATACTTGTTTTGCTTGGAGTTGAAAGTAGCTTTGATCTCTTAGGCTTTCTTTGACTTTCTTTTTGCTCCCTTGATCAAGTTCTTCCTAGCAGACTTCGCCATCCCTGGTTCTTTCTTCTCTCCAGGAGCATAGTGACCCTTCTTAAGATGATCCTCCTCACTCACTTTAGGTTCATTCTTCACTATCTCCTCTTCATCTTCATCCTATTCTTGGATAGGATCTATGAGGGGCAGCTCATCTTCACTAGTTCTACATGTTGAAGATATTGCAGATAGTAATATGTGTGGAGTAGCTATCTCACTAGATCCTAGTCCCTGTCTGTTTTGATAACAAATCTTTGCATGCAAGGATGAGGATATTATCTTCTTGAAGGTTTCCTCTTCAAGAACACACTTTTCTACCCTACCGTTGCTGATCACAAGGTCAACCTGGCATTCATTTAACTTGGTGATGAGATCTTTGATTTGAGTCCTGTAAGTTGTGTGCTCATGCTTAAGAGTTGAAATTGTTTTCTCTAAATCTTCTATTTTAAGTTAATAGTCATTTTCAACTCTTTTGAAATAAGTTTTTATAATATTCAACAACTCAAGGTCAGATCTCACTTCTGAGTTATAGGACCTATACATATTTACTTTAGCAATGCACTCAGGTGTACAAAGATGTTCTAATACCTTAGTTTCATCATGGTCATCCATCATGGCATGGTTAGGAGAGACATCTTCAACCTAAAAACTCTAGTCAAAGCCACCTTCTTCTACAACAACTACAGCTTGCTGCTTGCTTCTCAGTCTTTGGAGCTCCTTCAGTGTAGTTTGGTCTGGGTTGTGTATGGCCACCATTTGCCTTTGATTCCTTACACTCCCTAGCAAAGTGTCCTATCTGGTTACAGGTGTAACACTTGATTTTGTTTTTATCCAATCCAAACTTTCTACTGGATACATTGCTGGGAAACTTTCTCCCAGTCCTCTTATAGAACTTTTTGGCTCAGTAAGTAAGTAGAGTCATTTGTTGGACTATCTCCATATACTCCAGGTCATCTAGATGGATACAATACAAGTCTTCAAGAGTGAAGAGAAAGTTGCCACACCTTTCATCAGCAGACACAAAGGCTTGTTATGAGCTTGTCTCTTGAAATGGACTTCCTTGGATGTAACTCTCCCTTGGTGTCTCCGAAAGGTGATGAAAGGGCCTTTTTATGAGTTTTCAGGGAAGCAGATAAGATGATGTTGTGGTTATCTGAAATACCTTTCAACCACATGAAGGGTTGAACTTTGTTGATTGCTGGAAGAGCTACTGGATGGATTCTAAATGTTAATCTCCATTTGGTAGCCACTAAGGACACCATACAGCTCTGTGAGAGTAAGGGTTAATGGCCACACAGTAATGAGTTCCATTGTCTGGTAAGTAAGAACATGAACTTACTCACAATATCCATATTCTCAAACTTAACTCCAACAACTATGAGAGTATTTACAATCTAAACATACCTAAAGTATTGTTGAGTCATAGTTTTACATGATTTGAAGGTGAAATTCTCAAACTGCTGCTTCAAGAGGTATTTCTTGTTTTCCTAGAGCTTCTTGGCAATTTTGCACTTCTTGAAGCCTCTGTATATAGAGTTGGGAAGAGCTGTTTGGAGAGCGGTCATGACCTTCTGATCTACATCAATTTTCTTCCAATCTTCCTCTGAGTAGTTAGCCACTTCCTTTGGGATCATTCCACCACTAGCAGAAGCTGGAGTGGTGCTTAGGATATGAGGTCATAAGACTACAAATCTCCAAATCCTACTGTCTTGAGACTTAATAAAACATTTCATTATTTGAAACCAAGTATCAAAGTCATCAGGAGTGATTAGTGGAAATTTGATCATGGTACAGGTTTCCATGTCAGCCTTAGTGAGAGCTGTCATTTGAGCTTGTAAGTGTTTTTTTGTGAAACTGAAGGGATTTAAGATGGTGAGATCTAACAATCAAAAGCCTAAAAAGCTCTGATACCAATTGCAGGACCGGTGCACCAGATAAATGCAATAGTTTCACAAGGTTGGAGAGAGTTGAACACTTAACAGATCAAATATTGAACCGACTAAATGAAACAATGAACAAAGATAAAGAACACAAGCAGATAAAGTATTTGGTTTTCAAAAATGATTTATATTGCTCTCAAGTGTTTACCAATGTTACAAAGCTTAGTTCTAATGACTGGTTACAATGAGATACTTTATACTACACCCTTCAGCCGGTCATACTTTGAAGGCCAGCTGAAAACATTATTCTAGACTACAAGATCAATGTAAAGTTAAAAGACAGATTGCCTTTTAACTAGTGATTATGACATGCCATAGCTTACATCCTAATATATTACAAAAAAGATAAAAATACAAAATTAAAAAGTTATAGACTCTAAGACCTTAATCTACCGTTGACAAAAGTATGGAGATATCACCAACTTGTATAAGTTGGTGAGTTTTTAGAGATGACAGCGGAAAGGTGATTCAGCTTTTGTCAAAAGTATGTCAGAGAAGACATGCCTTCTCTGTATTCGGAAGAAATCAGTCTCTTGCCTTCGCAATACTTTATCTTTGAAGCTTCAGAAGACTTCATCTTTAGGTTCGGAAGAAATGGTCTTTTTGGATTTGGAAGATTTGACACTTAGTGAATTTGTCTGCGTTTTGTCAAATATTTCGATGTAACTTTTCTTCTACTTCAGTTTGGTATGCTGAGAGTTTTTTCGTTGCATCAGCGTCTATGTTAACTTTTACATTATTCTTGTGACATACGATGTGGGAAAGCTATTAAACAACATGAAGACGGTTAGGGTTAGGAGTTGGGATATAAGGATGTATCTTTTATTTTATTATTTTATATTTTTTAACAAAGGTTTTTAACAACTCTGACATACTATTCAATATGTACTTTTAAATTATTATATAATAATAATATAATAATATTTCATATAAACGGGAGGTTATCATCTATATATTATCTACGTCTAATCTCATATCCACCCCAAATCAAAGAATGTTTTAAACTCATCTCGTATCTAGATACTCATTCATTACCCCTCGTGAATGTTTCAGATTTCAATTTTTTTTCATCACCTTATGTTACATTTCATCCCTACCCCATAATATTGACGGTTTTTTTCCATTTCTCATGATTTCCTTTGATTTCATTGTAATAGTAAAACACTGTGAATTATGATTTCATTAACTCGTGTGTTTATTTGAATTGTTTGATATTAAATTTCCTTTGTTATATTGTAGTCTTGAAAGATTGAACACTACTTACCGAATATATTATCATCATATAAAAATAGGGTTTAATACAATGTTTGTTCATTCAAAATTAATATTAATTTTTTCTCGAAGAATGGTATTTTAGTTTGTTGTGCTTTGGTTTTTCCGTCAAACTTATGGAAAAATTGTGCGACTATTGTGTGTAAACTTGATGGATTTTTGTTTCGTTTTTTAAAAATTGTATTATGCTATTCTAAAAAATATCTAAAAAAGCATATTGACGTTATTATTTACAGGTTGAGTACTAAATTCAACCAAAAAATTTAAAAACTGATTTTGTTATTTTAAATAATCGTATTTTGAAGAATTTTTATTATTTGGACAAACAGGAGAACTGAGTTTTCTTTGAAATAGTAATTGTTGTGATTACAATAACAGAAAAGAACAATATGTCCCCAACAACGTTGAGAAGTCGTGACATTCAATTCTTGCTTTAATTACATCAAGGTTTGTTACTTTGTCAATATATGCGAGCTTGAAAAATTGACGCTTCTCTTTCTATTCAATTTGTATATTAAAAAACAAATGTTAAGATTATTTAATAAATAATGAATTACAAGTAAATAATACGCATTATATCTGTTTTTAAGTCTTTAAATCCGGTTTTCTTTTCACTATAGATTTTTAATGTTTCTTTGCAAAGTATAGTCTCATAATCACATATCGACTTCAAATAAGCTGTAATATCTGTTAAAAATGAACTTTTTTTTATAATAAACCGAAACTTTTCTTTAAAGTATGAAAATTGGTTAAATAGACATGTATAACAATAAAATTTATACTTAATTGATGTATATTAAACTTTATGGTAAAAGTTGTGTTCCACAACTAAATGTTTGTGTGTTTAAATCTTGCGGTGTGTAGATTTAATTAATATTTTTCTAATAACATGAATTGTTGTTAAAAAAATAAAATTGATGTATATTAAATCTGGTTGTAGTTTATAATGAAGTTTGAGCTTATTAAATATACCCAACATGTATTCTTATGACTCGTGTAAGATAGACCAAATCTGTCTATAATGGACATCTGCTGGCATAGTAGTATGTTGTACAACCGAAAGCTTGCGTACCGATTTAACTTTTGAAAGGTGCAGATTTTTGATGTTTTTATCTTGAAAAATTTAGAACTTTTTTCCAAGAAAAATGTAAATCTGAATTTATACATTTGATTAAGGGTGATGGGGCGTATTTCTTGAGAACTCATCTCATTTTCTCTTAAACGCCTATAATCCTTACATACGTTATTTTTTAAAAAAAAATCACACTATAAAATTAAGAATTGTTTTATCTTTAATGTGAGTATAATATTCATACATTAAAAAACAAAAAAAAATAAACGTGTCGAACTGATTCTATATTACATATAATATTCATACAATATTGAATATATTTTTGTAACCATAAAAAATCCATTGAATTGGATCTATTCGTCATCATCGCCTTGAAGACGGTGACTGATTTTTTCTGAAGACAGAGAAGACCTGTCTTCTCTGACATGCTTTTGACAACAACTGAAACATATTTTTGCTGTCATCTCTGAACACTCACCAACTTCCAAGAGTTTGGAAAAAGTCTATGCTTTTGTCAACTATAGACTAAGGTGTGAGTCTGTAACTTTCTAACCATGTTCTTTTATCTTTTTTGTAATAGATAAGGATGTGAGCTATGACATGTTATAGTCACTAGTCAAAAGGCAATCTGTCTTTTGACTCTACATTGATCTTGTGGTCTAGATTAGTGTTTCCAGCTGGCTTTCAAAGTATGACCGGCTGTAGGATGTAGTATAAAGACCTGAAAATTTCTATAAACTTGAAATAGAATATTTAGAGAAAACAATTTCAACTCTTAAGCATGAGCACACAAATTACAGAACTCAAATCAAAGATCTCATTACCAAGTAAACTAAATGTCAGGCTAAGCTTGTGATCAGCAAAGCTAGGGCAGAAAAATATGTTGTTAAAGAAGAGACCTTCAAGAATATCATTCTTCATCCATGCATGCAAAGATTTGTTTCCAGAACAGGTAGGGATTGGGATATACTGAAGTAGCTCCTCCCCACACACTACTATCTGTAAGATCTCTAAGTTATGGAATTTATCAATATGAGCTTCCCCTTATAGACCCCATTCAAGAAGAGGATGAAGATAAAAAGGAGATAGTGATGGAAGGATCTGAAGTGAGTGAAGAAGATCATCCTAAAAAGGGTCACTATTCTCTTGGAGAGAAGAAAGAATCATGGATGACCAAGTCTGCATGAAAGAACTTGATTAGGGCAGCCAAGAGAAAGTCAAAGAAAGCCTAAGAAATCAAGGCCACCTTTAACTCAAAGTAGAAACAAGTCTTTATCACTGCTGGATTTAAGGTGGTAAAGACTGAAGGCTTAACTATGGACTCTAGTACCAAGAGTCCTAGTTCATGTCCAACTTATCCTGGTCAAGAAAAGAAGGCTGATCAAATATGCATCACTGTAGCATAGCCTGAAGCATCAAGTTCTAAGAGCAAGGCTCACCCAAAGAAGCTTGCTGCATCATCTATGAAGATGAAGATGGAAGTGGAAAGAGATCAAGCTCGGCCTCCTACTCAGAAGGAAACTCTCAGATGCATGCAAACTGAATGCATTATGTGTGATAGTACTTCTTATTTTGCTAAGGATTGTATCTACAATCCCAAAAGTACTTTCCATATGATCAAGAAGAAAACTTCTAAGAATAAGAAGAAGAAGATAGCTTCGGAAGGAAAATCTTTCATTTCAGAAGCTCCAAATTGAAGAAGAAGATAAGTGAAAACTTACCTTCAGAAGAAAATTTGGTCTCGGAAGAAAGTAATGCTTCCGAAGTATTGAAGTCTATTACAGTGGATGGAAAAAACTTCCGAAGGTCCAGTCTCCAAAACTTCCAAAGTCATCAAAACTTCCGAAGCATTGAAGGCAAAATTTAGTCTTCCAAAGATGGTGTGGAAGATGAAGGAAAGCCATGCGACTGAAGTTCTTCATCAACAACATCAAATGATCCTTAGAGCTTGAATATAGGATCAGTTACTATTGCATTATCTTTAGTTCACTTTGACAAGCGCAAGACCAAAAAGGCTTGGGTTTCCAAATGTAACTAACCATCTTCTTTTGTGCATAAACAACTAAAGACCAAAGGAAATGTATGGATCAATTGATAGTGGTTGTTCCAGGCATATGACAGGCAATGGATCTTTGCTTTAGAACTTTGAGAAATTTGATGGAGGGCCAGTTTCTTTTGGAGAAGAATCAGGTGGTTACATCACTAGAAGGGGCAAAGTCACAAATGGTAAGCTCAACATTGAGAAGGTAAACTATGTTAAAGAGCTTGGGTACAATCTTTTGAGTGTATCCTAATTTTGTGACCAGAGACATAACATGCTCTTTACCTAGCATGAGTGCATAGTTCTCAAGCATGGGGTGGTCATTCCTCAGGAGCATATTCTGCTCAGATCACCCAGGAAAGGGAACATGTACAAGATGGATTTGCATGAAACCTCATCCTCAGGAGAAGTTTCTTGTATTCTATCTAAAGCCAACAGTGATGAGTCTTTCCTCTAGTATAAAAGAATGTGCCATGTAAACTTTAAGAATATAAATATATTGATTAAGAATGATTTCGTAACTGGAATGCTAAAGAAAGAGTTTACAAGTGATGACCACTGTGTTCCATACCTGAACGGGAAGAAACACAAAGTGTCTCACAAGCCAAAGGAAAGGCACTCCATTATTACACCTATACACTTATTACATATGGATCTCTTTGGCCCTACTAGTGTAATGGGTCTAGGAAGGACCTCTTATTTTCTGGTGAACACAGATGATTTCATAAGATATACTTGGGTTTTCTTCCTTAGAACTAAGGATGAGACCCCTGAGATCTTGAAGAACTTCATTCTAAAAATTAAGAATCAATGTGATCACAAGGTCCAAATCATAAGGTGTGATCAAGGAAATGAATTCAAGAACCAAATCCTTGATACATTTTGTGATGAGAAACGTATTACAAGACAACATAGTGCTCCCAAGACTCCTCAGCAAAATAGTATTGTTGAGAGGAGAAACATGACACTTATTAAAGCTACAAGAACCATGTTATCTAACTCTAAACTACCCATCACCTTTCGATCAAAGGCAGTCAACACTGCTTACTATATGCAAAACATAGTTTCAGTAGTCAAGACTCATCGTAAGACTCCTTGAGCTATGGCACAAAACGAGACCTATCATTGGTTTCCTCAGATCATTTGAACGTCCTTGCACCATCTTGAATACCAAAGATCAAATAGCCAAATTTGCTAAGATATCAGATGAAGGATACTTTATTGGATACACTTTCCAAGCTAAGGCTTACAGAGTATACAATCTTAGAACTAAAATAATTGAGGAGTCAGCCAATGTGAATTTCAATGAGCACACACCCAATGTGAAAGGTTCTAGTCCTGATTGGCTGTTTGATCTTGATTTAGTTACCAACTATTTTAACAAATCTTGTGAAGATATTTCAGGATCTACAGGTAGCTTATCAACAAAAGATCCTAACCCAAGATTTGAGCTGAGAAGACCAATTAAGAAAACTCCTTCAGCTTCATTGGTAACAAACCCTGCAGTTAGAAATCTTGTCAGCATAATAATGACAAACTCTTCATCTGATACATCTGAGGTCCTTACAAATTCTAGCACAGAGGTATAAAACTCAAATGAAGGACTTTTCAACATAGGATGAAATGGAGGTGGCGATAGTGATCAAGAATTTCTTGATGCTGATAACCACTCCATAGAAGACAACATCAATAATGTCACACACTCATTAGATCAAGTTTCTCTTGATAACTGTGCTGATGTGATGGGTGAAACTCAATCACCAGATCTGAATTTCACCAATTTAGAACTGTCAAATCAACTTGCTATGATTCCTCAGCTGAGAATCCACAAGTCACATCCCACCAAAAAAATCATCGTAGATGTTGAGATTGGGGTGAGAACAAGAGGACAAACCCATGACAAAAATGTTTGTCTTCACTATTGTTTCTTGTCCCCGATTTAGCCTAAGAAGATTAATGAGGCTCTAAAGAATAGAAGTTGGGTTAAAGCAATACAGGAGGAGCTGCTTTAATCCAAAAGGCAAAAACATTGGAACATTTGTCCTCTTCCTCAAGGGAAGACCACTATAGGTACTAAGTGGGTTTTTAGGAGTAAGAAAGATGATAAGGGCTTGTCATCAAGAATAAAACTAGACTAGTTATTCAAGGGTACACACAAGAATATGGGATTGACTATACAGATGTTTTTGCTTTGATAGCAAAACTTAAAGCTGTTAGGATATTCCTTGCTTTTGCTGCATCTAAGGATTTCACAGTCTACCAACTTGATGTCAAGTGTGCTTTCTTATATGGGGTGATAGATGACAAAGTGTATGTCAAACAACCACCTAGCTTTGTAGACCCAGATCATCCTGATTATGTCTTCAAGCTTGACAAAGCTCTTTATGGGCTGCACCAAGCTTCAAGAAAGTGGTATGAGACACTATCATAGTACCTAGTCCAACATGACTACAAGGTACTATTGACAGCACACTTTTTTTCAAAGGACAAGGAAATGACTTGATTCTGGTTCAAGTTTATGTAGATAACATTATCTTTGGGTCACCTAATCCAAAGCTCTGCAAAGATTTTGAGAAGCTGATGAAGAATAGATTTGAAATGAATGCCATGGAGGAGTTTAATTTCTTTCTAGAAATTCAAGTGAAGCAAGTTGAAAATGGCATCTTCATAAACCAGTCAAAGTATGTGCAAGACATACTTACTAGATTTCATCTGACTGAGTACAAGGTTTCTAAGACACTCATAGCCAAAAACCACTCCCTAGGACCTGATCTTGGGAGGGAGTGTGTTGATGAACATTTCTATTGGGCTATCATTGGGTCTCTTATGTACCTCACAGCCAGCAGGCTTGATATCATTTTTGCCACATGCATCTGTGCAACATATCAAGCTGATAAAATCAACCCAACACCAGTTGTGATGTTTATGAACTTAGACAACAATGAAGAACATAAACAGGTTGATTCCCCCAAGGATCTTTTCAAATCTCTCAAACAAAATATAACAACAGATTGTTATACTTGTATTCAACAAACAATAATCATGGTGCGGAAACCCATGATTAATGCTATGATATCAGTGTGTGTATGTGTGTGTATGATTGCTAGTGATTGAATGCTTGTACGATAATAACTGCTTGATTATATTGATTGTTCAAAAGCTTACAAAGGATTAGGGTAGTATGCTATTTATAGCTTATACAAAGAGCTATATACAATTACTAATCTACCCTTATGTAAATGAATATTATATAAATAATCCCAAGTCTATAAGCTATCCGTTGTGGATGATTAGCTGTCCGCTGTGGATGTTAAGCTGTCCGCTATGGAAGTCAGATAACAGGTCCGTTGTGCCTTGGATATTGTCCACTGTGAACACTTGTGTGTTTGCTTGTATGTTGTCCGCTGTGGAATGTTCATCCATTGTGGATGAACATCCCATGTGGATAGTTCATCAGCTGTGGACATAGTCATCCGCTGTGTGTGTTGTTCATCCGCTGTGGGCACTTGGACTTGATCTTCATCCACTGCATCTTCTTAGTCATCCGCTGTGGAAAACTCTTCATCTGTTGCCGACACTTAGCAAAAATTCCTTTTTATCTACAATCCTGAAAAAGAATTTTAAGCAATATTAGTGTATGTTATAAGTGTTAATGATACTAATGTGTTAGTTAATGATTGTTTGAATGTTAGAACATACTATGTTTGATTATGGCAAGCATTATCCTTTTAAGCATTAACCTATTAATGCACTTGTTGAGTCCAACAATACTCCCCCTAAGGATGATGTTGCCATCACTTTAATGTTTGCTTGTTAATTTTTTGTTTGTTAGAAACAATGTGTGTGTGTTGATGCTTGTTAATGATGTTGCCATCTCTTCTGATGATGATTGCATGTTTGAATGTTATGCATGATTGAATGTTTGTTTGTCTGATTACATGTATGATTGTTTGATTACATGTATGATTGCTTGATTGAATGATTGATTGTTTGTTTGTTTTTGTATGTTTGAATGATTGATTGTTTGTTTGATTACATGTATGATTGATTGTATGTTTACATGAATGATTGCTTGTATAATGTCGTACTTGTATGATTGACTGTTGTCTTTTGTTATGTATGTTTGGATGTTTGTTTGTTGAAAGGTTAGACATGTTAGTTTGTTTGCTTTTGTCTGTTTTAATAGTAATGAACCTTTATATGTTGTACTGTGTTTACAATGGATGGTCATTTCGTCATGCGCTGTGCACACTTGATGAGATTTTGAAATTTACAACTGATGACTAAAAAGTCATATGCTGTGGTTGACCACTGTTTTCACAGCAGATGAATAATGATTCAAGTGATGTGAATCTTTAAAAATTGTTTGTTCACAGCAGATGAACATTTGTTCATGCGTTGTGGACCCTTGAAAACTTGTTTGGTTGTTCACAGCGGATGAACATTTGTTCATGCGCTGAGGACACTTGAAATGATTTGTTTGATTGTTCATAGTGGATGAACATTTGTACATGCACTTTGGACACTTGGAAGTGATGTGTGAATGTTTACAACGTATGATTACTTGTGTGCATATGCTGTATACACTTGTACTGTTTCTACAATGGATGACTAATGCTAGTCATGCGCTGTGGAATGGCACTGTGTTCACAGCGGATGCCTTACCAACATCATGTACTGTGAACACTTGTATATTCACTAGTGCATATCAGATGTATGTTTGTTTTGTCCGCTATATACACTTCGTGTATTTTGCATGTTATGATAGTACTGTAGCTACAGCGGATGATGCTGCTGTAGCCACAACGGATGTATGCTTGTGTGTGTCCGCTGTGACAACAGTAGAAATTTTTGTTTGTTTTTGAAAATGATTTCTTCCGAAGCATATGCTTGATATAATTCTTTCGAAGCAAATTTTCTTCCGAAGCTTGTATGTTGAAAAATTCTTCCGAAGGAAATTTGTTTGTTAAAAAATCTCCCAAAGCAAAATTTTTCTTCCGAAGTATATGTTTGATAAAATGTATGTTAAAATGTTAAAATTTTAACATGATCAATATATGGATGTTAAAATATCACTCACAAGCACTATTTTACAATATTATGCAATATTATGCATATGTATGTGTGTTAAACTGCTGTGTTTGGGTGCTTGTTTGACTTGACTTTATTTAAAACTCAAAATTTCAAAATTTCAAATTTTAAAATGTATGATTATGTATATTTCTGCTACCTTTGATATTTCCAAGTTCATTTTCTCCCCCTAAATTTTTGCATATTTATAAAAACCATTTATAAACTGACAAAAATTTGAATACGTGTGAATGGAAATTATCAAAGTCCACTTGATTGCTTGCTTGATAAAACTTAGAAAAATAATACTTTATCTAACTAATAAATGAATGAGTTTCATGTTTGAACATGAATCATTTGCACATAACATGAGATCATACTAGTCTTAGATTCTCACTGAGTTGTTTGAATGATTTTGAGAATATACATAGACTAATACAATGTTGATTGCTGATATTGTGATCCACTTAAACTCATGCATGGTATTAATGATTGATTGAAACAGTGAATGATTATCATGTTTTGAGTCGATTGATATGAGTTGTATGTACCCCACATCTGATTGTATGTTTAGAACAACCCTCCTCAAGATATGCTAGAAAGCACTTTCAATACTTAAGACCTAGCTACTTAGGAGTATAAATGCTCAATTTGATCCATGTTGTTTGATCCTCATTGGGATTCTTTTTCACTTCACTTTGGAAGGTGATCCTCTTTGGGATTCTTTTGATTCAATCACAAGTAATGTAGTCTAAAAGACTTTATTGATTGGTCATCCAAGATGGATGTGTTCCTCATTGGGAATCTTTTTGGATCATGATTTAGGTCATTCAGGTATGTGCTTAGCATAACAAAGAATGCCTTGGTGTACTCCAGGTCTATTAAAATCATAATAGAGAAGACACTTGTATGATTGAGCAATTTATAAACTGTTTCACTCGGTGTATTGTAGTTACTTTACAAGCAACCTATATTGGATAGATTACAACTCACCATAAACCAAGATGTGTTGTTGACCACACAATCATAAGAATTTAGTTCTTCGCTGTTGTATATGATGTTAGGTGTCCCATGCTGAGCCTATCCACATATCAAAGAAAGTACTATCAGTCTTTATTAGTGGAAAAAGACTTAAGTGAAGAATAAGCTAGTGTACTATCATTTCTCATGAGAGGTATGTGTGATTCAAGATGTTTGGTTAGAAGAACATATGAATGTTTGTTTGATATCTTGATTTTCAAAGATGCATGTTGATGTTGAATTTGGACTTTGACAAAATCAAGCTTGTTTGACATTAATGTTTTGAAAACATTACTTGTTTGATTCATAGTTGATCATACCAAGTGATTGAACTAGAAATTCAAATCTTGTTGAATCAAATGGTTTGGTAAACAGGTCAGCCAATTGATTGGCTGTATGGACTTTAGTCAACATTATCATACCCTTTTTTGAGCAATCTCTCAGAAAGTGATATCTGATATCTATGTGTTTGGTTTTTGAATGTTGAACTGGTTTGTCAGTGATAAACATAGCAGTAGAATTGTCAATGTAAATGGGTGTTTTAAGAAAATTAAAACCATAATCAAGCATTTAGTTTTGAATCCAAAGCACTTGAGAACAGCATGCAGAAGCAGCTATGTATTCTGCTTCAGCTGTTGACACAGAGACATTTGTTTGTTTCTTGCACTGCCAGGAGATCAATCTTGATCCAAGAAACTGACAACATGCTGTAGTGGATTTTCTATTGCTGTTGCATCCACCATAATCACTGTTTGTGTAAAGAAAGAAATTAGTTAGATGGTGCAACCCAAGCCAAGATGGTCTTGGGTTTTCCGTCTTTTCTGATAACATAAATTTCTTCTAACATGGCATTGTCTGATGGTTTAGGGTAAGGTCCCGTTCCCGGAACGCTTACAGCTGGTCAATCATTGCACATAAAGCATAAAACATACATTAACTTTACCAAAATATTGCAGCAAAATTCTTTTAAACAAACCATTTCATTATAATTGCTTTTGCAAAATAATACATTTCAGTTAACTGTTACAAAATATCACTCGTTGCATTACATCACAAAAACATTATAATTCAAACAACGGATGCCATCCAAAAATGCCAAGTAGCTGACCCGTGCCATCCTCAGCAACATTACCTGCCAACTGGAAAATACATAAAAGTCAGCGTTGCTGAGTGAGTTCTAGTTTTATAATTAAAATACTTTTCTTTCGTTTAAAACCGTACTTTACTTTCGTAAGCGATCATACATCATACGTACAAATAGATAATCTCATTATTATCTTTCATCATCGTCAACATACATTCATTCATTCTCTTTCTTATCGTACATTTCATTCGATCATTATTACTTTCACTTCTCTATGCTCCAGGCTAATGCCTCGAGCTATACCCCAAACATCATACACAAGGCGGGTACTGGACCGAAGACTATAAATAGACTTCAAACATCATGCCCGAGGTCGGCCCAGCACCGGGGTATCATCATTTAGACCAATGCCATGTGCTATACCCCAAACATCATGCACAAGGCAGGTACTGGGCCGAAGACTATAAATAGACTTCAAACATCATGCACTAGGCGGGCCCAGCACCGGGTAAGCGACAATGGTCCCGTACGTACGGTCAGTCACAAAGACTAGACCCCAGTGTGCATCCTTCTGGGGTAGCTAACCCGTACACCATTGAGCTAACACCCTTCATTGGGTGTGCACCTCCTTACAGTGCTTGCAAGACTTTCTTACTTCCGATCGTTCATTAATGCATGCATTCATTCTTACTTCTCTTTAGTTATCTTCCACTTTCGTTAAGTACTACTTTACATAAGCATATACATACGTCACACCACATAAGGTCACGATATAAACATAACATGGAACAACATCATCGCAACAGCATACAAAGCATGCAAATCGTAAACAAGCACAGTCTCCCATAAAACCTCCTTTCTTAACACTTAAGCTCTACATCCCAAAATCTCAGAAAATTCTGTATCCTTAAAGAAATGCGGATGAGCAAACAAATGTGGATGAACAGACAAATGCGGATGAATAAACAAATGCGGATGAATAGACAAATGCGGATGAATAAACAAATGTGGATGAATAAACAAATACGGATGAGCACCTCAGAAAATATTCCAAGTGTCCCAAAGAAATGCGCATGAACACTGTAGCGAATGCGCATGCATAAAGCACATGAAAGTTTTTAGAAAATATTCCGTCCAATGAAGTGCGCATGAACCAAATGCGAATGACTGAAGCAAATGCGCATGAACAAAACAAATGCGGATGAACATATAACAAATGCGGATGAACATACAACAAATGCGGATGAACACTTGACTAATGCGGGTGAACAACACATGCAAATATTCAAACTTAATGCGGATGATCAACTAACCTGAAACCGCATCTACACTATAATCAGTTCCAAATCCTCATTCTTATACATTCATCGCACCGATCTAGCATGCTAATCTCTTAGAACAAGCATACAACCACATAAACCGAGCAAAACATGCAGGCCCTCACACACCCACTAAAAGAACAGGGCCAAACTTACGGTACAACATACAGGACATATTAAAAAAGTTGGTTACATGCAATTCCAGCCCCAAAACAGGTTTAAAACATAGAAACCGGGGATCTAGAACTCACCTTAGCAGCCTTCGAGTATGACTTCCTTCAAACCCGTTTGCACTATGAGTTCAACAGCCTAGAAACCCACCAAAAACACACACCCAAACACAACAAACACACATAAGCATACAACCGATGCATAGGCCGGCCAAGAACAACTTAAAATGGTGAATTCTTACCTTTAATTCGATCTCCTTGTTCTTCTTCTCCAAAACCCGAGAACTCTTCTCTGCTTTCTCTCTCTACAATCCGGTGAAAAGAAAATATGCAGAAAGGTGTGGGCGGCCATGCCCACTTTATGCAGCCACTTTTAATCTTTTTGCCCTTTTTACATATTTAGCCCCTTAATTTAGGTTAAATTGTGTTTTCTTTCTTTTTCTGCACGTTTATACTTTCTTTCTCATATTTTAAAATTTTCCGGGTGTTACAAGTCCACCCCCTCTATAAAGGTTTCATCCCCAAAACCTGTTATTCCTTGAACAGATGTGGGTAATACTGCCTCATCTCTTCTTCAGTCTCCCACGTAGACTCGGATCCCTTCCTGTGCTTCCACTGTACACGCACAAGGGGAACCACTTTATTCCTTAACCACTTCTCCTTGTGATCAATGATTGCCACTGGTTGTTCTATATAATTGAGCCTTTCATCAACTTCAATATCCTCCAGTGGTACAACCATATCTTCATCAGCTAAATACTTCCGCAGATGAGATACATGGAATGTAGGGTGAATTCCACTTAACTCATCGGGTAACTCCAACCTGTAGGCCACCTCTCCTACTCGAGCAATGATTCGGAAAGGCCCTATGTATCTTGGGCTCAACTTGCCCCGCTTTCTAAACCGAATGATACCCTTCCAAGGTGAGACTTTCAACATAACTCTATCTCCCACTTTGAACTCAATTGGTCTACGTCTCTTGTCAGCATACGACTTCTGCCTATATTTGGCTACCTTCATATAGGCTTTGATCCTTTCAAGCTTCTCAGTAGTAGCCTCAACCACCTCAATACTTCCCAACTCTCTCTGGCCAATATCACCCCAACAAACGGGTGTTCTACATCTCCTACCATATAGCATCTCATAAGGGGCCATACCAATGCTGGCATGATAACTGTTATTGTATGAGAACTCCGCTAACGGTAAGTGGTCATCCCAACTACCTCCAAAATCAATGACGCATGCCCGAACCATCCGTTTGTGGATGATAAGCAGTGCTGATGTGTAACCTCGTCCCCATTGCATCATGAAATCTCTTCCAAAACTTGGATGTAAACCGGGTGTCACGATCAGAAACAATAGACACCGGCACACCCTGACGAGTTACAATCTCCCTAATGAATAGATCCGCTAAATTCTCTAACGAATACGTCTCTCGGATCGGTAGGAAGTGAGCACTCTTCGTCAGACGGTCGACTATCACCCATATGGCATCATACCCTTTCGCGGTACGCGGTAGCTTCGTGATAAAGTCCATGGTGATATGCTCCCACTTCCACTCGGGTATATCCAAAGGTTGGATCTTCCCGTACGGCTTTTGGTGCTCGGCTTTCACTTGCAAGCAAGTAATGCACTTACTCACATACTCCGCTACATCGCGCTTCATACCCGGCCACCAATAATCTTTCTTCATATCTTGATACATCTTTGTAGTACCGGGATGAATAGATTATCGAGTCTAATAAGCTTCGTCCATGATCTTCCCACGTAGATCCCCATAATGAGGAATCCATATTCGTCCGAATCGGGCTCTAACACCGAGAGTGTTTTTACCCAATTCCGCGACTAGACCTCTCATCCTTTCAGAGTTAAGATGATCTTCCTTCAATGACTCATCTTGAAACTCCTTGACCTGCTTCATCACATTAGAGGTCATAACCAACTGATAAGCCTTCACCTGAATCGGTTCAGGCCTCTCTTTTCGGCTAAGGGCATCCGCCACTACGTTGGCTTTGCCCGGATGGTAATGGATTTCACAATTATAATCCTTTATCAGTTCCAACCATCTCCTTTGCCTCATGTTCAAATCCTTCTGCTCGAAGAAGTACTTCAAGCTCTTGTGGTCAGTGAAGATGGTGCACCTCGTCCCGTACAGGTAGTGCCTCCAAATTTTTAATGCAAAGACCACAGCTGCTAGCTCCAAATCATGAGTAGGGTAATTAACCTCATGAACCTTCAATTGTCGGGATGCGTAAGCTATAACCTTTCCTCACTGCATCAGTACGCAACCCAATCCCGAGTAAGAAGCATCTGAATAAACCACCAAATCCTCGCTTCCTTCGGGTAATGATAAGACAGGAGCTTGAGTCAACCTCGTCTTCAACTCTTCGAAAGCCTTCTCTTACTCTTAACCCCAAACAAACGTCACATCCTTACGGGTCAACTTGGTCAGTGGAGAATCTATCTTAGAGAAGTCTTGGATGAATCTCCTATAATAGCCCGCCAACCCCAAGAAACTACGGATCTCGGATGGCGTTCCATTGCATCACAGCTTCCACTTTTGCCGGGTCTACCATAATCCCCTCGGGATTCACCACGTGACCCAAAAACTGAACCACGCGCAACCAGAACGCGCACTTGGAGAACTCAGCATACAACTTCTCCGTTCTCAACGTCTCTAACACCTCTCGAATGTGACCGGCATGCTCCTCCTTTCTCTTCGAATAAATCAAGATATCATCGATGAACACAATCACTGATTTATCCAACATCGGCTGACACACTTGATTCATCAAATCCATAAAAGCAGCTGGCGCGTTTGTTAAACTAAAAGACATAACGAGAAAATCGTAGTGTCCATAACGCGTGCGAAAAGCTGTTTTAGGAATATCTTGTTCCTTTACTTTCAACTGATGGTAGCCAGATTAAGGTCTATCCTTGAGAACCAACTGGCACCTTAGAGCTGATCAAACAAGTCATCAATCCTCGGCAGTGGATACCGATTCTTCACCGTCAACTTGTTCAACTCGCGGTAGTCTATGCACATCCTCATACTACCGTCCTTCTTCTTTACAAATAAGACCGGAGCACCCCAAGGAGAGATACTTGGTCTAATGAACCCTTTATCAAGCAACTCCTGCAGTTGCTTCATCAATTCCTTCATCTCGGTCGGAGCCAACCGATACGGTGCTTTAGCAACAGGTTGAGCATCGGGTATCAAGTCAATCTGGAACTCGATCTCGCGGTCCGGTGGCACACCTGGTAAGTCTTCGAGAAACACATCTGGGAACTCACACACAACCTGTACATCAGAAAATTATGGTGTTGGCGTATCAACATCTTTTACGTAGGCCAAGTAGGCACTACATCCACGCCTCATGAACTTTCCTGCCACCGCCATCGAAATCACCTTCGGAATCGTAGTAACTCGATCACCGTAAATCGTCACCGAACTCCCGTCAGGCGCTGTCCGTCCAATCATCTTCTTGCGACATACGATATTCACCTCGTAGGCCGCTAACCAGTCCATTCCCAAGACTACATCAAAACCGCCTAAGGTCATCACAAATGGTCTAACAGGAAATTTATGACCTTCTACTTCTATGACACAACCTTCCTTCATCTCAGAAATCCTGGTAGACTTACCTATGGTAGTTTCTACATCGAAGGGTTCGTCAATACTCCTACTCCTTAAAGGCAACTTAGCACAAAAGGCAGCTGAAATGAAGCTCTTACTAGCACCGGAATCAAATAACACAGAGGCAAGAGTTTGGTTTACTAGGAACGTACCTGACACAACATCGGGGTCTATCCTAGCCTCCTCCTGGGTCATCATGAATGCTCTGGCGCTTGCTTTTTGCCCTTTGGTTTCGGTCATCTTCTTCGCTCCGGAACCCTCAGCCCTTGGCTTCTTTCATTCCCTGCTCATGTGACCCTCTCCGCCACAATTAAAACATCTGGCCATACGACAATCCTTTGCTATATGCCCTGTCCTCCCATACAGGAAGCATACATTCAATCCCCGCCTACATTCTCCGAAATGCTCCTTTCCACCTTTGCCACACCTCTTCGACCCCGCACCAGATGTGACCACACGGCGGTCATCCACCCGTGCACGCTTGTTGTTTGTCGGGGCACCACCCCTACCAAACCTCTTCCAGTTCTAGTTCCGGTCACCACCACCTTTCTTACTCACCTAAGCCACCACCACTTCCCGTTCATCATACAGCCTCCCTGCTAGATCAACCACTGACCTAAACGTGCTCGGTCGGGCGGCGATCATGTGCTTGTGGATGTCCGTCGGCAAGCCCTGAATGTATCTCTTAATCTTTGGTGGTATATTGCTGATCTGTCATGGTTCCCGCCTCAAGCTGTGGGAACTCCCTCTCAACCTTGTCGAGCTCTCGGTGAGGACAAAACTCCTCGATCACCAGTTTCTTCAACTCATTCCACCTCATCCTGCCAATCGCTCTACTACCCTCGGCCTAGACAATATTGTCCCACTAACATAGGGCCGAGTCCACCAATGAGTGGGTGGCGAACTTCACCTTCTGATCTTCCCGGCACTCGCTGATATCTAGAACAGCTTCCATCTCTCTCACCCACCGGTGAACAGCAGCCACAGTGCCATTTCCGTCAAAAGTCGGGGGATTGCATCTTTGAAATGCCCCATAGTTACAGCCTCGTGCTATCTCCTGCACAGGCTCTTTTCCTTCTTCTTCACTGGAGACAATCGTCTCAGTCTCCGGTTGCTCCCTTTCCTCCGCGGGTTTCCTCCTTTCCTTCCTCTCTCCTTCTCGTACAGCCTTAATCACTTCGGTCATCACAGACGGTAGAATCGTCTGCATGACCTGGTTAACCTCTTCCACCACCGCCTCATTCACTGAGGCCCTTAAGTTGGCACTCTCGTCACCACCCTCTGGATGAGGGGTCTCGGGCTCTTCATGAGCCACCTCTTCAGTTCTAGGCCTTCCTCTCGTGACCCGTGGTCCAGCACCACGTCCACCACGACCTCCACCTCGAGAAGCCTTTGAAGAGCTACCACCAGCCATCCTCGAACACGCTATACGATTCAAACACCAACACGGTCATTCAAGGTAACAACTCAGTTTATGTCAAGTATAGTATGTCCCTAATTATAGTGGCCAGTTGTGATTAGCCACTTACTTTACTCTTCATACCCCAAGCATTTTCTATCCTGACTTCATCAGTATCTAAATCTACTAAGAAGCACATAAATCACATAACATGCGCACATAATACCGGTTATCATCAAGAAAATACCTGATGGCACGTAGCTACTCGGACTGGCATCCCTTCCATTTTGTCCCATTCTCAGTTTAAGTTTAGGTTTCTTTTGAAAATTTTAACCCGTTTCACTTAAACTTTGGCTCTGATACCAACTTGTAAGGCCCCGTTCCCGGAACGCTTACAACTGGTCAATCATTGCACACAAAGCATAAAACATACATTAACTTTACAAAAATATTGCAGCAGAATTCTTTTAAACAAACCATTTCATTATAATTGCTTTTGCAAAATAATACATTTCAGTTAACTGTTACAAAATATCACTCGTTGCATTACATCACAAAAACATTATAATTCAAACAACGGGTGCCATCCAAAAATGCCAAGTAGCTGCCCCGTGCCATCCTCAGCAACGTTACCAGCCAACTGGAAAATACATAAAAGTCAGCGTTGCTGAGTGAGTTCTAGTTTTATAATTAAAATACTTTTATTTCGTTTAAAACCGTACTTTACTTTCGTAAGCGATCATACATCATACGTACAAATAGATAATCTCATTATTATCTTTCATCATCGTCAACTTACATTCATTCATTCTCTTTCTTATCGTACATTTCATTCGATCATTATTACTTTCACTTTTCTATGCTCCAGGCTAATGCCTCGAGCTATACCCCAAACATCATGCACAAGGCGGGTACTAGACCGAAGACTATAAATAGACTTCAAACATCATGCCCGAGGCGGGCCCAGCACCAGGGTATCATCATTTGGACCAATGTGAAAATAACATGATTGTTTTTGTTTTATCATTATTTATAACATGATTGTTTTTTTTACAAATTGAACAATAATTGTGAAAATAGCATGAATCATTACTGTGATTGTTCATGTTATAGTACTTGCAATATTTATCATATTTGCATTTTTCAGTAGTGTGAGTGTATTGATCACACCATTCATAGTTTGGTAGATTTGCATTGCTTTGTTTGTTCATGAGTTTTGATTTTAAATTTGATTTTGAAGGTAAGTCAAAAGTTACAGTTTGTTGTTTTTGCTGAATGGGAACTTTGCCTTTCCCTTTGTTTGTTTGATTTGGAGAGGCAGTGGAAGATCCAACTTTTCTTCCACCTGAGCAGATGTCAAAATCTTTTGTCTATTTAGATTGTTTGTTTTGTGTATCAACCACACTTTAAACTTTTAGAGTTTCAGTAATTGCTTGATCTGACTCATCATCTAATAGATCAACATCATCTTCATCAGTTGTTTGTTCATCAGATTCATTATTTTCTCCTTGATAAAAATATGTTGATTTGATTTGTGGAGGTGCTTGGCTTTTAACAAATTTTATCAAAGCTGTTTTTGATATTAATGATGATTTTGATGATGATGATGATGATGATTGTTTTGAATCATCAGTCGGGTCATGTGGGTTAAGAGACTCAGCCTGTGTGTTTGTCATGGAGTCAGGTAAAGGAACATAATTGTCATTATAAGGTGGGTTGACCTTACTATATCCTAAACCTGAAGGGTCTTTGAATGCCCTTTGCTGAGCAAGAAGTTTTTCAAACTTCTTGTTGCTTACCTGAAATTTATGAAGTTTCACTTCAATTTCAGCCTGTAGAGTTTTTGACTTAGTCAATGATTCAGTGAGTTGCTCTACTTGAGCTGCAAGTGTTAGTTTTTCAGACATTAATTTTTACAAATCATTTTGTAATGAAATAATTTTAATCCCATATTGTTTTTGTTCTGATTTTAGACTTTCATTTAAAATGTTTGTTTCAATTACCTTCTTGGAAATGTCTGCATGTTTTCTGGATCTGTTGACTTCATCAATGCATGCCTGTGTACAGAGGTTATCCCTTACCTCTTTTAGGATTTTTGAGATCTTATATTTAATGTTTGCCATGAGGGCATGATCAGGAGATTGGATCTCAACCTCGTACATACTCCAATCACAGTCACCATCTTGTTTGATAATCATTGCTGATGATTTAAAGTGTTGATTTGGACTGTATTGTGTGATTTGAGGTGGAGTTGGTGCAGCTGGAATACTGATTGCAGGTGGGATTTGTCTGTTTGAATGCTAGCTGTTGGATGCTTGAGTTTGATTGTTGGTTTTGTCAACTCTTGGTTGTTGGCATTCTCTTAAGAAATGATCATACAATTGACAGTTGTAGCATCTCACCTTTGTCTTGTCAAAACCAATTTTGGTTTTCTTGTCCATACTCAATCCTCTATTTCTCTAAAAAAAACTTTTTTATCTATATGCAATCAATGCCATAGACCACTGAAGATCTATTTCTTCAACCTTGTCTGGTGGTAACTCATCTAGGTCCTGTTGGATAATTTGAGATGGTGTAAGACTTGCACCCAAGTATGCTTCAAAGCTAGTTAAGAAAGCTGCATAGGCTGCTTTCTATTCTTCACTTTGTAAAATGATAGTGAGATCATCCATGGGTTTCTCAAATTTGTGCATGTTTTGATTCTTTGGTTGTTGTTGTTTGCTAGAACTGGATGTGTGAGGATTATGTTTGCTTTGTGGTGTTGCTTCATGGAAAGCATGAACACAAGTCTTTTTGGACTTCTATTTGGTACTAGATGATTCAGGAGCTGAGAAGAAGGATGTTTCACTAGAATCTAAAAATTTTTCATTTTCATCTTCTCCAATGCACGTCAAAAATGCACTGTCTATTTGTTGTCGTTCCCTGAACTTGTAGGATTCTACATGTCTGATTGTGCCGTTATTCCTTGATCTTTCGTCTAGTTCTAATGCTTCAACTTTAGCAACTAGAGCATCTAGGGATAATGCTTCAAGACCCAATGTTGCTTTCATCGAAGAGACTGATTGAGTCCAGCTCTCTGGCAGCGTGTGCAACATCTTTTTGTTAATCTCCACAGATTCGTATTTGAGACCATAAACAATCATCTCATTTACCAGTTGTACAAATTTGTGAAGCTGTTTTGGTATGGATTTCCCCTGAACTTGGTAGAAGGTTTCATACTAGGTCCTCAATTTTTCTTTTTTGATTTCCCTTATTTCCTCACTTCCTTCACACATGGTGTGAAGTACCTTCCATAGTTCATGGACAGTTTTGAAATTTTCAACCCATGTTAAATTTCAAATGGCAAAGTCATTGCATACTGTATGCTTTCATGTCTGTTTTGACCTTCTTGAGGTCATCACTAGCTACCCTTTTTGGTGAAAAGAAATGAATATTCTATTAAGGGAATGTCAACTTTTTAATGATGTCAGTTAATGAAAGTCAAAAACCCTAAAAACACAGAAATTGTCTTTAACAGTTAACTTTTTGGATCAAAAAGTAACTTTTTCAAAAATTCAAAAGAAGATTATGAATCTTCTTTGATTTTGTTGATGAACCAACACAATCACCGTAGATCATGAAGGTTATGGATGAACAAAAACTAGGGTTTATCCTAGGATTTGTTGGCGGCTGAGATAATTTTAACAAAAACAACAATCGGTTTATTGTTTATTGAAGATTAATCGCCTGTTTTGAGTGAAAAACAACTCAAATATGATGCTTAAATACAATGAATGAATTCAAAGTATTCAAATGAGTATTTGTTTGATGAAAATAGAGAGAACATTAATCGAGTACTATTTTATCTGGAAACCCTTAAAAATCGATGAGGTTTTAGCGAGTTTTGTGATGAACACGTTTGAAAATCATGTATGAATGATGTTTTGAGCTTTAAACACACAAAATCTTCTACAAAATGATTGAAAACAGATTATTAAATCATGTTTTGAACATTTGATGAATGTTTAAAGTAGAAGAAGGGGTTTGTGATGATTTTCAGTTTGAAATGTATGATTTGAAGCCAATGAACCACTGATATCATGTTGTTGATTGAGAGGATCCAAAATCAATGTATGATTTGAGCCAATGGTCTGATACCACCTGATGAAATTAACCCAACACCAGTTGTGATATTTATGAACTTAGACAACAATGAAGAACATAAATAGGTTGATGCCCCCAAGGATCTTTACAAATCTTTCAAACAAAATATAACAACAGATTGTTATACGTGTATTCAACAAACAATAATCATGGTGCAGAAACCCATGATTAATGCTATGATATCAGTGTGTGATTGATTGCTAGTGATTGAATGCTTGTATGATAATAACTGCTTGATTGTATTGATTGTTCAAAAGCTTACAAAGGATTAGGATAGTATGCTATTTATAGCCTATACAAAGAGCTATATACAATAACTAAACTACCCTTATGTAAACGAATATTACATAAATAATCCTAAGTCTATAAGCTGTCCGCTGTGGATGATTAGCTATCCGCTATGGATGTTATGCTGTCCGCTGTGGAAGTCAGATAACATGTCCGTTGTGCCTTGGATGTTGTCTGCTGTGAACACTTGTGTGTTTTCTTGTATGTTGTCCGCTGTGGAATGTTCATCCGTTGTGGACAGTTCATCAGCTGTGGACTTAGGCATCCACTATGTGTGTTGTTCATCCGCTGTGGGCACTTGGACTTGATCTTCATCTGCTGCATCTTCTTAGTCATCCGCTGTGGAAAACTCTTCATCCGCTGCTGACATTTAGCAAAAATTCCTTTTTATTTACAATCCTGAAAAAGAAATTTAAGGAATAATAGTGTATGTTATGAGTGTTAATGATACTAATGTGTTAGTTAATGATTGTTTGAATGTTAGAACACATTATGTTTGATTATGGCAAGCATTATCCTTTTAAGCATTAACTTATTAATGCACTTGTTGAGTCTAACACAAGCTAACCCCAAGATTTCACACCTGGTTGCTGTCAAAAGAATTCCCAGATACCTCAAAGGTGCTCCAAATCGGGGCCTTTGGTATCCAAAGATTTCTGACTTCAATCTGTATGCTTATACAGATAGTGACTATGGTGGCTGTAACATGACTATAAAGTCTACATCAGGGGGATGTCAATTCCTTGGTGGAAGGATACTCTCATGGCAATGCAAGAATGAATCCTATGTGTCTACATCAACTGCTGAAGCTGAATACATTGCTGCTCCAAGCTGTTGTGCTCAAGTGCTCTGGATTCATAATCAGATGCTGGACTATGGATTCAACTTCAAAGAGACTCCCATCCACATAGACAACAATTGTGCTATCTCTATAACATAGAATCCTATACAACACTCCAAGACAAAGTACATCAATATTAGGTATCATTTAATTAGAGATAATTTTGAAAAAGGATTGATAAAACTAGTCAAAGTTAACACAAATGAACAATATGCTGATCTGTTCATAAAAAACTTTTGATGAGCAGAGATTTAAGTATCTTGTATCAGCTATTAGGATGATTAACTTTGAGTAGATTTTTTTAAACTAAAGTCAAGATTATTTTCTCAAATATGTGCATCTTAAGTTGTCTATATCATCATCTATATAAGCCCAGTTTCCTTTGGAAGAAATTTTCAACATGATATTCCTTAGAATTTCAAGAATTTAAGATATATTGTCTTTTAAAAGACATTAAATTGACTTCAGAAGAACATTATGTCTTCAAAAATAATAACTACTTACTAAGAAATTTACCTTGGGAAAAAATTCTGAGATATCTTCCGAAGCTTAAATATGCTTCTAAGTACTTATATGTTTTGAAGGGCAACTTTCTTCCGAAAGAAATTAAGTCTTCGAAGCTTTATTCATCCTTTAAATGAATCGTCTGAAGTTTAATATATTCCGAAACCAAATATATCTCAGAAGCAAAAATACTCTAACTATTTTTCTTCCGAAGTAAAATTTATCAAGCTAAGGAATATCTTCCGAAGTCAAATTAGCTTCACCAGAAGACAAATTACCTTCATAAGATTTTATACTTCCAAGAAAACTACCTCCTTGGGTACTTTTTCAGAGGTGGCACTAACATCCGGATTTCAAAGTTTATCCTTTTGCATTAACTTTGTCTCAGATCCAACCATATAAATATACCCACAACGCTTCCCCTCTTTCACCTTCTCCTATATCTGAAAAAGTTCATAACCTAATTTCACCCACAAACCGCCTTTGTTCTTACCTTTCTTCACTTCTAAGCTACTCAAAAATTGCCAACCCTGATCCCTGAAACCAACTATATTTTTTCATGCAGTTACATAGGCAACACTACCAAGTTGCTCTGTTATCATCTGAGAAAGATCCAGGTTTCTCAGATGCCTACCGCTTCTTGTCTCATTCCAACTACCTCACTGCACTTACCATAGATTCTCCTCTGTATGTAGATAAACTTCTAGAGTTCTGGAGGACTTGCCAAGAGGTTATCTTGGATGGTGAGAAGGCACTGTCTGCCACATTGCAGGGGAAGACAATTTTCATCACTCCAGTCACCATCAACTCTCATCAGAGGCTGGATGATGAAGAAGGCAAATTGTCCTTCCCTAAATCTGCTGTAAATAACTTATTCTTACAGATGGGCTCTGAAGGGGACTACTCAGTAAGAACCTTCAAAACAGGTAAGGTTTCCTTACAATGGAAGTACCTCCTCCATGTGGTCATCCATTCTTTGTCCAACAAACATTGAGGTTGGTATCAAAATTCCTGAGGACTTATCCTATATAGTCCATGAAATGGTTCAAGGGGTCAAGTTCTGGTATTCTTAATTTGTTTATACAAATTTGCTTGCTAACTTGGACTCCTTAGAGTATTACATGTTCCCAAGATATGTTCAACATATTCTTAACTGTGAACTAGGCTCACAGTTAAGGGGAACAAGTAACACTCTTAAACTAGGACAGATGAAGCATGGCATCTTTAAGACAGAGAGAAAGTCCACTGTTGGCTTCTCAAGGGTAGCAACAGCCCTAGTCCCAAAAATGTTAGAGCTCGTTGCCCAAGGTGATAACTTGGCAACATAATTTAATGTTGAACCCACACCTTCAACATCTGCACCACCCACATAGCCACAAATCACCCTCACCTACTCGAGAAGATCTAAACAAAGCCCTGCATAACCTACTCAGGATGTGCAGGCACCCATACCCTCACCGATGTAGGAGGAAGTGCAAACTAGAGCTCCCACTTCTGTTGATGCTGAGATTCCTCATGCTCATCCTGATAAGCTCACTACCCCAGCCTTAAGCCATCATTCTAAGTCTCAAAACTCAAGTGATCAACCTTAAGGAAAAGCAACCATCCCTAGCCTTTAGACCTCAACCAACTAATTCCCATCCTTGAATTCTATGATAATGAGAATATGGGATTGAGTGAGTACCATGAGTCTCTCTTTCCCTCCCTTGCCCAAGGAGAGATGAGTACTCCTATATCACCCATATCCAGCCAACATCATCCAACCCAAACTGAGGTGGACCTCCCTGAACCTGTTCAGGAAGTCCATATGGTAGAGGCTCTCACTTTTGCAAGTGATTACAATACTAAGACCTAAACCGTGGCAACCCAGTCCATTGACACTTCTCCTGAAGCTATCATAGTGCAGGGGAAATCCAAAGGCCAAGTACTTCAAGCTGGTGATGAGGAAGAAAACTTTGGTCCTATTCTCTCATCCTCCCCATGATTCTTCTGATGAAGATGAGGGGAGTCTAGAACTAAAGGTATAAAAACTGTCTAAAACATGCACCAATTTAGTTTCAAAGGTTAGTCACCTAAAATTTTAGGTGGCTACCTTTCAAAGACATGTCATTGACCAGCAACTTAAGATCATCGATCTCAAGGGCAATTAGCTAAGAGACCTGTCAGGAGAACTAAAATAGGTCCACAAGAACCTGTGGATGTGGTGGACCTAACCCTTAGCTCCCTTGTACAAGAAGGTGATGCTACCAAAAAGGGGGAGAAAGTCTTACCTACAATCACAAAACCTGGGAGTTCCTCTCAGAGTATGGACATGGAGGACTCACCAACCTCACTTACAGTTGTTTATACTAAACAACCTCCTCAGGCCCATATTGATGTAGATTTACTGATTTAAAGCCTGTTTGAGGAGGGTATACCAAGGGCAATGTCTACCCCATCTCACCCTGCTGAAAATCCAATAGTGGGATTGAGGTATGATGTTAATAGGAATGCCCTAGTAATCTCTAGGTCTTAGTGACAACAAGAAGTCTTTTCTTAGTACAACCTGAGATACTATAAGAGCACCTATTTAGTTGACCTGCCACTTGCCAACCTAGCACAAAACAGGCAAGTTGTGAGGTTAGCTGATAGGATTCAAGATGGGGTGCTTGAAAAGTTCAGAAAGAGAACCAAGCTATATAGACAAAGGCTAGCAGGCAAGACTGTTGGTCAACTGGATGCTGAGATGGAACCTAAGATTAGCTTTGAGGGGGGAACCTTGGCTGAAGGACTAGTAGTTAAGCCTATGAACCTTGAGATAGGAACTGCTTCAACACATATTATCACCAGTGAGGCAACAGCTGGTGAAGATGTCTCACAGCCTCTCTCTAGCTAGAGCTCAAGTGTAACACCAAGCAATGAAGGCCAACACTCTTTCCACCCTGGGTCACACAGGCTTGTGAGTGACAAAGGGAAGAGGAAGTTGACCGCTGAGGTGGTTGAGGAGGAGGAGGAGAGAGAGAGAAAGAGGAAGACAAGGGGAGAGAGTTCGAGGGAGACCCCTGGCTTCATTAAAGCTGCAATCAGGGTTGCTCCCAGGCCAAACACTCAAGATGATGAGTTAAGGGTAGCCAGGTTTAACTATCTGGGGAAAAGAAACTATAATATTAATGAACTCATCTCTCTTCCCTTAGAAGAACTAAATGAACTGGCTGATAATGAATTGTCAAAGGAGAGAAAGGAGGCTAAGGATGTAGAAATGCTCCTCAAAATCAAAAAAGAATGGAGAAGAAAATGACTCTACAAAGCTCCTACTTTATCCCTAGTTCAAGAAAGCCCTGAGGCAGAGGCTGTGGCTACTAAGCAACAAACTCCGGTAGGTGGAGAACAAGGCAGACAAAATATGATAACCTACCTGAGTGCCACAGGCCCCTATCAGGAATCAGCCCGTCTTCCCTTATCCTATTAATATATTGAGTTTGAATACCTTAAGAAACTTGAGCAACAAGTGCTAAAAGAACAAAAAGCTAGTAAGGGGAAGATGAGGGAAGAGGCTGCGAAGTCAAGAGCCACCATTAGAGTAAATATAAAGTCTACTCATAGACAAAAGATGGTGAACTTTTTAAAGCTGTATGGATTCTCCAGAAGGAGACTTGGCGAATGTCTCTATCCACTATGGATGAGTACATTAGAGTGATCAAGCAGAAGACCAAAAAGGGTGAGCTTGTTGACTTGCATTCTCCACCAAGTCAGGTTGCACCTGAAGGTGAGGTCAAGGTTGAACCTCAAGAGATAACTCAACCTGGACCTAGTGCTGCATCACAGCCAGCTTCATCTTTTGCTCCACAGCAGGGTCTTGAACCTTCTCCTTCTGAACCTGTGCAGAAAAAGGACCCAACTGACAAGGACAAACAAGAACAATATGGTAATATAGGCCAGCCTTCTCAGTTAAAGTACAGAAAGAGAAAAAGGATGGCTATTAGAAGGGATAACAACAAGAAGAAGAAGTCCAAGACATCCACCTTTTCACCTCAGGATGAGTCAAAACATCCTGAGGATGCTGAAGAAGAGGTTGCTCAGCAAACTCCACTCATAGTAAAGCCTTTTGCTGCTGAGAGTCCCATTATGTATTGGGTATTTGCAGCTAACCCAGACATATGGTATGTCACTAGAGATCAAGGAGGGTCAAGACATGTATTTCTTGCAAAAATACTTGATCTCCCTCTACATTATCTTTATGACATGAGGAGATACTTTAAGAGTCTAAGGAATCCTGACCAACTAATGATGAACGGAATGTCTTGATTCTGATGAGGACAGTCAACAGAAGAAGATCAAGAATCAAAGGTCTCTTCAGTTTTGGTAGCATCAGCCTAGGGGGAGTTTGTTAACCTCATAGCATGCTGAATGGTTATAGGATCAACAATGATGACCCTTATTTAAATTTAAGGTGCTAGCCCATCAATTGACTTCTCAGTATGCTTGTAGATTAGAGTTACCATTACATAAAGCAAGAAACTCATGGAAACGGGTTGTGTATTCCTTATTATCTGACCCTATCACCTTAATGTTCCTAAATTCCATTTCTAGATTCTAGTCTTAATTCCGTGTATAGTACTCCTCCTCCAGATCTTCCTCAGATGCAGTAGCAACTACAGCTTAGGCTTCTAGCCTTTTTTTGCGAGCACTTTTCCTTGCTAATAAAAAGGCCTTCCAGCTAGCAGCTACTCTCAATTTTGATAATACTAGTCTCTACTGCATATCCTGTAGTGTTTCCTCGAGGCATTTTATATTATCCAGTGCTCCCTTGTCTATTCCATCTAGTGAATTGTGCTTGTTCATATTTTCCTCGAATACATAAACTATAGTATTATGTTTCTTGCCAGTCTCCACTAGGCCTTCCTTGAGTGTTTCCACATATTCACTAATGGTGGTCTGTTGCTCTTGTATCTCGGTGATCTCACTGGGTGTTTCATGTACATTACGAATCTTTTGATCTAACCTTTCCATAAGGGCGGATAATAACTGCTCAGTTGGATGAGGTATAAGTAAAGATACAGGAATACAATTAGTTATATCAGTAGTAAGGGGAAAGGTATGCGCTCCTCCTAGATTTAGTTGTCTATCATATCGGTAAACACTTCAGGTTTTATCTATCTCCCATGACTCAAATATTGAATAACGCTTCATGTTATTTGAAGTTATTAGCAGGCTCCGGCTGATGCTTATTTGGCTTCAATGGTAGGGCTACTAGTGTAGATGAAGAAGGTATGAGAGTGAGATTGTCCTCGTTGATTGGGGGTGATGCTAGTGACATGGGTGGTGTAGATGATGATGCGGACATCAAATATCGTTATGAATGCATGAAATGATATGTATGCTTGAAAAACCGTAAATAGATAAGAGTATTTGCAATGGTTGTATGTGTCTAAGGTTACAGTCTAGATGCAAATGCAATGCTAGTTCCCTATAACCAGTGGCTCTTATACCAATCTGTCACACCCTCAAAATTCACCAGTGGGGTTCTACCACTAGGCGCATGACAAACTAGGATCTCAGACACAGTCATATCAAACGACACTATATGCGTTTTAAAATAAGCATTTGACCATAAATCAGAGTAAAAAAGAGTTGTCAATGTAATCAATGCGGAAGTAAAAATGTTTGTACAACCATGTGCAATAAATGTGCAAAACAAGGCGCCCAATAAAAAGTAGTAAATGTAAATGAATTTGTTTTCCAATAGTGTAGATGATGCATGAACTTCAGATGTGTAACCCTAGCCTTAAGCGTGCCAGCGACCTGAGAAAACATGCTAAAGTGTGTCAACACAAGGTTGGTGAGTTCACAGGTTTAAAATAGTAATATGCTTGAGTGTTCGTCTAGTAAAAGTAAACAAAGATATACCAAAGATAGCAAGCCTATATATCGAGCTACTTAGCGTTTTGAACCGAAGCTGGCTATTTGTGAATTGTTTTGCCTTCCGCTATGTCTTATCACAGAACAATGGTAAATGTCTATGTCAATTAATCACCCGTTCGACCTCCAGTCGAGTTAGCACGAGTAGCGCGGGTTGGCTTTGTCAAACCCAGTAGTACTACCCAAAATTACCTTGTTATCCCGTTATTAACGGTTTGCGTGTGCAAGTACTTACGTGATAATGTTTGCACTACAGTAATAAGCGATATACCAATAATACCAAAACTAGATAAAAATAGTTTGCATGCTTCTCCCCGAAAAAGGAAATTAAGTAAAAGTGAGGTTGTGAAGACTCACCATAGATGCGTAGGAAAAACATGAAGTGTAAAAGCCAAAAGCTAATCGCTACATAAAATATGTATGTCCATGAGTGTATGTACATAATGGTCAAGATGAACCCCGTTGTATCCAAACAACGTAACTGTTAGCATGTTCGATAAATGTTTGACAAGTTTAACTTTTTAACCAAACATGACTTTTGTTTGACCAAAGTTGACCAGACTGACCCGATGACCAGTTGGTGACTCAAATAAGTAAAAACATGTTTAGTCATGCTCAAATAGCTCAAATAATGATTAACATAAAGTTTCATGTCAAAAAGCTATTTTTGGAAAGTTTCTATTTTTGGAAAGTATGAAATCGTTACATATGTGTAACCCATTTAAAGATTATAAAGCATATCATAACAAACATTTCAAACATACATGTAACACATCCAACATTCATCCACAACATTTTAACGTAACCTAGAAACTTTATCATGCGCAAAGTTTTCTAATTAAAAACGTAAGAACATATTTCATCCAAAGTCTTCTAACAATCTCCTATGATCATTCCAACATCATTCACATCATCATATCATGTTCTACACATAACATATTCAACATTTATCACATCAAGTCACAAAAGTTTCCATAAATCGAAAGCATATTCATACGATGCGTTTTTCACTATTTGATTATTCCTAACCATTCTTATGCCCTAAACATCATATAACAATTATCAAATCTCATCAAACATGCATAAATCATCATTTATAAACTAACATACCCAAAAAGTTTCCTTAAATGGAAAGTGCCCAAAAACCGAGCCAAAATAAAAAGTTCAAAACATGGCTTTTCATCCATTAGCATCAACTAACATCCTAGAACCATCAATTCAATCCAATTTCATAAAAATCATACTATTTTTATAAAAGCCCCAAATTTAAGTTTTTATTATAAGTAAGTCTCGGGTTTTTATCAAAACAACCCAATTTCACAAAACCAATCCATACAAACATCACTATATTATATACTAACACATAATTAATCATCAATTTCATTCAATTTCAAGTTTTGATTCGTGTTTGGATAACTAGGGTTCATGTTCATCAAATAAATATTAACCTAACGTGCACACATAATCAACGGATATGAAATCTAACATAAAACTTACTATTGGGTGTCGAATCCTGCAAATAAATATTAAAAATATGAACCTAACGTGCACAAGCAGAAGTAGGGTTCGTGTCCTCAGGGATACGTGTCAATTATTTTATACCAAAAATATTTTAGCACAGTTACTATAGTTGGTTATGGGTAGAAGGTGGGAGTTTTAATTAAAAATTAAAATAGAAGTAAATTGCAAAAAGAAAAAAAAATCCAGCAAGTTGACACGGTCGTGTCAAAACTGTAAAGGAAATTCTATGCTGGCGTGTTAAGGTTCTGCCGGATAAACGGAAATTGACATGTTTTTTGTATTTTTTTAATTGTGAAAAGGAAGTATAAAAACTATAATTAAATTGTAAAGTAAATTCAAATCTGAACTAATTCCAATACTAAGTTAATTTCTTGATTTGATTCATCTTACAATCATAAACGATTATGGTGCAATGACTATTTTTAATTAACGATTTGTATCGATACTAGACATCAACCCGTTCGGATATCCACTCTATCTAATGCCCAATCAATCGCAGTTCGTTGATTAGAGCCAACCAACTACTCTAAGCTCACGCCGTTTGGATCTTAGCGTGAGGGTTGCAACGATAGAAGTATCAATTATAATTAAGCACACACGTCGTTCAGTATGCTTAACTAGATTTTGTGATTCTATAACGAGTATTAATTCCTAAACAAACTCAAACTAAATTGTTCCTTATATCAAAAATCAAAACTTGATTAGGGTTTTAAATCTTGAAGAACCTTATTAGAAAAATTAATAGAGTGGCTAATTTTACTAACAATCTTATATATACCGGATTAGATCCGGGTTTAAGATCAAGAATCAAACAAACAAACCTTTAAAATAAAAACATCTCATAAATGTTTTACATAAGTTCAAATTAGAACAAAGAAATTAAACCTTAATGTTGAAACTAAATTATTCTAGCCGGACATTACGACTAGATCAACCAAAAACAAAATATATAAAACTCACGAAAAAAAAAATTCAGTTGTCTAGGGAATTGGGAATAATTCACACCACTTGAATGTTTTTTCTTTTCTTTGCTCTAGCTGTCACCCAAGGTGTCCACCTGCCCCCTTTTAATTCTCCAAGATCCTATATATAATTAATTCTTTGTTTCTTAAGATCCACCTTTTTTGATGTTTTTGTTTTTATCTTTTATTTAAATGATTATGACGATAAACATCATTTAGACCAAGATTCCTAAAAAATAGGAAAGTTCGTGCAATCTTTTAAATTCAAGAGTTTTTCGATGCCATTTCCAAAGTTTTCACAAGCCATAATATTTTCTCCCGATCTCATAAATATACAAAAACAACCAAAACACACCAAAGTAGATTTTATCTCACCAAAACAAGAATTGTATAAGATAACGGAAAGTGCTTGCAATGAATGCGGAATATATACCAAAATATACTCAAAAATAATAATAATTAATGCATAAAAATATAACTAACAAATCTCCCCAAGCTTAAACCTTTCCTTGTCCTCAAGGAAGTCAAGAATAAGAATATACCGAGAAGTGAAAACAAAACAAATAGTGACATGAGTAGGATATTGGCAACACCCATCCTAGCCCCATGTAAGAAGTATGAGCATGAAATCATCTTATTATGCTAATTTTCAGTTGTCATGCAAAAATGCGACTTTCAAGAATTTTATTAACAAATATACCCAAATTACTAGTTATGATCCTCTAACCCTTAAGTTTTGGATTTATCAGTTCATATCTATTAATACATGTTAAATTAGTCATTTAAGTAGGCCAACACCTTTCTTCACACGGTGGAAACCTTCCTAACCTCAAAGACTATACAGAGCAACTGGTCAGTTTTTCACCACGTGAAATGATTTGCCATTATTATGGCTTATTTATCATACAACTTATTCTCTCTTCTTCTTCTTTTTCTTTATATATTTTCGAGCCTTCACAACTCTCTCCAATTCTGAAGGTAATAGCACAAACATTATGCTTAGGATTTGTCTTGGTTTGAGTGGGTAGTTTACCTTGAGACTCAACTTACTTACGGAATTGGCAAGTTGAGCTATTTGTTGCTCTAAGATCTTAATGCTAACTTTTGTTTCTTATTGGAATGCTTTCGTCTCTTGTTGGAATGTGTGCGTGCTAGTTGCTAAATTCTTGACAATGTTTCTAAAGGCATCCCCGAGCTCCCTGCTGGTTGTTGTCGAGGTTGAAAATTTTGTTGATTCATTTGCATCTGAAATGGAGGTCTTTGGTGAAATTATGGAGGTCTT
Source organism: Flaveria sonorensis (assembly GCA_025506505.1). Lineage (NCBI taxonomy): Eukaryota > Viridiplantae > Streptophyta > Magnoliopsida > Asterales > Asteraceae > Flaveria > Flaveria sonorensis. Next base: position 34,634,821 of record CM046435.1, on the reverse strand, counting down.
TGTGCATAACCAACATTGGGTGCTTGTCCCTAATTTTGATTATTTCTAGGTTGTTCATAAGGCCTTTAATTTTGTCCCAGATAACCTCCTATTGCTTGTGCCGCGTCTACATCTTCTTGAAGTGTTTGACACATATCAGTGGGGTGTCCAAACTGTAAGCATATTCCACACGCTTGAGGTTTTGGCTCAACTTCCTTACCTTTTGTAAGTTGCAATACAGCTTTAGTCAATTCAGCAAGTTGACTTTCAATGTGAGGGTTACTTCTTTGACCGCCCGTGGTACATCATTATACCATCCTTCTTCTTGTGATGAATGTTTGGTACCTTCACCTAGAGAAGTTATCAAGGCTCTAGTTTGAGTCAGTGTTTTGTCAAGTAAAGCTCCCCGCTAGACGCATTTATCAAACGTCCCTCTAGTGTTGCTAACCCTTCATAGAAGTATTGAAGTAGTTGATGTCCCGAGATGCCATGTTGTGGGCATCAAGAACATAGCTTTTTGAATCTTTCCCAGTAGGTATGCAAAGCTTCTCTTTTTGCTTGTTTAATCCCGAAGATCTCCTTGCATAGAATAGAGGCTTTGACTTCCAGGAAGTACTTGTCTAAGAACAGTTTTGCAAGATCATTCCATGTGTTTACCTACCCCGGTGGTAGGTAATATAACCATTCTTTAGCCGAATCTTGCATAGCAAAGGGGAATGCCCTAAGCTTGATTTGGTCTTCAGTGACATTGTGTGGCTTAATTTCAGAACACACATCATGCAATTCCTTGAGAAATTTGTGAGGGTCTTCACTCTCAAGGCCTCGAAAGAGTGGTAACAAGTGGATAAGGCTGGATTTTAACACAAGTTCACCATAACACGATAGTTTATGCAAAGGGGTTGTTGGGTAACATCATTGGTTGCCCATTGCCTTAGGGTTTGTTCAGCTTGAGCTGCCATGGTTGGTTCGGTTAAGAGTGTTTCTTTATGGGTAGGTGATTGTGGTGGTGTGATAGTTGTTTGTGAGGGTTGTGGTGATTCAGTTTCAGATTCAGATTCACTTGACAAGGGTATATCTTGGCAAATGTCAGTGACTGGAGGTGAAGTAATAGGTGTTGAGGAACTTGCTAACTTCTTTCGGAGCTTCGCTTGCTTCCTTAACCCCTTTGCAATTTTCTTTATCTCCGTGTCAATCTCGAGTGGTGTACTTGTACGAAAAGATCTTGGCATAAAACGATTAGAATCGTCGTATCCCCGGTAACGGCGCCAATTTCTTGGGTGTCAAATCCAGCAAATAAATAATAAAAATATGAACCTAAGGTGCAAACACTAAAAATAGTATGAGTAGAAGTAGGGTTCGTGTCCTCAGGGATATGTGTCAATTATTTTATACCAAAAACGTTTTAGCACAGTTACTATAGCTGGTTATGGGTAGAATTTGGGGGTTTTAATTAAAAATTAAAATAGAAGTAAATTGCTAAATGAAAAAAAAATCCAGCAAGCTGACACGGCCGTGTCAAAACTATAAAGGAAATTCTACGCGGCCATGTTAAGGTTCTTCCAGAAAAACGGAAATTGACATGTTTTTGTATTTTTTTAATTGTGAAAAGGAGTTACTAAAAACTTTAATTAAATTGTGAAGTAAATTCAAATATGAACTAATTCCAACACTAAGGTAATTTCTTGATTCGATTCGGCTTACGATCATCAACGATTACGGTGCAATGACTATTTTTAATTAACGATTTGTATCGATACTAGACATCACGCCATTCGGATATCCACTTTATCTATTCTCCAATCAATCGCAGTTTGTTGATTAGAGCCAACCCGCTAATCTAAGCTCACGCCGTTCGGATCTTAGCGTGCGGGTTGCAATGATAGAAGTATCAATTATAATTAAGCATACACGCCGTTCGGTATGCCTAACTAGATTGTGCGATTCTATAACGAGAATGAATTCATAGACAAACTCAAGCAGTTAAATTGTTCCTTAATTAGGGTTTTAAATCTTGAAGAACCTTATTAGAAAAATTAATAAAGTGGCCAATTTTATTAACAATCTAATATATACCGGATTAGATCCGGGTTTAAGATCAAGAATCAAACAAGCAAACCTTTAAAATAAAACATCTCATAAAAGTTTCACATAATTTCAAACCAGATCAAAGAAATTAAACCTAAATGTTGAAACTAAATTGTTCTAACCGAACATTACGACTAGATAAACCAAAACCAAAATAAATAAAAAAACAATATTCAATTGTCTTGAAAATTGAGAATAATTCACACCACTTGAATGTTTCTTTGTAGATGCTTCTTTTGAAGATTAACATTTGTCTTTATGTGTCTTTTACATTTTTATCATAGTATAGGGACTTTTCATGTAAATATGTTCCTTTGTTTTCTTGATTAGTATAAATAGCATAGATATGTATGGTGTAGGTAAGTTTTTAGCATTTAGACGTATTGTAACTGTTTTCTACACTTTGTATTCTTCTATATGCTAATCAATGAAAACTCTATGAATTTTTGTTGATTTGCTTATATTGAATTGAATACTTGTGTGTTTTAGATTGAATTGTGTTCATATATCATCACAGATCGATCCATTTTGAGCTCATCAAATGGTATCAGAGCTTTCGGTTCAGTGATTGAAGTTCTTAACTATCAAACTCTCAAAATCACTTGAATCTGTGATTGATAAAAATTCAGTCGTATAATTGTTGAATTCAGTTGTGTTTCATCATCAGAAACATGATTTGATTCACCATTAGCAGTACAATTCATTCAAATAAGTGAATTTGAGCAAAAAGCTCTTCGAACCTGTTCTTCATTTGTCGAACCTGTTCTTGAGTCAAAAGATCAATTTTGGTTGTTAATTGAAGAAATTGAAGTTGAAGGATTGATTATTGATCAATTTCCTACATAACTTGAGGATTTCAGATCAATTAATCGAGTTTTGAAGGAATTTAGAAAATTTAAGTTCGTATGAAACTGATGAATGTGGCGCATTATGTCAAAAACACTGCTGAAAATTGCCTAAGTGTTAGGCGTATAACAACTGTTTAGGCGCTTTTCCACTGTTTAGGCATTTTTCTGTTAGGCATTTTTCTACTGTTGGGATACATTTCGACTGTTGGGACACTTTGGAAGTTGACAGAATCATAGGAATTCCAGGCGTTTTACAACTGTTGAGGCGTTTTTGAACTATTTGGGCATTTTACCAACCAGGCGTCTGACAACTGTTCAGGCGTTTTGATACTGTTCAGATGCTTTTCAACTTGGGCATTTTGGAATTTTTCTAAGGCAATCCCTTAGACGTTTCAAAGTCAAAGTCAAAGGAAGTACCTCAACTGTTTGGGTGTTTTTCCACTATTTGGACGCATCAGCTTCAACACTTAAAAAAATTTTAAAATTTTTCAGAAACTTAAAAAATCCAAAAATATTTTCAATTTATTGTTTTAATTCAAAACATTAAAAACAAAAATTACAAATTTCTTTTAAAATCAAAAACTAAAATGGTAAAATCAGAAGACTCAGAGAACAGAGTTCCCAAATAGAGCAGATTTCAAGAATTGGTCACTGAGATTAAAGCATCACTTGAATTCTATTGATACTGATCTATGGAAATCAATAGAAAAGGAACTCATATTCCTATAACTTCAGATGGTCCTGATAGAGGTTTTGTCTACACCAAAGAATCTCAGGAACCATATCCTGAAGATGGATTACAGGGTGATGATCTCAGGAAAGTTAAAAATGATATAAAAGCGTATTCTTTGATGTGTAAAGGACTGCCACTTGAAGTCCTTACAAGGCTTGATGGTTATCAGACGGGATATACCATGTATAAGATAGTGAAAATAATATGTGAAGGTGGAAATGAGATCCAGGATCAGAAAAAGCAAAAATTAAAGAGACAATTAGAACTTTTTGAACATTTATCTGGTGAAACAATAAATCATATGATGAATAGATTTGTTCAACTGACAACTAAGATGTCAACTGCAGGCATCAAGAATGATTTAAAAGATCTTAACTTCAGGCTTCTCAATGCTCTTCCATCTTCATGGAAGCAAACAGTCACTCTGTTAAACCATACTAAGAAATTCCTAATGGATCTTGATCTCTTGATTGCTAAAATAGAATCTGTTGAAATTGATGAAAGTTCTAGAAACAATGACAGAGCAGCTTCGATGTCATATTATAAATATGTTGCTTCTCCAGCAAGTACTGTGGAGAATGCATTCATGGCTAAGAATGAAACTTCACCAGAAGATGTGGGTGATCTATTCGTTGGTGCAGGGTTTTTCACTGATTCCACTTACACAAGTGCTCCTGCCTATACAACTCAGAATCAACCTCAATCTCCTCCTATGCCTAAAAGTTCTAAATCTCAAGTAGAGACTCCATCAGCTAACTCTGCTAAAACTAGCAAAGTTAATGATGTAATAAACATCCTATTACAGGATGAAGAGTCTAAAACTGCTTTTACTGCATTTATGCAAGCTTTCAAGCTTATCAAGGTAGTCATCTAACTCAACTTGATTTTGTTTTGCAGGATTTGTTTGAAATGGATCCAGACGATGTTGAAGAAATGGATCTCAACTGGCAAATGGTTATGATAGCGTACAGGACTCAGAAACACTCGTATGTCAACATAAACTACAAGCCGAGTGCAAACAAGTGTGTTGGATTTGATAAGTCCAAATCTAGGTGTTTCAACTGTAACAGCTATGGTCACTTTTCTAGAGAGTGAAAAGCTCCAAGGAATAAAGGAGGAAATGGCCAATCAAGCTCAAATAATCAAAGGTTTCAACAATCTTCACAGAAGACATTTCAGAAACCTTATCAAAGTCTACCAATGCTAGAATTGAAAGATGATTCTAAATCATCAGAGGAGCCCAAGAAAGCTCTTGTTGTTAATATTAAAGATGGTTATGATTGGAGTGCATACGCTGAACAATTTGCTGCTGATTAACCTCCAATTTATCTCTTGTTGCAGAAATACAAAAAGAAGATTGGTCTGAATTTAATGATCCAAAAGATGATGGAAACTCTGAGAACGAGGAAGAGGATTATGACTGGAGTGATAAGTCAGATCCCAAGGAAGATTCAGAGAAAGTTGCATTGATGGCAAAATTTGATCAACCAAAGGTTGAAAGCTCTAACTCTGAAACGTCTCCTCCTAAATATTCCAAAATTCCATCAGAAGTCAGAGAAAAATTATGCACAAAGTCTTGCTTCGAGCTTGTATAATACTACATAAATTATTCTTACAAGATTTGTTAAAAACTTAAGCAAGAAGAACTAATGCATACCAAACTTAAAAATGATCATAAAGTATCTGACGAAAAGATTATCTCTCTTCAAAATTCTTGGAACAAAACTCTAAGAGAACTTGAAATTGTATCAAAAAAACTTGAAGAGATGACAAAAAATCTTGAACTGGAGAAGATAGCTCATGCAGCAACTCAAGTTGATCTCGCCAAAGTTAAAAGTTCTAAAAACATTGTGGAAAAGATAGTAAATGAATGAAAAGATAAACAAAAGGCAGGATTGGGTTTCACTCATGAACCGATGCCAGAATCAATAACAAATACTTTACCAGAAAATTTTAACACTCATGATCACTTTCCAAAAAACAAAGAAAAATTAAAAGCTTTTCAAAACAAGACCAAGATGTCTGATGCTGAAGAAGAGAAAACAAATGTGGAAATTTTCGAAGAAAAAGATAACGAAAAGATAAAAAATGGTCATCCTATTAAAGTAAAATCTTATGAACCGAAGCCTAAAAAAAAGAAAGTTTTTGTTCCTAAAGAGTCAGTTTTGGAGGAAGTGAATATTATATCTAATAATCAAAACTCAGATTTTCAAAACAAAAATGATGAAGAAACATCAGAAGATTAAAATTCATTTGGTCTAAATAACCCAGAATTCATTAAATGGCAAAAAGACCAGAAAAAGAAAGAATGTGAAAAAGAATCTTTAACTGAGGATGTTCAATCTAAACCAAAAACTGGATCTACAAAATCAAGGAACTAGAGAAGAATAAGAAAGATAAATAAAACTAAAAATGAACAAAAAAAATTCAGGAAAATCAGGCAAAAGAAACAAATCAAGCAACAAAATTAAAGCCAATTAAATTTGTATCTGTTGGTTTGTTGAATGTGAACTCCATTCAAGATGTTAAAGAAAATTCTAAGAACAAATCAACCTCTGATCTGAAAACGGGTTCAGATTCTAAGACTTCCACTGTAGCTAAATGATTTGTACCTAAGGAAAACAAGAATGAAATTCATGTTCAAAAACAAAAACAAATTGTGCAAAAGAATAGTGGTTTAAATCAAAAGCATAATTCTTCAACTCAAAAACAACAAATTAACTCTTTGACACCTAAAAGTAACCAAGTTTCTAATGTTACGTCAACGTCAAAGGTTAATAAGCAATTATTCAAGACTCTACAGAGGTATTGTATCATATGTGACATGTATAATCACAAAACGTCTGAATGTTTCTTTAACAAATACTGTCACATTTGCGATATGAGAAATCACTCAACTTCAGAGTGTTATTTTAACAAATACTGTACTTACTGTGATGAGCAAACTCACAACACTAAAGATTGTTACTTTAGAAAAAATTCACAGAGGAGAGGATTTGCCACTTCAACAGTGAGCAAAGGTTATGTTAATCCGTAATATAAAAGAAACCAAAATGTTGATTTTCAAAGATTAACACAGCAACCCTCCTTAGGTTTGAACTCTTTCAAAAGAAATAATTCAGTGAGACCTAAATAATACTTCAATAATAATTTCATTCCAAGGTCAGTGAGAATTAATAACAAAAGTTTTGAAAATAAAAGATTTTCAAACAATGGTCAGTCAAAAAGCATGAATTTTCCAAACAAGCATAATTTTATTACAAATAACAGAATTGGTAAATTCATAAAGAATAAACCTGATGTCAACAAACTTCACTTTAAACAATTTACTATTATTGACAAGTTTGGAAAACCCAAGACCATTTCGGCTTGGGTAGATAATTCACCTTGAATTATTTTGTTTTGCATGTACGCCCGAGAAGACCAATCAATACTTGGTATGTGGATAGCGGGTGTAGCCGGCATATGACAGGCAATCAGGCCTTATTACAAGATTTTAAGTTAAAAGATGGAACGCACGTCGCCTTTGGTGGTGATGCGGGAGGAAAAATAACCAGAGAACGAACAGTATCCTACTGAATTATAAGCTTTGATAAAGTCAACTTCTGTTCACAGTTGAACTTTAATTTGTTAAGCGTATCCCAAATTTGTGATAAATCCTACTCTGTACTTTTTGATGATTCTTTCTGTTATATCTTGAAGCCAGGATTTCAGATGAGCAAGGATTGCGTGGTTGTTGGACCAACCAACGTGAAGAGTATTGGAAGAAAATCTTACTGTATAGTTATCATTAATGACTATACAAGATTTTCATGGGTTTTCTTTCTAAATGCTAAATCTAAATCGACTGAATTAATAAATGAATTCATCATAAAAGTAGAAAATCAACTTGATCAAAAAGTAAAAATAATTAGAAGTGATAATAGGATGGAATTCAAAAATCTAACTCTTGACACGTTTTGTGCAGAGAAAGGAATAGCTCATCAGTTCAGTGCTCCCAGAACTCCTCAACAAAACAGAGTTGCTGAAAGGAAGAACCGAACACTGATTGAAGCAGCACTATCCATGTTAGCCGATGCTAAAATTCCGATCACATTCTGGGATGAAGCAATGTCAACTGCATGTTTTGTTCAGAACCGTTCATTAATTGTTAAAGACAAACTGAAAACTCCATATGAGTTAATGTTTGGCAGGAAACCAAACATAGATTTTCTTAAATCTTTTGGTTGTCCGGTTATGATTCTGAATTCAAGTGATTATTTAGGAAAATTTGAATAAAAATCTGATGAGGGATTTTTCATTGGATATTCATCTGTTTCAAAGGCCTATCGAGTTTATAACTCTAGGACTAATGTTATAGTTGAAACATTCAATGTTAAATTTCTTGAAAACTCTTTTCCATTAGTGTCAAATGGTCCTGCATGGTTATTTGATTTAAATTCATTGTCAAACTCTTTTCAATCCAACTTGTTTAATCAATTTAACTTGCTTGATTCTACAGGTAAAAAGAAAATTCAAGGAGATCTCGGTTCATTCAGTGATAATTCGGATTCTGACGATGCAGATGATTCAAGCCCAGACTATCCCTTCTTTTCTTTTGTTAGAGATTATATTTTTTAGTCTAATAATGATGATCAGTCTCATCAAGATAATGATCATTTTGTTTCACAAAACCAAGTTGTGTCACAACCAATTCCTAATGATGGTACAGAAATTGTACAACCTGAGTCTGGAACGTCATCTATTTCTGGTGATGTAGTTGATTCCGGTAATCTCGATTACTTTATCAACTCACCAACTCAAGTTCCCAATTTCAATCCACATTCTTCAAGCCTATTGTATCAGCTTTCCAACTTGAATCAAACCAATCTAGATGTTCATATTCAAGAAGATGAGATTCCAACATCTCGTATTCACAAGAACCATCCCACATCTCAGATTATTGGTCCTTTGAGTGAGAGAACGACGATAAGTAAATCAGAACAAGCAAACGTCTGCTTATACTCTTGCTTTCTTTCTTAAATTGTTCCTAAAAACGTTTCCGAAGCGTTAAAGGACAATGGTTGGATCGAGGCTATGCAAGAAGAATTATTACAGTTCCGCAAACAAGAAGTATGGAATCTAGTGGATTTACCTGAAGAAGAAAATTCTATAGGCAGAAAATGGTTGTTTAGAAATAAAACTGATGATAGAGGAATTGTTATCCGAAATAAAGTGAGATTAGTTGCACAAGGATACACTCAAGAAGAAGGTATTGATTATGATGAAATATTTGCTCCAGTTGCAAGACTTGAATCTATTCGTGTCTTCCTGGCTTATGCCTCATTCATGAAATTTAAAGTGTATCAAATGGACGTAAAGGGTGCATTTTTGCATGGTCCGATCACCGATGATGTGTATGTAAAGCAACCTCCGGGTTTTGAAGATTCATAATATCCACATCGTGTGTACAAGCTCAACAAAGCTTTATATGGTCTACATCAAGCCCCTAGAATCTGGTATGAGACATTGTCACAGCACTTAATCCAACATGGATACACGCGTGGGAAAATCGATCTAACTTTATTCATAAGGAAGGATGCTGATGATCTCTTATATGTACAAGTGTATGTTGATGATATCATATTTGGTTCGACAAGTCCAAAAATATGCAATGAATTCGAAGAAATCATGAAATCTGGATTTCAGATGAGTTCTATGGGAGAGATAAATTTCTTTCTTGGACTTCAAGTTAAGCAATCTACACATGGTATTTTTATCAACCAAGAGAAGTTCGTCAACAACTCTTGAAGAAATTTAAGCTGCAAGATTGTCAGTCAATTAGAACTCCAACTGATGTGAACACTGATCCGAAAGGAAAATCAGTAGACCAAACATTATACAGATCGATGATTCGTTCTTTGATGTATCTCACGGCATCTAGACCAGACATTATGTATGCTGTTTGTGTCTGTGCAAGGTATCAATCAGACCCGAAAGAATCCCACTTAATTGTTGTCAAAAGAATATATAGGTATCTCATAGTGATTATGGCGGATGTTGTCAAGATAGAAAATCAACAACGGGTGGGTGTCAATTTTTAGGACCCAGATTAGTCTCGTGGCAATGCAAGAAATAAACAAATGTCTCTGTTTCTACTGCAGAAGCTGAGTACATTGCTTCTTCAGCAGGATGTTCTTAAATCCTTTGGTTACAAAACCAACTGCTGGATTACTGGTTCAACTTTCTTAAAACACCTATTTATATTGATAACACAGCTACTATGTTCATTACAGCTAATCCTGTCCAACATTCTAAAACAAAACATATCGAAATTCGATATCACTTTCTCAGAGATAACTCTGAAAAAGGTTTAATCATTCTGATTCAAATTGCTACTGAAAAACAGTTGGCCGACCTTTTTACTAAAGCCTTCTTACCAGGACGGTTTGAGTATATGGTTGAGTCGATTGGTCTTATTAACCACACTTAAAATTGGTTTTTGATTATTTTAGTTAATTGAGTCTAAATATGATAAGAACCCTCCCTTATATGAATAGGACACAGCAAGAGAACCTGTCAAAGTTAATTGCCTGATTTTATTTTTGTGTGTGCATGTTTTTTTAGAAAAACAAAAATTAAATACAAAAATAGAAAATTGAAAAAAAAAGATAAAAATATAAAACCAAAAATCAAAAATAGTGTCTTTCCTTATTAATTATATAGGAATGAATTTGTTTTACAATACGTGAGAAATGATAGTACATTAGTATGATCAGTTACATACTTCGCTTACGACTACAGTCTGACATGATCAGATGTGATGTGCAGGCAAGCTCATGCAATTATACTGAAAAAGTAAATTCTTGTGATTAAACTAAGTCACTCATGCATTCATGTATGTGTATCTTAGAACTAATGAATAGTGTTGATTTCTCAAATTGATTGCTTGTTAAGACAGAATCTCACACCTGATGGCGATATGAATAACCATTGAGCTCCAATTATTTAATGCATCTAACACTTCTCTGTTATGAGTCATCATAGACCTGAAGTGATGAGAAATCCTTTGTTCTAAGTGATTACAGACCTGGATATACTCACTGATGTAACAAGATGCCAATGTGCACAAACACCAAATGAGATCTGGTTATAGTATATGTCAGGTTAACAAGTTGAGAATAGTGACTTCTTGCATACCTTTATGAGAATTAACCTCTCTAAGTCTAAGTGTGACTGCATAATGTCATATCTAATTGTACTTTAAACAATCCAAGAATTGAAAAAGTAAGTGTGCTAATTACCTTGCCAAAAGCACTCATTTTCTGTCCTTAGATTTAGTGTCTCCTTTGCTGCAGAAATGCTGACCTGGAACACACTTGATTAGGATTACTTGATTAGGATTTAATCACTATCTCTGACTATCCATCATTTTTTTATTTCAATGTGCTGATCACTGCCAATATGATCTCACTGCAGACATGATTCATTGTGAATATTAGGATTTTATTCTATATTAATTTTTGATTTTTGCATGTTTTCTGTGTGCAGGCAATTTAACAATGATTAGTGTGATCTTCATGTGACCAAAATTCATGAAACTTCTAAGTTTTATCAAACTTAAAAGTTTAAAGGGAGTAAAAAGAGTTAAAACAGTGTTTAAGAAAACCGATTGACAAATTTCAAGATATGAATAATCATGAAAAATCAAAATCTAATGTTTTGGATGGAAAGGATGATGCTACATATGTTCAAGCATGTGTGTGTAACAAATGTAAAAATGAACCTGAAAAACATTTTTAATGGAAAAGCTTCTTGCAAAAGTTAAATGAGTTTTTTTTTGTTAAAAATTAGAGACTAAAATGACGGGAATTTATTTAAAAAAAATTAAATAAAAAATAAGGTCAAAAATAAAAATTAAAAATTTCAAAATAAAAATAAAAATTTAAAGTCAAAAGTTCAAAATTGAGAGTATATTGTGAAAATTTTGGGTGAAAGTCAAAATTTGACTAATTAAAGTGAAAATTTGATTAACTGTTTTAATATTAGTATATGAACAGTGCTAATATGTCTAAACAGTGTACAGGTGGAAGATCTGAAAATTACAGGTGTTGGGAAACATGGAAGTCATCTCATGCGCCTAAATAGTATTCATAAGTCCTGGATTAGGAGCATGATGACATTTCAAGATTTGTACAAGTGTTGGACGTTTCAGACAACCTCATGCATCTAAACAGTTGTCATGCGTCTAAACAGTTGTCTTAAGTCTGAAATGTGGTTTTGTTGGGCGTTTTATCCTTCCCATATGCCTAAACAGTTCCCGTGCTTCCAAGTGTATACACCGTGTCAAATATTGGGCGTTTCAGCTAAGCTCATGCGCCTGACAGTGCAAAAGCTCCTACACAGTGCTTATGCGTCTGAATAGTGCTCATGCACCTAATCCCATGCGCACAAATAGTGCTCATGCGCCTGAGTCCATGAACACAAACAGTGCTAATGCGCCTAAAAATTTTCACTTAGTATATAAACAACACTTTATGTTTTCTAAGTTCATTCACAAAATCTCCCCTGAACACAAAACACTCTCAAACCAAACACTCGATATACCATTAATTCACTCATTTCGATTGATTTATGATCTTGTCTTGCATTCTATAATGATATTATTCTATTCTAAATGTAAGTTGATGATCAAAATTTCAGAAATTTCAGCTAACAGGTTGATTGATTTAGGCGTATCGGACCTATTCGGGCGCACGAACCCTAGTCTAATGATCTGTTAAGATTGTGAATGAAATGAGTATAATGAATTGAAATTGATGATTAAATGTTAATACAAACATGATTTCGATCTCATTGATTCATTAAAATCTGTTTTTCATCAAAGTTGATTATGTGATGAATCTTCATCGACTGAGGATGAAGATGAACAGTCATTCAACATATTTTTAAAAATAAAAATGAAAATTGATTAAAAATTCACATTTAAATCTGTTTTAAAATAAAAAATTAAGAATTAAATTGTGTTAATCATATTGAAACTAAACTTGAAAGAATTTCTGATTTTGAACAGAATGTTCAATTCTTAGAAATTTCAAGTGCAAGTTGGTAAAAATGGTTAAAATACACAAATTCTTAAAAAGTAAATAAACTTTCAATTGAGTTAATTTTCAACATTCAATAGTCTAAATTTCTTGTTCATTTTGCAGATGGTTGATTTAAAGTTCGATCCGAAATACAACGTTGGTGCACTATTAAACGAGGATATTCAAGATGCTGCAGGATACGAAGATATGATCACATTTTAATTACGGACGAAGTACGTATATGCCATGTGCTACCAACCGATTATCTATGCTCATCTGATTAAGAAGTCCTGGAGCACGACATATGTTGATGTTGATGATAATGGAGCTAAAGTGGTTCGAGGCTTTATAACAAATTTTAGAATGATTGAAGTCTCTGAAGACTCAATTAGACAAGCCTTGAGGTTAGGACCTAATGTAACACCCCGAATTTTATTAAAAAGAAAACGAAAAGAAAAGTGTCTAGAAAGAAAAGACAATGGATACAAAAGGAAGGGGGCAAAGTGCAAAAGTGCACAAACTTTATTATTTTAATAATAAAAGAGGCATGGCCGCCCCATAAAAGCAAATCTGCTTTTGGGCTCTCGGCCAGAGCAGAAAAAGGAAGAAAGAATCGGGTTTTTGGAGAAGAAGAAGGAATAAAAAGCTGCAAAAAGGTTAGTTCTCGGGTTTATGTTCGGTTTTAGCTTAGCTTGCAGCTTGTAACCGAAGTTCTCGGGTTTATGTTCGGTTTTAGCTTAGACCGCGTGTCACGAGAAGCAGAGCTAAGACTGCTGAGACGGCTCCTGATGAGCCAGCGCTTCATCACCAGGACGATGAGGATGGGAGTGCTAATCTGAAAGCCTCAATGAAGGAGGCAGTAGCAGAGGAAGTCCAACGGGAGTGCTACCCACTCATTTGTGGATTCAGCCTTATGCTGGTGGGACAACATTATCCAGGCTGAGCGCACCAGAGCAATTGGGAGGATGAGGTGGAAGGAGCTGAAAAGGTTGGTGATCGAGGAGTTTTGCCCTCATAGAGAACTTGACAAAGTTGAGAGGGAGTTCTTGTAGCTGGAGGCGGGGACGATGACTCACCAACAGTACATCACAAAGTTCAATGAGATGGCAAGACTGGTGCCAGATCAGGTGACGCCTGTGTCACGAAAGATTAAAAGGTATATTCAAGGTCTGCCGGTAGATATCCGCAGACATCTGGTCGTTGCCCGGCCAAGCATGTTTAGGTCGGCGGTCGATTTGGCGGGGAGGCTGTATGACGAGCGAGAGGCGGTGGCGATGATGGATGAGGAGGAAGAGCAGAGTTATGTTAAGAGTGGAAATGAAAGGCGGGATGATGATGATGGTGAATTTGTGGCTGGAGGTAAGATGATGAGGTTTGATGATCGGAAGAGGATGTTTGAGAGGGAAGAGGTATGTAAGAAATGTAGGAAGGAGCATGCAGGAGTATGTAAGCGGGGATCGAATCTCTGTTTTCAGTGTGGAAAGGAGGGCCACTTGGTGAGGGATTGTCGTACAATAAGATATTACAGGTGTGGTGAGAGTGGACACAGGAGCGGAGACTGCACGAAGTCAAGGGCTGGAAGCTCCAGTGCAGGGAAGGGGAGCAGAAGATTAAAGGTTAGAGCATTTGCCCTGACCAGGAGGAGGCTAGAGTGGACTTCGACGCGACGTCAGGTACGTTTCTGGTAAGTTAAATTTGTGCCTTGTGCTTGATTTGTGGTGCTAGTAGTAGTTTCATTTCTGCTGCCTTTGTGTTAAGTTGCACGTTAGGAGTAGGAAGATCGATGCATCCTTTGATGTAGAAATTGCTATTGGTAAGTCCACTAGGTTACCGGCTGTCCTAGAGAATTGCGTGATAGTATTGAGAGAGCGCGTGTTTCCTGCTAGACTGTTCAGGACAGACGTGGATGGATAGACGTGCGCCTTCGGAAGGATTGGCTAGCAGCCTATGAGGCAAACACCGAGTGTTGTAACAAGGTGGTTTGAACAGCCGCGCCCGACAAGAGTTCGGTGCAGACCTACGGCGATGGAATAATGATGAAGGCCTTGTTTTGGGAGAGAAGATCACTCGATTTCGAAAGTGAGTGAAGCTAATACTGAGGTGTAAAGAACTAATCTGAACTGTTGCTCAGGAAAGAGAAGTGGCATTTCAACTGGAGCTACTCGACGTGTTAAGTGAAGTATCCGACATTTCATGTATCTCGTCTAAGAAAGTGCTCAATCAGTGAGGATACGATCGTGCCACTTGAGAATGCCGAGATGGATGAGGGATTCAACTACATGGAGCAACTGAGGGTCATTCATGATAGAAGGAAAAGAAGGGCTAAGGAGAATGGTGGTTCCACCTGTGCGAGTACAATGGAGCCCATAAGGGGACTAAGCCTACATGTAAGATCAAGGAAGAGGTGAGACAGCGTTACCCGTGACTGTTCGAGAAGCGACAGGTTTCGGGGACGAAACCTATATAAGGGGGGTGGATTTGTAACACCCCGAATTTTATTAAAAAGAAAATGAAAAGAAAAGTATCTAGAAAGAAAAGACAATGGATACAAAAGGAAGGGGGCAAAGTGAAAAAGTGCATAAACTTTATTATTTTAAAAATAAAAGAGGCATGGCTGCCCCATAAAAGCAAATATGCTTTTTGGCTATCGGCCAAAGCAGAAACACAAAGAAAGAATCGGGTTTTTGGAGAAGAAGAAGGAAGAAGAAGCTGCAAAAAGGTTAGTTCTCGGGTTTATGTTCAGTTTATCTTAGTTTGCAGCTTGTAACCGAAGCTCTCGATGTTTTAGAAGGTTGTTCTCAGGATTTTGAAGCTGAAATCGCAGTTGGAAGTGTTTAGTTTTAAGTGCTGCTTCAAGGTGAGTTTGTAAAACCCATCTTTTACAGATTTTAAAGTGTTTTGGGGCTATTATGCATATTGGGAAAAAGGTTTTTGAAGATAACCATATGTTTCAGCTTGTTGTTTGATGTTATGTGTTGTGGTTGTATGTTCTAGGCTTGTTTATGGTTTAGTATGGTGCTTGGTAAGTTTTAGATGCCCTTGGTATGTTAGATCTGTGTTTGGATGGTGTTAGAATGGTGTTCGGGTGAATTTGGCAGTGTTAGACATATTTCAGAATGTTCTCACGCTCCCAAGTGTTATGTGCCTAAGTGTTCTCATGCGCCCAAGGGTGGTGCGCCCGAACAGGGCTGATGCGCCCAGGTCATGCGCCTAAATAGTGGTCGTGCGCCCAGAAAGTATAAAAATGTGACTAAGTGTGGGCCATGCGCCTGCATAGTGCCATGCGCCCAGGAAGTGTGAAATTGGCTAAGGGTGGGTCAGGCACCTGAACAATGGTTCG
This sequence comes from Flaveria sonorensis, assembly GCA_025506505.1. NCBI lineage: Eukaryota > Viridiplantae > Streptophyta > Magnoliopsida > Asterales > Asteraceae > Flaveria > Flaveria sonorensis. The sequence continues at coordinate 34,618,771 of CM046435.1, read as the reverse complement.
TGCGCCCAGAAAGTGAAAACGGCTAAGTGTGGGCCATGCGCCTGCATAGTGCCCATGCGCCTAGAATTGTTTCTGTGGCTAAGTGTTGGGACGCCCAAACAGGGCTCATGCGCCCAAATAGTTTTGATGCGCCCAGAAGCTTTTATACTTAGAATTTTCTGCTGATGCGCCTAGAATGTTATGTTGTGCCTAGTTTTGGACTTAGGGCTTTCTTAAAGGCTTTAAGAGGTGATGTTTGAGATAGGTCCCATTGGGATGTGTTGGCTTATGTTTGATGTGTGCATGATGATGTGATGATGTTTATGATGTATGGGTGTATGTGTTATCTTTCTTCGTTTAACGGTTTTCAAAACTTATGTATTATGTTTTATAATACGTTATGTATGATGTATGACTTTACGTGGTATATAGCTATGAATGAACGTAAAGTATTATATAACGATGTGAAAGACAATAATAATGAAAAGTGGAACGTAATAATAGTCTTGCAAGCAAGACTAAGGTGAGTGACTGTGTGTCACAAAAGACTCATAGGCCATGGTTGGGGTGAGTGCCTATGTTGTCACAACAGACTTGTATGCCAGGCTGAGGTGAGTGACTGTGTATCACAACAGACTTGTAAGGGGTTTAATCCATGAGATTGACCCGAAGGGACTCCTTGTGGCTCGAAGGGAGTCCTTGTGGCTCGAAGGGAGTCCTTGTGGCTCGAAGGGAGTCCTTGTGGCTTGAAGGGAGTCCTTGTGGCTCGAAAGGAGTCGTTTTGGCTCGAAGGGAGTCCATGTGACTCGAAGGGAGTCCATGTGGCTAGAAGGGAGTCCTTGTGGCTCGAAGGGAGTCTTTGTGACTCGAAGGGAGTCTTTGTGACTCGAAGGGAGTCCTTGTGGCTCGAAGGGAGTCCTTGTGGCTCGAAGGGAGTCTTTGTGACTCGAAGGGAGTCCTTGTGGCTCGAAGGGAGTCTTTGTGACTCAAAAGGAGTCCTTGTGGCTCGAAGGGAGTCTTTGTGACTCGAAGGGAGACCTTGTGGCTCGAAGGGAGTCCTTGTGGCTCGAATGGAGTCTTTGTGACTTGAAGGGGATCATTGTCGCGTACCCCGGTACTGTCGGTCTTCGGACATGAGTTGGGTATTGCATGAGACAGGATCCATATTGAAGTGAAAGATAATGATGAATGTACAAAATGTACGAATTGAACAATGATGAAGATAATAATAATATTATCAATGTGTACATATGATGTGTGATCGCATACGATTTCGAATGTTATGTTTTAGCGAAAGTAAAGTATTTTATTTATAAAACTAGAACTCACTCAGCGTCGCTGACTTTTTGTATGCATAATAGTTGGCAGGTTTTTTGTTGATGCTGAGGAGTTGCAGGCATGGATGCATACGCTACTGGGGACGTTTTGAGATTGGCATCCACATTTTGGACATGTTATTGTATTTTTGAAATGTAAATGATTTATGTAATAAGATAACATGTTCTAATTATAAATCAAAGTTATTAATTTCTGCTGCAAAGAAATGAGTATTTTAAATAATTTATGCGATGACGGTCCAGCTGTAAGCGTCCCGGGAACGGGGCCTTACATGTAATGATACAGAAGATTTGTCCGAGCTAACGTTTGATGAATGTAGACAAACATTCATGGATTTGGAACACCCTGACCATTTTCCTAAGAAACAATTCTTTCGTGCTCGTGTGTATAACCATTGAAGCTTATATGCTACATTTTCCAACATTGCATAGTGCGGGATGGAATTCTTTCACTGTTGACATTGCATCACCCATTGTAGCACTGACTACTAATAGACGATTTAATATGTCTAAGTGGATACTAAATGGTTTTATCTTTAATCTTGAAAAGGGAATTAGGAACAAGTATCTCATGTATCCTAGATTTCTTCAGATGATCACAAATGAAGAGTATCCAAACATACGTGTGTATGGTATGAGTGGTGAAACTATAATGCAAGAGCATATGTCTGATGTATCTTATAAGAGATTGGCAATGGTTACTGGAGCTCAGAATGTTCCATTATTTGATTATATTCTCAATGTTGCTAATAATGAAGTGGATATCATTATTGATCATTATCATTTAACTGAGGACGAGCCTATTGACCCAGCTGATTTGATTAAGGAAGTACCAGCTGAAGAGGATGAAGAAGATGATGATGATAATGAAAACATTGATGATGAAGAAGATAGTTCTAGCTTATCTAATTCTGATGATGATGGTGGTGGTGGTCATGATGGTACAGAAGAAGTAAATTCAGCTACTGAAGAAGTGAATGAAGAAATGGAAGAAGATGTACAAGAAATTGATCAAGCTACTGAAGAGATTCATGATGAGGATACTGAAGAAATTAATCAAGGTGAAGAACAATCTATTGAAGAAATTGCAAGTATGATTGAAGAAATGGTAGAGCATAATGATCAGTTTGTATTAACTGAAGAAGAAAATTTACAAAATAAGATTGATGAATTTAATGAAGAAAAGTTAAATCAATTAAAGATAATTGAAGAGTTAAAAGCTATCAATGAAAGTTTAATTGAAGAAATGAAAGAGAAAGACAAGGTAATTGATGAGTTGAGAAAAAGTCGAGATGATAATATGAAGACATTTGAGGTAATGATGACAGATTTTGATTCAATGGAAGATAGATTAAAGAAAGTAAATGAAGAAAATGAAGCATTGAAAGAAGAATTAGAAAAGTTAAAAGAAAAGCACAAGTCTCCATCTCCTGAAGTGATGATTATTTCAGAAGTTACTGCTATTGATGTTGATAATATACCTGTTTTAGATAAAGGAAAGAGGAAATTAGATGATATTGATGTTTCAGTTCTACCTGAATCATCATTCAAAGTTCAAAAAGTGATTGATGAATATGCAAGTATAGATGAAGAAGATTCAGATATACAAGAAACCATTAGAGCTTTAGATGATATAGAAGCTGAATTTGATGATGAATGGTATAATGAAGTTCTAGATGATGAAGATCTGGTTGAAGCCAATGTAGATGAACATTATTCACAGATTGATATAAGCCATGATGATATACCTGTTGATGTTGAAGAAATATACAATTATTTGGTGAAGATGAAATACAATCGGGTGTTTCTTGATGGTTTGACTGTTTCTCAAATTCATGAAGAATATGAAAAATATGTTACAGCTGAATCCGTTGCTCCTGTTGATCCAAACAAAATTGTAGTTGAACATGAAGAATGGAACAAATTACAAGAAAACATTAACATTGAAGAACTGTCTACATCTGAGTTACATCATCCTAACCCTGATGATATGGGCATTATTGCACTCAGAATGTGGTTACAGTCACGTAATTATCCACGAAAGAAATTGAATAGATTGCAAGGTGAATCATTAAGGAACTTAGTAAGAAGTTTCCAAGAAACTAAAAGACAAACAAACAAGATGATAGTGCTTGATATGGATAATCCTCAATACTTGGAGATAACAAAGAGGACGAGGATATTGAAGCCTCAAGAGATCAAAGCAATGGAGAAGAAAAGTTTTGCTTACGAGAGAAGAAGAGAACTGATGAAGATGTTTCCAGAAATAGAAAGACAAGGATATCAAGTATCAATGGAATAGGAGCAATTGTGGAACAAAGCACGATCTGCTGGTGGCCTTATGCGTAATGTATTACAGAAAGGACAATCTATTTCAGATTTGTTGAATGCCATGATTGTTCCTGATACCACTAAAGAGGTCAAGATCGTAGCTTGGAAGTATGATGAAGTGTTTGATGCATTTCTGATTAAAAGAGTCAATGCAATTTGTGATGCTTATCATTTCTTTTCAAGTATTATTAAGCTGCCAGTTCAAGACTTGACAGAATTAGACAGATTGCCTTTAATCAACCATTCAAAAGCTAAACGTGGAGAATTATTTGTTGAGTTACTTCACAGAGGGATAAACAGAATGAGTTCATTCTTACAAATAAGGTGTGATCGAGAAGATAGGCAGTATTTTCAATCATTAAAGAAGAAGAGAAAATGAGTAGATAAAGATATTGGTGATGAAAAGTTTTTGGATGCTTTCAGTGATGAGTATTTTAAAAAAGTCACAAATCCTGGATTGAAAGTGATAGATGGATCTCAACAATCAAAACCGATTCTAAGATGGTTTTATAATTCTGAAACGTATGAATTGAAGTTGGTCAGAAATGTGAATGATTGGGATAAAGATATGATTACATTGTTTGGTGTGTTTAAACTTAAGCTACTCCATCCTAGTTACATTTCTTTCTTATCAATTCAAAAGTTTGAGAAAGTGAGTCCAGAAATTGCGAAGAATGACAAAAAGTATTTTATGTCAATAATTAAGGTGATGAATGCAGCAATGAAGAGGATATCATTGAGGAAAGCATTAGCATACGCTAATATTGTGAAGAAAGATATCAAAGACATTGAGTTCATGAGAATCTCTAGTAAAGGTGTTTTGGAGATACATTGTAAAGATAGTTCTATTCTAATCGAATGCTATGCAAATGTGGATATAGCAGGGCTTTCAAAGCAAACTTTGGAATTAATGAACTCCATGAAAATCAAAACAAATAAAACTAAGCCTGAATAAGGGATTTTAGCAGAAAAATTCAAAGCAGCTATTGCCAAAGCTCTAAGGGAACAAGAGCTATATAATGAAAAGCCAGTTTTCAAGATAAAAGAAGAACCAGAAGACTTCTTTGCCTGTGAAGACTGAAGATCAAAGCTGGAGATAGAGAATGAAGATTGATGAAAGAGATAAAGAAGAAGACTGAAGTTTAAAGAATGAAGATCAAAAAAGATTGAAGACAAAGTCAGAAGAAGAAGACTGAAGTTTAAAGAATGAAGATCAAAGAAGATTGAAGACAAAGATTGAAGAAAGAGATTTGAAGACTGAAGATTTTGAAGACCGAAGATATGTAAATCTTAGGGAGAGTATTATAGATGCTTCTTTTGAAGATTAACATTTGTCTTTGTGTGTCTTTTACATTTTGGTCATAGTATAGGGACTTTTCATGTAAATATGTTCTTTTGTTTTTTTTATTAGTATAAATACCATAGATATGTATGGTGTAGGTAAGTTTTTAGCATTTAGACGTATTGTAACTGTTTTCTACACTTTGTATTCTTCTATATGCTAATCAATGAAAACTCTATGAATTTTTGTTGATTTGCTTGTATTGAATTGAATACTTATGTGTTTTAGATTGAATTGTGTTCATATATCATCACAGATCGATCCATTTTGAGGTCATCATTCTTTTTTTCTTTGCTCCAGCCATCGTCCAAGGTGTCCACCTGCCCCCTTTTGATTCTCCAAGATCCTGTATATAATTATTTCTTTGATTCTTAAGATCCACCTTTTTTGGTGTTTTTGTTTTTATCATTTATTTAAATGATTATGATGATAAACATCATTTAAACCAAGATTCCTAAAAATATGAAAGTTCCTGCAATCTTTTAAATTCAAGATTTCTTCAATGCCATTTCCAAAGTTTTCACAAGCCAAATATTTTCTTCCGATCTCATAAATCTACAAAAACAACCAAACACACCAATGTTGATTCTATCCTACCAAAACAAGAATTGTATAAAATAACGAAAAATGCATGCAATGAATGCGGAATATATACCTAAATATACTCAAAAATTATAATAATTAACGCATAAAAACATAACTAACACTTACTTGTAATGATTCATAGATGCAAGGTAACATGATTTTGATGCAAGAATAATCTATAATCATCATCAATTGCAAGAAGAAATCAAGATGTGTATGTTTTTTTGAGTGTGTGTGTGTGTGTGTACGAAATGGTGAAGAGAAAAAGAAAGGGGGCTGCTACAAATGAGGGGGATTAGGGTTGGGGTTGGGTTTTACTTCTTTTTTTACAAGAAAGGCCCCCCATCTTTTATAAAAATCGTTTTAACGTTACGCGATTAAACTTTTTCTACACCGAAACCACCAAATGCTCATATAATATTAAACAAACATTAATACCATAAAATAATATTCATTTTTTTAGTTCAAAGATAGTTTATAATTATTAGGCATTAAAATCCGAATGATGAACCGAGATAAAGATGATGAACCGAAATAAAGATGATGAACCGAAATGAAGATGATGAACCAAGATGAAGATGATGAACCGAGATGAAGATGATGATTCGATATGAATATGATTACGAACTCTAGATGAAGATGATGATTCTAGATGAAGTGAACTCGAGATGAAGATAATTACAATCTAGAGATGAAGATAATGGTTCAAGACGAAGAGGATTATGAAATCAAGATTCAGATGATTATGAACTTGATGAACAATATGCAGATGATGATGAACATGAAGAAATTGGTCCAAAGATAACATCTTCTACATCCATCTTTGGTTTCATAGAAAGAGAACATCTCCCGCTTTCACCATCTTCCTTTTTTTTAACTTTTACAATTGTATAGTTTTATAGAAATTTGAGTTGCATATATGTACCCCATCTCCTTTTTTATTCTTGAATGACACACATATGTAAGTCACATATACATAACACTTACATATATTGTCAGCAATTGTTTCACAAAAGCGAATAGAAGAGGTTGTGTTTCATCTATTTTTGATTTATTTGTTCAAAACCTCCCTTTTACTCGTTTTCTACTTTTTGGTGCTGATATGTATAAAATAAATGATGTTTCTTTGCCAATAGTATGTTCTTCCATGATTAAGTACGACATTTTTATGAAAAATATATGTTTGAATGATTTATATGAAGTTACTTGATGTATAGTATATGTAGCACCAGATAAAAGGTTGGTCAATACAATCAGTCTCACAATAAGGAGAGTGTTAGAATAATTAACAGATCAAATAGGGAACCGCGTTTAAGTGAGTGATACTAAAAACACAAGTAAAGCAGTTGAGACAGAACTAAGAACAAGAAAAAGCAAGTATAGTTTTCAAGGATGCTGTATATTGATCTCAAGTTCTTTTACAAGTGTTACAAAGCATAGAAAGAAAGACAAGGACTTGAGATACTTTATAGTACATCCTATAGCCGGCCATACTTTGAAGGCCAGGCTGGAAACACTAATCAAGACAATAAGATCAATGTAAAGTCAAAAGGCAGATTCCCTTTTGACTAGTGACTATAACATACCATAGCTCATATCCTAATCTGTTACAAAAAGGATAAAAGGTACAAAGTAGAAAGTTACAGACTAAAAACCATAATCTATAGTTTATAAAAGCATGGACCTTTTCACCAAGTCAGGCAAGTTGGTGAGTCTTCAGAGTTGGAGCGGAAAGTAAGTTAGCTTTATGAAAAAGTAGACCAGAGAAAGCATGTCCTCTCTGTCTTCGAAAGAAATCAGTCTTCACTTCATTGGCTTTGGAAGACTTTGTCTTTGAAGCTTCGAAAGACTTCATCTTTGGCATCGAAAAATTTGGTCTTTGGCTTTGAAAGATTTTACAATTAGAATAATTTCTCTTTGAGGAGTGTAAAACTTCAGAAGTAACCTCTACCTTGTACATCAGTGCATGCATGTAGGAAGCTCCTTGGTTGTTTTGGTTTCTTTGGTTGCATCAGCCTTATGATATAACCTTACAAACTCTCCCTAGGCTGATGCTACCCAAACAGAGAAGTTATTCAGATGTTGACAGTCCTTTTTAGGATCAAGACCATTCCTTTATTCATCATCTGGTCAAGATCCCTCAGACTCTCATGATACCTTCTCATGTCATAGAGATCATGTAGAGGAAGATCAAGTATGTCTTGCCAGAAATAAACATCTTGACCTCTTTGATCTTTGATGACATACCATATATCTGGTTTAGCAGCAAAAGACCAGGACAGGATGGGTCTTCTAGTTGCAAGAGGCTCTACTTGAATTGGAGTTGGTTGAGCATCCTCTTCATGCACTACCTCAGGATACTTTGACTCATCCTGAGGTTTGGAGGTGGATGCCTTTGACTTTTTCTTGGGAATACTCTTCATGGCCATCCTTTTCCTCCTCTTTGAGGTCTTTAACTGAGAGGACTGGCCTTCAGCACTAGGTTGTTCTGCTGTGTCTCTCTTAGCTGGGTTCTCTTCTCTCATAGGGTCAGAAGGAGAGGGAATAAGACCCTATTATGGATCAGAAGATGAAGTTGGCTGAGATGCAGCTCTAGGTCCAGGTTGTGTTGTCTCACGGGGTTCAACTTTAACCTCAACTTTAGGTTGAGCTGGACTTGGTGGAGAATGCAAGTCAACAAGCTCACCCTTTTTAATCTTCTGCTTGATCACCCTGATGTGCTCATCCATAGTAGATAGGGACATTGGACCAAGCCTCCTTCTTGAGAATCCATACAGCTTCAAGCAACTTATCATCCTTTGTCTGTCATTCAACTTCTTTTGGCTCTTTTGGATGATGGCTCTTTGCAGCTTCTTCTCTCATTTTTCTCTTAGCAGCCTTTCATTCTTTGGTAACTTGTTGCTCCAGCTGCTTAAGATACTCGAATTCAACATATTCATATGATAAGGGAAGAAGTGTAGATGCCTGATAGAGACCTATGGCACTCAGGTAGCTAATTATGTTTTGTCTATCAGCTTCCTTGTCTACCAAAGGTTGTTCAATTGCCACAACCTCTTTCTCAGGACTTTCCGGAACTGGGGAGAGGGTAGGAGCATTCATGTAGAGCCTTTTCTGTTCCATATTTTTGAGGAGCAATGCGGCATCCTTTACCTCCTTCCTCTCCTTGGATAATTCCATGTCAGCTAGTTCATTCAGTTCATCTAAGGGGAGAGAGAGTAGTTCATCCACATTGTAGTTTCTGGTCCCTAAGTAGTTTATCCTGGCTACCCTCAACTCATCATCCTGGTATTTGGCCAGGGGGCAACCCTGATGGTAACTTCCATAAAGCCTAGAGATCCTCTTGAACTCTCTCCCCTTAGCTTCCACTTCCTCTCTCTCTGCTCATCCTTAATCTCCTTAGGAGTCATTTTCCTTTCCCCTTTGTCACTCATAGGCCTTGGTGATTCAGGGTTGAGAGAGCTTTGGCCTTTATTGCTTAGTTTAGCAATCAAGCTCTGCCCAGAGAGAGGCTGTGAGCACCTTTCTCCAGCTGGTGCCTCACTGAGGGTACTGGTTGCAGAAGAAGCTCATGTCTCAAGGTTCATAGGTTCAACTTCTGGGCCTTCAGTCAAAGCTTCCCCTTCAAAGCTAATCTTAGGGTCCACCTCAACTTCCAGTTGATCAAAAGTCTCACCTACTAGCCCCTGTCTATATAATCTTGACCTCAGCTAGAATTCTTCTAGCACCCTTTCTTGAATCCTATCTGCTAATCTTGTAGCTTGTCTATTTTGACTTGGGTTGAAAAGTGGAAGATCAATCAGATGGATGCTCTTATAGAAACTCAAGTTTGAAAAGTTGAAAATTTCATGTTGACCCTGAGATCTAGAGATAACTAGAGCTATTCTATCAGTGCCATACCTCCATCCTATAATTGGATTCTCAAAGTGATGGGATGGGGTAGACATAGCTCTGGGAATACCCTCCTCAAATAGACTTTGTATGAGAAAGTCTACATCCATGTAGACTTGAGGAGGTTGCTGAGTATGGACCATTGCAAGTGAGGGTGGTGGTCCTCAAAGTCCATACTCTGAGAAGAACTCCCAGGTTCAGTGATTGTTAGGACTTTCTCCCCTTTTTTGGTAGCATCACCTTCTTGCATAGGTGAGCTTGGTGTTAGGTCTTTCACATCCACAAGTTCTTGTGGACTGGCTTGAGTACTTCTAAGTGGTCTCTCAGTTAACTTGCCCTTGAGATCGGTGATCTCAAGTGGCTGGTCATTGACCCTCCTTTGTAAGACAGTCAGTTGAGATTCCAGGTGACTTATCTTTGAGACTAAATAGGTGAATGTTTGAGTCAGTTTGTGCACCTTTAGTTTCAGACTCCCCTCATCTTCATCAGAAGAATCATGCGGGGGGGGGTGAGAGAATAGGACCAAGGTCTTCTTCCTCATCACCAGCACATGGTTCTTGGCTGCTGGATTTCCCCTGCATCATGACAACTTCAAGTGAAGTGTCAAGAGGCTGGGTTGCCATGGTTGAGGTCTAAATGATGTAATCACTTGCTAAAGTGAGAGCCTCTTCCATATGGACCTCCTGAATAGGTTCAGGGAGATTCACCTCAGTAAGGGGTGGATGATGTGGGCTAGATATGGGAGATAAAAGAGTACTCGTCTCTCCTTGAGTAGGGGTGGAGAAGAGAGACTTATGATACTCACTGAATCCCATATCTTTATCATCATAGAATTCAAGGCTAGGGATTGGTTGGTTCAGATCAAGAGGCTAGGGATGGTAACTGTCCCCTAAAGGTTATTCACTAGAGTCTTGAGACTCTGAGTGAAGGCTTAAGGCTGTTGGGGTTCTGAGCTCATCAGGCTGAGCATGAGGAACCTTAGTACTGATCAATGGTGAGATCGGAGTGGTTTGCTCCTCAGGAGATGTGGGAGCTCTAGTGTCCACTTCCTCCTCTATAGGCCTTTATGATGATGAAAAGTCTTGCAAGCAAAATGATTAGAGTAACATGACTATGTTGTTATCTCAACTGGTGTGCTGCTGATTTATGTTCGAAGGATATGCATCAGGGGTCATATCCTTGAGGATGACCATGAACGATAAGGGATCCTTATCGTTTAATCCCAGTACTGTAGTCAGCTTAATGCACAATGTATGGGGGCTTATTTATAAGCCTTGGTGAAGTACCAGCTTAGTGCACAATGATGGGGGTTTGGCATATGGCATTGATCTATTTCAGTGAAAGATAAAGAAAGAAAGAAAGATAATGATTCTCTTAAAAAAATATTATCAATCAATTTGACTTTTATGTATGATGGATGTGTGATCATTAAAAGAAGTTTTCAAAGATGTATATTTTCCATTTTATTATAAAACTAGAATTCCCTCAGCAACGCTAATTTTATATGTGACAGGTTCAAATGGATCGATCTGTGATGATATTGTAATGCAATGATCAATTCAAACACTAAGTAATCAAACACAAGCAATTACTTCAAAAATTCATAGATTTCATTGATAGCAAAAGCTTAGGATACAAAGTGTAAAAGTGAGTTACAGTAGTTCAATCTGTTCTAACTCTTCTGGTTCTTCTTTAATCTTGAACACCGGCTTTTCTTTGTAAAGCTCCAATTCATGTAATGCTTTCTTGATAGCTGACTTGAATTTCTTGGCAAGTATGGCTTGCTTAGGCTTTGACTCGTTTGTTTTAATCTCCATCTTGTCCATTGCATCAAGAGTTTCTTTTGTCAGACCTGCAATATCTATGTTGGCATAGAACTCATAAGGTTTAGGATGATCGTGAGAATGAATTTCCAACACGCCTTTGCTTGAAATTCTCATAAAATCAATAGACTTTATGTCATTCTTCACGATGTTCACAAATGCTAGAGCTTTTCGCAATGAAATTCGCTCCATAGCCACATCCATTACCTTAATAATTGTCATAAAATATTTTCTATCATTATCAGCAACTTCTGATGCAACACGATCAAACTTCTGATTAGACAAAAAAGAGATGTAACTTGGATGTAGAAGTTTAAGCTCAAAAACTCCAAATAATGAAATCATATCTTGATCCCAATCTTCCAAGTTTTGAACTAGCTTCAACTGGAATGAGTCAGCATGATAGAACCATCTTAAAATTGGTTTAGATGTTTGAGTACCATCTATCACCTTCAAGCCTAGGTTAGTGACCTTTTCAAAGTACTGATCACTATACGCATCCAAAAACTGTTCTTTTTCTTCTAGATGAGCAGCCATCTTCCTTTTGCTTTTTAGAGACTTGGAATATTCTTTATCTTCTTGATCACATTTGGTTTTAAGATAAGATTGCATTCTAGTAATGCCTAGATTTAGAAGTTTAACAAAATTTTCACCTCGAATTGACTTCGTAGGATTAATCAGAGGTGACTTATTTAACTCCTTGAGATCTTGCACTGGCAAAGCTATGATGCTCGTGTAAAAATGATATACATCACAAATTGCATTTACACGTTTGATTAGAAAGGCATAAAAAATCTCATCATACTTCCAGGCAACTATCTTAACATTTTTTGTGTTATCCGGCACAATCATTGCATTGAGCAACTCTAAAATGGATTGGCCTTTCTACAGTACATTTCTAACTAAGTCTCCTATAGTTCTAGCTTTGTTCCATAGTTGTTTCTGTTCAACTGAGACATTGTATGCTTGTTTCTCTGTCTCTGGGAACATCTTAGTCAATTCTTTTCTCTTTTCATGACTACATTTCACTAACTCCATTTTTTTAATTCTTGAGGCTTTAAGATTCTAGTTCTCTTTGTAATCTCCAAATACTGAGGATTATCCATGTCTAGCATAATCATTTTATTGTTTTGCTTTTCTGTCTCTTGAAAACTTTTGACCAAATTTCTTAGAGACTTAGTTTGCAATCTGTTTAATCTCTTTCATGGATAATTCCTTGATTGTAGCCACAGCCTAAGCTCAACAGTTGTCATATTTTCAAGATCAGAATGATGCAATTCAGATGCTGGAAGGTCTTCAATGTTGATACTTTCTTGCATCGGATTCCACTCTCCATGTTCCAGAACTATTTCATCAGGATCAATCGAAGCTGTTGACTCTACTATAAAACATTTCTCATACTCTTCATTAATTTGTGAAACTGTCAGACCATCCAAAAATACACGATTGTATTTCTTCTTGACCAGATAATTATACCTGTCATCAATGTCTAAAGGTATGTCTTCAGTAACAGCTTCAATTGGAGAATATGCAGCTTCAGCAACGTCTTCTTCCTCCAATACTTCATCATACCAAGCATCTGAGAACTCTAGATCTAAATCATCTAGTGCTTCGATTTGCTCTTGTATGTCTGCTTCTGCACTTTCCTGTAAAGAAGGATGACATACATTCACTGTATAAGAAAAACATATTAGATTCATGCATATAAAAATAAAACAACACCTATAATAAAAAAATGTCATTTAAACTGTTTACGAGTTTCAGAAATAATTTTCTGCATCTTTGAAGGAGGGTTGGATGATGATTCAGTCAATACTTGAAAATCAGATTCATCTATCTTTCGTTTTCCTTTCACAACCTCAGATAATTTTTCAACTTCAGTAGTTTGAACTTCGGGAATAACCTCTATCTCTAAAGTTAAAGGGCCTTTTTCTTGTGGTTGAGAAGATTAAGATTTTAAGCTATCTTTAATAACTTCAATTTCTTCTTTCAACTTATCATAATCTTCTTTCCTCAAATCATAATCTTTGAGTAAAACATCAAAGTTCTTTACATTCATTTCTTGAACTTCTTCAAGCTCAGCAATCTTCAAGTCTTTCCTTAAAGATTCTGCTTTTAATTGATTATTTTCATCTTTCAGCTTTTCAATCATCTTAAGCTGATTGATATTCTCTTCATTCAAAGCTTCTATTATTTGCTTAGTGTTCAATTTCTTAGTGAGAACTGTATCATATTGATTTGATCTTTCACCTTCATCTGGTACTATAGGTTCAAATACATTAACATTTTGAAGATCACAATCCATTTGTTGTTGTACATTGACTTCATCATTATCTTCATTCACATCTATTGAATCATCAACGTTATGAGCATCTTCATTCAGATTATCAACTTTGTCAACTTCATTACCTCCAACATCATCATCATCACTATCATCACTTGATGAAGAACTTTCTTCATCTTCAGATTCATCATCATCTTCATTATATTCATCATCATCCTCAGCTTCAGACTCAAAAATTCTTTGAGGAACTTCTTCAATCAAATCATTTGTATCAATTGGTTCATCATCAATCAAATGAAAATGATTTTCATCTATGTTCACATCATCTCTTGCTACTGCTCTCATGTAATAAAACATTTGAACATTCTGAGCACCGGTCATGATAACAAGTCTTTTGTATACGGTTTTAGTCATGTGTTCCAAAATTAATCTTTCTCCACTTACTCCATAAGCATGGAAATCAGGATACTCTTCATTTATAATCAGCTGCAGAAATCTGGGATACATCAAGTATTTGTTCCTGATTCCTTTCTCCAGATTAAAAATAAAGCCATTCATGATCCATTTTGCCATATTAAACCTTCTATTTGTGGCAATAGCTACAATAGGAGAAGCAATGTCCACAGGAAACGAGTTCCATCCTGCACTCCTCTTGGACATACCATGTTGAAAGATATAACACAAGAGTTTCTAGTCGTTATATACTCTTTCTCTGAAAAACTATTTCTTAGGAAAGTGACCTGGATGTCCCATGGCTAAAAATATGTCTCTACACTCATTAAAAGTAAGTTCAGACAAATCTTGAGGATAATTATCACCCAGTCTTAGAGCTTCTCTAATCGACTGCTCAGAGACTTCAATCATACGATAGTTTGTGATAAAACCTCTGACTACTTTCCTTCCTTCATCATCTCTTGCAATTTCAGCACTACTCCAAAATCTTTTGATGAGATGAGCATATATAACTATTTGAGCACACATGGCATACACATACTTTGTCCTCAATAGAAATCTTATCATTTCATCATAACCAACAGCTTCACAAACATCCTCATTAAGAAAGGCTGCTACGTTATGCTTTGACTCAAATTTAATATCTGCCATTTGTTTACATAGAACAAAATATTAATCACATTTGAATTGCCAAAATTTCAATCATATTTTATATTATAAATTTTGAACCAATAACACTTAGAAATTTCTAAGTATTTTGTACAACCCATTACATGAACAGAGTATGCAGTGGTTACAATTTTGATGCAACACAATTTATGATTTAAAACAATTAATGAACCATGAAACATGTGTGGTCCTTCTGATCGCTATAACAGTGCACTTGATTACTAAACACAAACAAATCCCACTGATAACACACATATCAATGTTATTTGTGAGAAATCTAGCTCAAACAAATACAAAATGGATAAATATATGAAGAACACTCAAGAACATTAAATAAAACCCTTGTTTGATCTGAATTGATTGCTAAAGATATTACAAAGTGAAAGCCCCTCAATCAATGGCTCAATTAAGCTCACTAAACCTAATTATCACTAATCTATTTATAGTGAAAGTATTCACTAATGACATATTAAGCCCCAAGACTTAGACAATTAAAGAAATTATCTTTAAAACATAAAAAGTGACTTAAACATAAATAAATATATTTTGTTGATACAAAATATATTTATTAACAATAAAACTCCAAGTCAAATATATCTTCAACGTCTCGTCTCGGTTCTTCGACTCGAACTGGTCTGTTTGACTATTCCAATGACTTTGACAGTGACGTTGACATTTGTTGACTTCGACTGTATTAATAATATAGACTATCATTTACAGACCCAACAATACTCCCCCTTAGTCTATCATTATCAACCCCTTGTATCATCATCAGCTCCGATACGTCAACCATATAATGATCTTCAATCTCCCCCTAGATTGATGATCTATTACTAAAGATCTTTCATCTTACAGGCTCCCCCCTTTTGTATTCTTCCCCTCTTTGTATGCTTCCCTTCTTCGTGTGCATTCTTTGTGAATGATCAAGAACAGCTTTCCAACTCTCTATTCTTGAGTGGTTCAGAAGATGTAAGAGAAGGAATCCTATCTTGGTATCTTCTGCAAACTTGAGGAACAGGTTCTCTGGTTAGGTGCTTTGCTCAGCTGATGATCGGCCATCATTTGAAGCAAAAATCAATAACACAATCACAACCACAATCTCGCAACTTCCTGTCAGATCATTTCAGTTAACAAATAAACCCGTGTTTATCTGTGTGTGCAATTTCCCGTGAAATGCATGTGAAATAGCATAATGTGGAAGACTTGAAATAATTTGAAATGAAAATTCCCCTTTTTTATTTATTATTATTAATTTTATTTAATCACCTTACACCAAGAACTAATTCGATCATAAGATGTATTAAAATAGCGACAAGTTAGTTAGATCACACTGATACAGATTCTGATCACGCTTTTAAAATTTTGATAGCCAAAAACAGTTCAAGAATGATTGTTGGTATATTTATCCAATTTAAACCCATGCCTTATTCTTTTCAACGAGTAACCTGCAACTGATTTTATCATGTTTTAGGTTTGATTAGAGAAGCTCAGGTAACTTGGTTCCCACAGACATCCGGCAAAGAACTTATCCCGTCATCAGAGCTTATTAAGTAATATTATTAACTCTGCTTGATTTTCTTTTGAGGTTCAACAATGATCTTAATTTAAGAATCACTGTGCCTTTATTTGGGAAATAGATGATGAGAGATCCAGGTCTATACTTTCGTATAACAGAGGAGATGATAACCTAAGCATGCAGATGAGAGATTCAGGTCTATACTCACGTATAACAGATAAGATCATCACTCCAGGTCAATGCTTCCGCATAGCAGAGGAGATAAGCACGAAAAAAATTCTGAAGAGTTTACAAGAAACATCATTCAGGGCTAGGGTAAGGGTGATTTGGGAATTGAAGGGATCAAGGAAGAAGTAAGATAATCTCAACCCATTTTTGGCGAGACTTGTAACTTTGTGCAGGACGAGATGTCATGAAAATGATCCTTCTCATTGAGTTCTAAAGCTTTAGTTAGGCTAAGAATCACTATTTACTTCGTTTTCGGGCTGAGCCTACCAGGCATATCATATAATGAAACTGTCTTTTTAGATTTTACAATTTTAAGTGATACAGACATCTACATCAGTTACTATCATTTCTCACAAAGGTACAAGTCATGCAACCAAGCATACAAAGAAAACATACTATCGTTTCTCAATCATCCCAAATCAAGTTCTTAGTTTCTATTGCAATTATACTAGCAAAGAAAGTATTCCAAATTATACTAGCAAAAAGATAAGAAATGAAGTACCAAGAAAAGTGCAGTGATTGTGAAGTGTGAACTGTAATAGTGCAGATACGTATCCAAAATATGGATGAGATACCAAAACCATAACCTGTTTGTTCCACTTCAAATTTGACTGAAACAGTCCTCCTGAACTGTTCCTGCACTCATTAACATATTAGTTAGAGAGGGGGACCCAAGCAATCATAGTTCTGGAAGTTCCTTTTTCATCAGTGTACATAACCTGCTTAAGCACACACCCTTTTGAAAAATCATTTATCTCTTTAACTTTTGGTTTTACTTTCCAAATTTGTTTCTATTCAATTACTTTTGATTTTAAAGAATTCAATTTGGAAATCATTTTCCTTTTAAGACCCAAAAAAGGAGATTTTTATTTTGAAACATTGGTCCTTTTCATCTTTGAATCTTGTGAAACCGGCTTCACATGAGAAGGTTTGGATAGATTGTTGTTCATCCAACCATTCATAGATGTGTGCTTTTTAGTTTTTGAACCAGAGAAGCAACTCGTGCCCCAAGCCTGTCTTTGAACTTGAGGGCACTTCTTTAGCACATGACCTTCTTTTCCACATCTAAAGCAAGCCTTGAAAGGCTTTTGGTTCTTTGTAGTCCTGTGGAAAGCAGGAGAGGGTGGAGCCTGCTTTGTGGTTGTTGCAGCTTGTTGACAACCTTGAAGCTTCTTCTTTTGGATATCAGAAGATTGAACTTTTTGAGGCTTTGTCGATGTGGATTTCAAACTAAGCTGTGATATGACGTGTGATGTTCAAGAAGATGAGATCTGAACATTCTTTTGAGAACCCTTTTGTATGACTGGTAACTTGGCAGACTTTAAGGCAGATTTGTGACTAGCTTTGTGACACCCTAGTTTTCAGGTTACTATCATTTTATTATCTAACCTCTCTCCACCATTTTCTTTTTTTATAATTATTTAATATTAATGAAAATGGTTATTATTATTATTATTTGTTAACTCTAACTTAACTAAATGTAAACTAACTAATGCAAGAATTGAAATGTTTGTTAGTAGGAGGGGCCTTAGTGTAAATTTGGCGAAACCAAAACCCATTTAATCTGATCATCGGCCATCTCCTCTTTGACAACCCTAATTCCACCGTTCAAACCTTCCGTCGTGGCACCAATAACCGTCATCTTCATCGGCCAAGAAAGCACCTCCGGCGACTTCCTCCGCAGGTTAACGGTTCACTTTTCTCTTGGCAAGGTCTCACTCGCAGCCAACTCCCAACGGTTCTCTAGTGTCACCGGCAACTTCCTTCACGACGACACGGTCCTGACGAATCCTATCTCGTCGATCGCAACCCTCGTCTATCGATACGGTATGTTCTTTAATCTCGTGTGATCGATTGCGATTTTGGTTTCGGTTTCGTTTTGGTTCAGCGGGTGTACGGTGTGATTAGTTGTTTCCGCTGTGATTGCCCACTGTTGTGTATGCATGTTTTATGGTGTTCTATGTATTGGAGTGTATATGTGGATGTATGCTGCGTGGTGCAATCGGTTTTGTGTTTTGGCCGAGGGTTCACTTGATGAGGTGCGGGTTTATTGTTTTTGCATCCGTGGTTATATATATATGTATGTGTTGTGTGTGTGGGGGATGTGTGGTTAGGTAGTGGGCACATGGGATTTGAATTTTTGTTTTCTGCAGTTGCATGCATGATTCGGTATGTTTGTATATGTATGTATGGGTGTACATGGATGTGTGGCAATGGGATGCATGGCGTCTATTGCATGGGGTGTTTGGGTTGTGTGGAACACAGGGTGTGTGTGTATTATATTTATATTTTTTGTTTTGGTTTTTGTGTGGGCGCATGGGGGTAGACTTATGGGCGCATGAGGGTGGCATTGATGATTACCATGTGTATAATCGGTTGGGGTGTGTGGAATGCATGTGTTTCATCATTGGGGTGCACATGATGGTATGTGTATGCGTCTATGTGTGTGTGTGTGAGAGACTTTATGCATAGGTGTCGTGTGTGTGTGTGTCAAGTATATATATAAATGTATATATATATATATATATATATATATATATATATATATATATATATATATATATATATATGTAAAGTGAGTGTGTGTGCATGTTTTCTTTGCTTATGCATGGTTATGTTTGGACGATGAAAGGGGTGCATAAGTCATTGAATTGTGGGTTCCAATTCATGGTTTTGTAATGTTTGTGTAATTTATATGTGTATTGTGTGTATAACTTCATATGCGTATTACATAACAAAAAATTTTTTTTATACAAATTGATGGAGTCTTACACATTAAAAGTGAAATGTGGTTTGACTATGCTTGCATGTGAATGGGGAACAACCAATAGTCAGCATCGTAACCGAGTCGCGAACACGAAACCATTTGATTCTATTAATATTATTTAATATTAACTAAATAATAAACGTACATTCAGGTTATTCGGAGACCTAATCGTTTGTGTTGCTTTTGCTTATTTGCTGTGCACTGAGTTCTCAGCCCCACTTTTTCCTACTTTCATTGGGGGAAAGAAACATGTGTTCAAACGAATTTTCATTTGATTCAGTATTACTATAATGATCGCATGTTTACTAGTGTTGTACCAATTTAATTCCTCACTTTTCAAAACGTTAATATATGTTCTTTAGTGGGGTAATACTGAGTAGATCTACTAGGTTTGACAAACGCCACCCGGGCTAGTCGCGCTAGCACGACCGGTGGTCGAACGAGTGTTTAATTGACCTAATTTTCTGTTGCTGTGGTTTGGTAGCCACAGCCAAGGCACTATATTCATTGTCAGCGTCAGTTGAGAACTTCATACACTATGTAACTTGTTAAGTAGGTTAGCTACCTACGGATATTACTTTGTTTACTATATCGGTTATTACTTGTTCTATTATCAAAACCTGTGGACTCACCAATCTTGTGTTGACACTTTAGCATGTTTCTTTCAGGTTCACAAGATGCGCACGCTTAGGAACATTTCATTCATGCATTCATCGTCACATGTGATTTATTTACAGCTTTTAAATAAATTTCATTCATTTGGTTTACGCGTGTTGCGCCGTTTAGAGATTTAATATTTATTTATGCTTCCGCAATTACGAACATAGTTTTGTTGATAACTCTGTTTTAGGATATTTTAAACGTTAACAAATAATTATATTTTATAATTACCGTGTCGTTTGGTGTAACTAGTGGCTGAGATCCTGGAAGTCTCACGCCTGACGGTAATACCCCATTTGTGGAAATTGAGGGTGGGACAAGCTTCATGGATAGCAGATGAAGATGGTGAGTGCTTCTGCTGAGTTATAGAGGAACTGCTAATTTGTTTAGCATTTGGGGATGAGATCCGTATAGGTCTTGATTCGACTTTTAGACGCATTTGAGACTGACAACTTCAGGTGACTTAATGATCTTTGATTCATCATCTGAGCTTGTTCACTCTTGTATACACAAGTCTACTTCCAATGGATCTTGATTGATACCTCTTGTTATGTCGGTTTGTATTGTTGAGTTCTGATTGCTTGACGATTCCATAGTTGTTCCTTCATTAACAAACCTGACAGGAACAAAAGAAGGGAAGTTACCTATTCTAAATTTGTTAAAGAAGTTATAGGAAACAACTGATACTGGTTTTGAAGCATCAGAGGTGGAATTATCATTTTGCTTATCAGATCCTTGCTTGATGAGTCCCAAACATGCAAGGGAATCATATTTTTCTTGAACCTCTTTATGATTAACACCGCTTAAACCTGCATGTAAACTGTCAGTATTTGCAGCTTCAATTAAATCATTAGATGGATGAGGTTGACGCATAGAAGAGTAATAATAAGTGCTAGGAGGAGGACAAACATATAAAGTTTCACCACATCCCACACCTCTTTTGATTCTAGCTCCCCTTTTGTCACACCCTCAAAATCCGCGTGCGGGGTTTTACCGCGAGGCGCGTGACATACCAGGATCTCAGTCATTAGTTACCAAGAACGACTCTATATGATTAATAAACAAAACCAGAGTTAACGTTTAAAATACTACGGAAGCGTTTTTAAAACCAGAAAACCCAAAACAAGTAGTATGTAAAGAGAATGAGCAAAACATACGCGCCCCAATCACAATTGTTTAATATGAAAATAATCCCAAAATTTGTAAACAAGGCAAATGTAGACAACTCAACAATGCTGACGTGCGTGCTCCTAGGCAACTGGCAACCTTAACCTGAGAATAGCATACTAAACAAGTCAACACATGGTTGGTGAGTTCAAGAGTTTGCGTTAATAGGTAAACCGATAAACAGTTTTCAAATCATAAGTAGTGTATTGCAATAGATAGCTAGTCTATTAACATAAAAATATTAATCATAGTGATTTCACGATTGAAGCTGATTTGTGCCTCCCGTCACGACTTACCAGGTCGTGACGAATATATGTTAGGACAAAATTGCACCCGTATGACCTCGAGTCACACAGGTGGGGCTCATCAGACCCAGTAGTACTACCCAAAATTTCCCCGCTAGTCAATATTAACAATCCGAAAGTGTGAGGACTTTCCATGGTAAACAACACTATATCAATATTATACACACTCATATATAAAAGCGTTTGTGATCAACAGTATGCTATCTCCCCCAAAAGAGATTATGTAAAATGAGTGGGGCAAGAACTCACCTGATGCACGTAAGAATTAACTTAGAGCTTAACTTGAAAGAAAGAGGGGAAAGACAACCTTCAAAGGTCACCTAGAACACATGAGTACATAAGTACGTGTATTCAGAATCAATATGAAACCCTAAGTGCTTTACAACCCAAAGAACTCAAGGTTTTGGAAAGACAAGACACATTTGACCCAGTTGACCCGTTTGACCCGTTGGTGACATTATAGGTGATAATTCGTAAATACTAACACAATAGCATATAATACATGATCAACATACAACTTGATTACATATAGCACTTCATTAACCACATGTACTACCTAGATCATCATACAACTAGATATCATACAAGTCATGCGAATCTCAACTATTATCTTGCTCATAACATCTAAAATGTTCATTCTTAATCAATCATCAATCCACAAAAGTCCTAGCTTACCTATATGACTCATACCATGATTTTTCCACAAACAGGCCAAAACAGGTAACAAACCAAATCAACATTCATACAACATAAACAACACATTTAATCACCTTAGAAACCATCCATGAACACACTAGCATGGTCCTAATATCCCAAACATGCTCAAATCATCCAATTCAAGGATTTGCACAATTAAAGTTTCCCTTTTGGGAAAGTTCATCCCAAATTCATCAAACTCACACTACATTCATGAATTCATCAATTATATACCAATTCAAGTCCATGACAACATCTAAACATGATCAACAACACCTAATCATCATGATTCATCAACATTCAACACCAAAAGTTACTATTTTTAACAATGTATGAACTATGAGACATCTTCTCGATTTTAAATTGTTCATATCATCAACCTAGCATCTAATCATCATCACAAACACATCCATAACATTCATACATCATCAAATCATCAATTCATGCAAAATAAAGTTACTATTCTTAGTAACCTATGAACCATGAATCAAAATCAAAGCTTTCTTGCATAATCGACGTTAACTAGCATCTATACAATCCAACTAACATAATAGCATCAACAAACAACCAACAACAAACATCCAATTCAGATTTTCGAATTAGGGTTTCGGCCCTAATGTAAATTCCATAAGAATTTGTAAAAATCCAACCTTTATTGCTTGACGTTAATTAACATGTAATCTACCCAACAAACACATTAACAACAACAAACAAGCATCAATCGACCATCAATTGCAGATTTCGCATGGAACATTCGGCCAACATGAAGAATCATCAAAAACATATAAAAATCTAACCTTTAAATGTGTAATAGTTTGCAATTGAAGGTTCTAACTTGTTTTATGCCTTGAAATCGATCCAAATTCGAATGTGAATGCTTGTTCTTGGCTGAATTCGCGATGGTGAGGGTGTGGGAATGAGCGTCGCGACCGAATGGGTGGGATTAGGGTTGGGTTTTGTGTTTTGTTTAATTATTTAGCAATAATTACCCTTTTAACCCTCATAGTTTGTATTTTATAAAGATTAGGCTTTTAAATACTCTTTTAAAATTTTTTTAACTAGAATAATAAACATATAAACTAGTAGTAATAATTATATGTATTATCTTTACAAGCTACAAATTTTACAAAGTAAATACACACGTTTCCGCGTTACGCGATAAAATTCACAATTAATATTTAAATCACATAATCACAACCAATAATCAACATAGAAATTATTGTTTAACATTATTAATTATTATTCAGTCACCAACGTTCAACGACAACTAGTGTGTGCTCCCGACACGTGTATGCAAGACTTAACGA
This sequence comes from Flaveria sonorensis, assembly GCA_025506505.1. Taxonomy (NCBI): domain Eukaryota; kingdom Viridiplantae; phylum Streptophyta; class Magnoliopsida; order Asterales; family Asteraceae; genus Flaveria; species Flaveria sonorensis. Next base: position 34,595,434 of record CM046435.1, on the reverse strand, counting down.
AACTAACGGAGTTTGGTAACGGAAAATTACCGGATGTCACATTATCCCTATGTTAAAATAATTTTCGTCCCGAAAATTGCGTTACATGGTGAGTGTTCCATCACTGGTCTACTGCATTGGCACAAGGAAATCGAAATCGTGTGAGTTTTGGATGAGTTGTCACATCATCCCCATGTTGAAAGAAATTTCGTCCCAAAATTTAATCAGTACCTTCGCCGGCTGGCATCGTCTTTTCAAATAGCTGAGGGTACTTAAGCTTCATTTGGTCTTCACGTTCCCATGTGAATTCCGGTCCACGTCTCAAGTTCCATCGAACTTTGACAATGGGTATCTTGCTTTGCTTAAGTGTCTTCACCTCACGATCCATCACTTCGACAGGTTCCTCAATGAAGCGTAACTGTTCGTCTACTTGAACTTCTTCCAGCGGTACAACCATCGTTTCATCCGTTAAACATTTCTTTAGATTTGAAACATGGAATACATCATGGATTCCACTCAATGAATCAGGTAAGGCTAGTCGATAGGCCACTGGACCAATTCTTTCCACTATCTCAAATGGTCCAACGTATCTCGGATTTAGCTTTCCTCGCTTACCAAACCGAACTACGCCTTTCTATGGTGAGACTTTTAATAAAACCTTGTCACCTATCTGAAACTCTAAGGGTTTCCGTCGCTTGTCAGCATAGCTTTTCTGTCTGTCTCGCGCTGCCGCCATGCGGTTTCTTATCTGGACAATCTTCTCAGTTGTCTCGTGTACCAACTCAGGACCCGTTAATTGACTATCACCAATTTTAGCCCAGCAAACTGGTGATCTACACTTTCTCCCATACAAAGCTTCAAAAGGTGCTGCCTTTATGCTAGTGTAATAACTGTTATTGTAAGAAAATTCCACCAATGGTAGGTGAACTTCCCAGTTTTCTACTCAGCGCGTCAGCAACTACATTTGCTTTTCCCGGATGATACTTGATAGCACAATCATAGTCATTCAATAACTCTACCCAGCGCCTTTACATCATGTTCAATTCCTTTTGCTCAAAGATGTGCTAGAGACTCTTGTGATCAGTGTAAATAGTGCATTTGGTACCGTACAAGTAATGTCTCCAGATCTTTAAGGCAAAAACTACCGCACCCAGTTCCAAATCATGGGTGGTATAGTTCTTCTCATGAATCTTCAACTGTCTAGAGGCGTAAGCTATCACCTTATCCCGCTGCATCAAGACGCATCCAAGTCCTTGAATAGACGCATCGCAGTAGACTACGAAGTCATCACTACCATCCGGTAACGCTAATATTGGTGCGCTACACAATTTATGTTTCAGCAACTGAAAAGCAGATTCCTGACTCTCACCCCATTTGTACGTCGTTCCCTTGTGAGTCAAGGCTGTGAGAGGTTGTGCAATCTTAGAGAATCCTTCAATGAATCGTCGATAATATCCCGCTAATCCAAGGAATTGTCGTATCTCACTTGGTGTCTTAGGAACAGACCAATTCTTTATCGCTTCAATCTTAGCAGGATCATCATGTATTCCCTTCTCATTGACAATATGACCCAGGAATTGTACCTCACGTATCCAGAAATCACACTTAGAAAACTTTGCATACAGTTGTTCCTCTCTAAGTAATTCCAAGATCAAACGTAAGTGCTCTCCATGTTCTTCCTCGGTCCTTGAGTATATCAGTATGTCATCAATAAAGACGATAACAAACTGATCGAGATAGGGTTTGCACACACGATTCATGAGGTCCATGAATACTGCTGGGGCATTCGTCAACCCAAATGGCATGACCAAAAATTCATAGTGACCATATCGTGTACGGAAGGCAGTTTTTGAGATGTCCTCTTCTCAAACTCTCAGCTAATGATACCCAGACCTCAGATCAATCTTAGAGTAATAGCTTGATCCTTGCAGTTGATCAAACAAATCATCGATACGAGGTAAGGGATATCTATTCTTGATAGTAACCTTGTTCAGTTCCCTATAGTCAATGCACATTTGAAATGTACCATCCTTCTTCTTCACAAATAGAACTGGCGCTCCCCAGGGCGACGAACTCGGTCGAATAAACCCTTTATCCAACAACTCTTGTAATTGAGCGGATAATTCCTGCAGTTCGTTCGGAGCTAATCGGTACGGTGCTCTCGCAATTGGAGCGGCTCCTGGAGTCAACTGAATCTGGAATTCAACTTGACGATGAGGCGGTAATCCAGGCAGGTCTTCCGGAAACACCTCAGGAAACTCACGAACTACAAGGATATCCTCTATCTTTTTTTCCTCAACCTGTTTATCTGTGACGAGTGCCAATATGGCTAGTCGACCCTTTCGTAACAACTTCTGTGCTTTCATAAACGAGATGATGCCTATCACCGCACCACTCCTATAACCTTTGACCGTAAGGACTTCTTCACCAAGGGGAATCCGTATGATCTTCTCGTGGCATATGACTTCTGCTTGTTTATCGGAAAGCCAATCCATGCCTACTACCACATCGAAACTTCCTAGTGTAACAGGCATGAGATCTATGGTGAATGTATGACCAGCAAGCTCTATCTTGCAGTCTCTAAGAATATGCGTTACGTGAATCTGTGCGCCGTTAGCTAACTCTACGGTGTATTTAGATTCTAAGGTTGAGGGCATATCACTTAAAAGACTACAGAACCTAGTGGACACGAAACTTCTATCGGCTCCGGTATCGAATAATACGGTAGGAAAACAACCATTAACTGAAAATTACCAGTTACTGTTGTAGGATCGTTTAGAGCTTCACTTGAGCCAATGACGAAGGCTCTTCCTTTGGCTCCATTGTTGTTATTGCCTCCATTGTTGTTGCCATTACCATTGTTGTTGTTATTGTTGTTGCCATTGTTATTATTGCTGGTGTTTCCATTGTTGTTGTTGCCATTACCATTCCTCTTAAGTTGGGGACAGTTGTGTCTGTAATAGCCTTCTTTTCCGCACTCAAAACAACCTTTCGGAGTTTCTTGTGATTGTTGAGGCTTCTTCATCAGTTCACCCCGACAGTCTTTGGCTGCGTGACCAATCTTCCCACAACGTTGGCACTTGAAGTTATCACATCGACCCACATGGTGGTAGTTACACCGGTTGCACTTCGGCTGTCTTCCACCATACCCACCGGGTCCTTGATTTGAGGGAGTCGCCTGGTTGAAGCTTCAATTGTTATAGAACTTCCGTTGCTGTTGTTGACTTTGCTGCTGTTGTTGAGGTTGAGATTGGCTGCTGGATGATGATCCCTTGTTGATTGAACCATCCCACTTGCGTTTCTGGTTGGGCACGCTTGCCACCGCACCCCGTTTGGGTAACCGTCCTTGCTCAACTGCCTGGTCAGTCGGCCTGTGGCCTGTTCAGATTGCTTGTTGTATGGTAGTGGGGTTAGAGGCAGTTACCATACTTTGAATTTCGGGCACCAATCCCCGTATATAATGCTCCACCCTCTTGTGCATTTCATTCACCATCCCTGGGCATAAAGTGGCTAACTCATGAGTACGAGTCGTGTAGGCTTCAATTTCTGAGCCTTGCATTTTGAGTTGCCAGAACTCAATCTCCAGTTTCTGCACTTCATTTCGGGGGCAGTATTCTTCAGTCATAATCCCCTTGAACTCATCCCAAGGTAGTTCATTGGCCATGGCTTGACCCAGCATTTGCACATGGGCATTCCACCAGGAAAGTGCTGCGCCTTCCAATGTCCCGGTGGCATACTTCACCTGATCAGCAGGCGGGCAGTTGCATTTTGCGAAGACCGACTCTGTCTTCTCAAACCACCTTACAAGCCCTACAGCTCCTTCCGTCCCGCTGTAGGTATGGGGTTTACAGTCCATGAAGGACTTGTAGGTACATGGTGGTGGTCCTGTTTTGACAATCCCAAACATTAGTCAGATATCCTAGGCAATTAACTAGGATAATTAGTTTAACGTCTTGTTATCATTTACCTGTTGGTTGTCCCGGTTGGGCAGCAGCCACTGCCGCCTGAACATGTTCGTTAATTAATGCCGCCAATTCCGCAGGCGTCATGTTTATGGCTCCGGCTCCACGGCCTCCGGCGCCACGTCCACGACCACGCCCACGTCCTCTTCCACGTGCGTCCATATTTCACTTTAAAATTCACAATTACAATAATGAGTAACATCCAACACATTAATCTCATCAAGGTATAGTAAACAATAAAAAATAATGCATTCACCACAACCACAACATTTATAATAGAAATAATAATCAAAGATAAATAAATTGCAATTGAGTCACAAAATATTCCATCAATGTCAAAATTTAAGTTTGTCAGTTGGGTGGGAAACAACCCTTCCCACATAGGTTTCAAAGAAAAGAAACACTACATAGTCTAAGTCATTTAAAAGTAGGATCAGTCCAGTACGTCAGATCCGTCACTGTCCTCATCCATCTCTACTGGTTCTTCTTCGGGGGCTTCCTTGGGTTCCTCTTTTGGGTCTTCCTCATCAGGGTCCACCAAAGGTGTAGGGGCTTCAACAACCTGAAGTGCTGCTAGTTGTGCCTCTAAATCAGCAAACCTATCATCGATCACAACGTTATGGTGATCTTGTGCGTCCATGCGCCCACTAAGTGCTACCACATTGCCTGCCAGCGTATGATGTCCACCAATGGCCATCGAAAGTCGCTCCTGAAGTGTCTCTACCTGGAAACGCAGCTGACGCATCTCAGATCGTAATGCAGAGTTCTCATCAGTGAGTCCTCTAATCCGCTGTCGCTCTGTGTCCAGTATGGCTACTAGGGCTGCAAATGCCTGCTCCAGAGGGATGCTCAAAGTAGGAAGTGTAGGCAAAGTAGAGGCGGTTGATGACCTAGTCCTAGGTCATGTAGGTGCTACTGGTGGTACGCGCTCTCTATATGCCATACGGTTTATGTAGGTGGGGTAGAAATCCCAGTTCCGCAGAGGATCGAGCTCAGGAGGTATGAAAGGCTGATCCCAGTCTATCTCGCTAGGAGGATAAGGATGTCGGGGCCAGTTAAATCCCCTATCAGGTACGGAGAAGTAGGTACGGGAGAAGTAGGAGGTGACTCAGATCGTGCAGGTCTCTTGCCTAAATTCCTGGACGACGATGCCATGCAGCGAAGTACGTGTTGCGTGTGCCAATTAGTATACAGTAAGGAGAGTAAGCGATGAGTAACTAACAACTGTGCGGTTATAGTCTAGTGTGTGTATGCAACCTATTTCCCTATAACCAATGGCTCTAATACCAATCTGTCACACCCTCAAAATCCGCGTGCGGGGTTTTACTGCGAGGTGCGTGACATACCAGGATCCCAGTCATTAGTTACCAAGAACGACTCTATATGATTAATAAACAAAACCAGAGTTAACGTTTAAAATACTACGGAAGCGATTTTAAAACCAGAAAACCCAAAACAAGTAGTATGTAAAGAGAATGCGCAAAACATACGCGCCCCAATCACAATTGTTTAATATGAAAATAACCCCAAATTTGTAAACAAGGCAAATGTAGACAACTCAACAATGCTGACGTACGTGCTCCTAGGCAACTGGCAACCTTAACCTGAGAATAGCATACTAAACAAGTCAACACATGGTTGGTGAGTTCAAGACTTTGCGTTAACAGGTAAACCGATAAACAGTTTTCAAATCATAAGTAGTGTATTTCAATAGATAGCTAGTCTATTAACATAAAAATATTAATCATAGTGATTTCGCGATTGAAGCTGAGTGTGATAGTTTGTGCCTCCCGTCACGACTTACCAGGTCGTGACGAATATATGTTAGGACAAAATTGCAGCTGTATGACCTCGAGTCACACAGGTGGGGCTCGTCAGACCCAGTAGTACTACCCAAAATTTCCCCGCTAGTCAATATTAACAATCCGAAAGTGTGAGGACTTTCCATGGTAAACAACACTATATCAATATTATACACACTTATTATAGAAGCGTTTGTGATCAACAGTATGCTATCTCCCCCAAAAGAGATTATGTAAAATGAGTGGGGCAAGAACTCACCTGATGCGCGCAAGAATTAACTTAGAGCTTAACTTGAAAGAAAGAGGGGAAAGACAACCTTCAAAGGTCACCTAGAACACATGAGTACATAAGTACGTGTACACAGAATCAATATGAAACCCTAAGTGCTTTACAACCCAAAGAACTCAAGGTTTTAGAAAGACAAGACACATTTGACCCAGTTGACCCGTTTGACCCGTTGGTGACATTATAGGTGATAATTCGTTAATACTAACACAACAACATATCATACATGATCAACATACAACTTGATTACATATAGCACTTCATTAACCACATGTACTACCTAGATCATCATACAACTAGATATCATACAAGTCATGCGAATCTCAACTATTATCTTGCTCATAACATCTAAAATGTTCATTCTTAATCAATCATCAATCCACAAAAGTCCTAGCTTACCTATATGACTCATACCATGATTTTTCCACAAACAGGCCAAAACAGGTAACAAACCAAATCAACATTCATACAACATAAACAACACATTTAATCACCTTAGAAACCATCCATGAACACACTAGCATGGTCCTAATATCCCAAACATGCTCAAATCATCCAATTCAAGGATTTGCACAATTAAAGTTTCCCTTTTGGGAAAGTTCATCCCAAATTCATCAAACTCACACTACATTCATGAATTCATCAATTATATACCAATTCAAGTCCATGACAACATCTAAACATGATCAACAACACCTAATCATCATGATTCATCAACATTCAACACCAAAAGTTACTATTTTTAGCAATGTACGAACTATAAGACATCTTCTCGATTTTAAATTGTTCATATCATCAACCTAGCATCTAATCATCATCACAAACACATCCATAACATTCATACATCATCAAATCATCAATTCATGCAAAATAAAGTTACTATTCTTAGTAACCTATCAACCATGAATCAAAATCGAAGCTTTCTTGCATAATCAACGTTAACTAGCATCTATACAATCCAACTAACAAAATAGCATCAACAAACAACCAACAACTAACATCCAATTCAGATTTTCGAATTAGGGTTTCGGCCCTAATGTAAATTCCATAAGAACTTGTAAAAATCCAACCTTTATTGCATACTTGACGTTAATTAACATGTAATCTACCCAACAAACACATTAACAACAACAAACAAGCATCAATCGACCATTAATTGCAGATTTCGCATGGAACATTCGGCCAACATGAAGAATCATCAAAAACATATAAAAATCTAACCTTTAAATGTGTAATAGTTTGCAATTGAAGGTTCTAACTTGTTGTATGCCTTGAAATCGATCCAAATTCAAATGTGAATGCTTGTTCTTGGCTGAATTCGCGATGGTGAGGGTGTGGGAATGAGGGTCGCGGCCGAATGGGTGGGATTAGGGTTGGGTTTTGTGTTTTGTTTAATTATTTAGCAATAATTACCCTTTTAACCCTCATAGTTTGTATTTTATAAAGATTAGGCTTTTAAATACTCTTTTAAAAATTTTTTAACTAGAATAATAAACATATAAACTAGTAGTAACAATTATATGTATTATCTTTACAAGCTACAAAATTTACAAAGTAAATACACACGTTTCCGCGTTACGCGATAAAATTCACAATTAATATTTAAATCACATAATCACAACCAATAATCAACATAGAAATTATTGTTTAACATTATTAATTATTATTCAGTCACCAACGTTCAACGACAACTAGTGTGTGCTCCCGACACGTGTATGCAAGACTTAACAAAACTAACGGAGTTTGGCAACGGAAAATTACCGGATGTCACACCTTTGCTTACAAAATAGTTCTTCCTATTTCATCCTAGATATTGTCCATTTATCAAGTTTAGTTTTAAGCTTGCTAGTCTCAAATTCTGCTAATTTGACTCGTTCGCTGTTGGGTCTGAAAAATAGTCTAATATTATCAATGCAGTCAAATTCAACAAAAGTAAACATTAAAGTCAAAGTCAATGCAAAAGTCAAGACGACGCGTTCGAGACGAAGAACCAAGACGAGACGTTGAAGATATATTTGACTAGGAGTTTATTGTTAATAAATATATTTTGTGTCTACAAAATATATTTATTTATGTTTAAGTCATTTTTATGTTTTAATGATAGTCTAGGGGGCTATTTGTCATTAAGTCTAATTGTCATTAGACTACATATAGCTAGAGTCATTAGAATGTTGTGGAGCTTGTATGAGCTAGATTTGTAGGTTTTCATGTAATTAACATCTTATGCAATTCAATATGGATCAAATGGGGGTTTTTCATTAATGTTCTTGTGTGTTCATGCGTTCTTCATATTTTATCATTTTGATCCAAATCTTCAATACTATTTGATGATTCAAGTGCTCTTGGGACAACATTCACTCAAAACATTAATCTCGACATTCTTTTCTTAAAGATTTCTTTTTAAAATATCATTTTCTTTTAAAGCTTCTCTTTGTTTGAGAAAATATTTGGACTCATTGATTTTAAGTTCTTCGTTTATTTGTTTTAATTCCTTTTCATTTTCTAACAATAATCTGTTAGCTTTATAGACTCCAAATAAATGAATTTTTGCAGAAGGAGAACAAATGTCTTGAACAACCTCATAAGAAAGTCCCATAACTATCTTTATAGCAGCTAGGGCTTTTTCACATTGATAGACAGGAGTGTTCTTTTTGTATTCATCCTCCTCAGCAGCTCTTTTCTTAGCTTCTTCAGCTTCAACTTCCTCTTGCTTTCCTTCATCCTGAACTTTACACCGACTTGCACAATCACCAACATCACCAACACTCTCACCAGTGTCACACCTGAATTCTTTAAAAGGATCAAAGTCCTTAACAGAATCCTCATCACTGTTTACCACCTCAGCCATCAATGCATGGTTGACTTCTTCTTTAGTTTCTTTGATCTAAACACTTGAAGATACACAACCATACATGAATTGATTATACTCTTCTCTTTTCATATCCAAATCAAATGACTTCAGCTTGTTGATAACTTTAATGAGTTTGTAGTCAGCAAAATTTCTTTCCTGCTTTAATAATCTAACTTGTGGACTCCACTGTGGAGGAAGAGATTCTAAAAGTTTTGTGACTGTTCATGGCTCCCTAGCAGGTCATCATATTTCTTAAGGTTGCTTGCCACCATCAGAAATCGATAAACAAAATCAGATATCTTTTCATCTTTCATGGCTACAAACGAATCAAACCGACTTTATGTCGTTATTAGATTATCAGATTTGAAGGAATTAGGGACTTCTGAAAGAGCCATTTTTGACATGATCAGAAATTAATTTCGCAGAAATTTCACTAATTTCACTGGCAATTACGCTGGTAGTTTCGTTAGTAGTTTTGCCGGTAATTTCGACAGCAGTGGCACGCTGATGCTAGTTTCGCAGGGTAGTTTCACCCGAAACTAGTTGAACTTTCGTTCAGAAATCAGTTTGGCAGCAATTTCGCTGGGTTTGGCACACAAACACCAATGCATGTACTTTCGCAGAGACGAAGAAACCAGATTCAAAAACCAAGAACTGAGTAGTTTCGCTGAAAGAAATCTACTTTCACCAGACCAAACTATGTAGTTTCACTGAATGATGGTGTAGTTTCGCTGGATGAGCTGTAGTTTTGCCCGACGTATCTGAACAGCTTTTTCAGCACGAAATCAACTGAAATTTATCCAAATCTTAATGAATTTGAGATCTGATGATTTCTAAAGCTTTCCACACCAAAATTGAGCAATCCTCAATCAATTTCTATGTCCAAAACACGCAGATCAGATCAAAATGAATGGAACAGTGACTTTGAACTAGAAACCAAACAAAACTCAAATAATCAAGAGCACAATGGCTCTGATACCATTTTGTTGGTCCTTTTGATCGCTATAACAGTGCACTTGATTGATAAACATAAACAAATCCCACTGATAACACAGATATCAATGATATTTTTGAGAAATCTAGATCAAACAATTATAAAATGGATGAATATATGAAAAACACTCAAGAACATCAAATAAAACCCTTGTTTGATCTGAATTGATTGCTAAAGATATTACAAAGTGAAAGCCCCTTAATAAATGGCTCAATCAAGCTCACTAAGCCTAATTTTCACTAATCTATTTATAGTGAAAGTATTCACTAATGACATATTAAGCCCATTGACTTAGACAATTAGAGAAATTACCTATAAAACATAAAACTGACTTAAACATAAATAAATATATATTGTTGACACAAAATATATTTATTAACAATAAAACTCTTAGTCAAATATATCTTCAACGTCTCGTCTCGGTTCTTCGACTCGAACGGGTCTGTTTGACTATTCAGATGACTTTGACAATGACATTGATATTTGTTGACTTTGACTGTGTTAATAATATAGACTATCCATTTAAGACCCAACAACATGAAAATTGATTGAAACCTAACATTTTACACATAAACTTTCTAAGTGTTGAACACACTCTATCAAGAGCAAAGCATATTCAAGTTTCAGTTCAAAAGATTTAAAGTACGCTAAATCAATTAAAATCATCTCAATATCAGTTGAATACATGAATTTTGATGATTAACACAACAATTTAGATGAAAAATTATGAACTGACTGTTCTTTTTTGTTCTTAACAACCGACTGATGAACAATGAATCATCAAGAACACATTTTTATGAAATTGAGATTTGATTCTCACAAACTATTCGAAAACATGTTATAACAATCATTTGATGTTCAATTTCAGTTATCATAACACATTTAAATCACAAATTTCAAATTTCTTAACACCTAGCGTTCGAACGCCTCAATAGAGTTCAAACACCCAATCGAAGTTTGAAATAGGTAATGAAATCAGATGTTTTAAGATCAACATGATGTCTAGATTCATTGAATATACCTATATATCACAAGGATTAACAGGTAAAACATGAATATTGAGAGAATAAATGTATCGGGTGTAAGAATATGTGAATCAGAGTGTTTGAGTTTAGGAATGAGTGAATGAAAACTACAAGTGTTGAATATATATAAGTGTAAAAATTCTTAGGCGCATGAGCATTGTGTAGGTACAAGAGGCTAAATTTCACACTAATCTTCACACGCATGAGCACTGTTCAGGCGCTTGGGCACTGTTCAGGCGCATGAGACCAGTTGAAATGCCTAACACTTAGTAAGCATCACGTTCAAACATCTAACCACATTTGGAAAGTCTGAAACTGTTCAGGCGCATGAGCATAAGTTGATACGCCCAACACTTTAACCATTTTTAGCAACATGACAACTGTTTAGGCGTATGTACTTGAACAAAACGCTTAACACTTGTACAAATTCCTGAAATTCATCATACTCCTGATTTAGACTTCTGAGCATTATTCAGGCGCATGAGAAACCTTCCATGAGCCAGAAACTTTGAAATTTTCACAACATCCATCTGAACACTCTTTATGCACATGAGCAATGTTCATGCACATTGTCTCAACAATTAGTCAAAAAAAATTTTGACTATCACCCAAAATGAACATTAGTTACCTTCAAATTTTAACAATATCAAATTGTTTTTTTTGTTTAAAATTGCCACAAATCATTTGAAACTCATATTTTCATTTTAAACATGAATTTTCAATTCAAACACCACCAAGCACATTTTGAAAAACACTTTGAATGAATGTTTTAATTTTTCAAACACTTTCCCGTCATTTTAGTCTTTATTTTAAACTTTTACAACACAAATAGTCTTGTTTTGTTTGCAAGAAGCTTTTCCCCTTATTTTGAATTCTTTTCAGGTTCATTTTTACATCATATCAAACAACACATGCTTGAATTTCAGCTTCATCCTTTCCATCCAAAGCACTTAACTTTTTTTTATTTCTTTTTCACATTTTGACACTTTTCAGTGATTTTCTCTTTTATATTTTTACTCCCCCTAAACTTTTTAGTTCACAAACTTAAAAGTTTCTTTTATTTTCCAAGTAGAGCAAACTAATCATTATCAACATGCCTGCACATAGAAAATCATGCAAAAAAAACAAAATTAAAGCAGAAGAAAAATCTATTATACACAATTGAATCACATGCCTGTAGTGAGATCATATCAGTTAAGATCAGCACATTAAAATAAAATAAAATGGTGGATAGTCATAGACAGTGATTAAATCCTGATCAAGTGTGTTCCAGGTCCGCGTTCCCGCCGCAGAGGATACACGAGATCTAAGGACAGAAAATGAGTGCTTTTGGCAAGATAATCAGCACACTTACTTTTTCAATTCTTGGATTGATTAAGGTACGATTAGAAATGACATTATGTAAGTCACACTTAGACTTAAAGAGCTCAACTCTCATCAAGATATGGAAGAAAGCACTTTTCTCAACTTATTAACCTGACATACACTTATAACCAGATCTCATGTTTAGGTTATGCACATTGGCATCTTTTGCATCAAGTGAGAATATCCAGGTCTTTAATGACTTACAACAAAGGATATCTCATCACTTCAGGCCTATTATGACTCATAACAGAGAAGTGAATAGATGCTCTAAGTAATTAGAGCTTATGGTTATTCATATCGCCACCAGGTGTGAGTTTTTAACATTACAAGCAATCAATTTGAGAAATCAACACTACTCATTGGTGCTAAAATGGATAAACACGAATGCATGGTTGATTTAGTTTAATCACAAGAATTTACTTTTTTAGTATAATTGCTTGAGCTTACATGCACATCATATCTGATCACGTCAGACTTTAGTAGCGAGCGAAGTATGCAACTGATCAGAACTAATGTATCTATCATTTCTCATAAATTGCAAAGACGGATTCAGTACTAAATAATTAACTAACAAATAAACTCTATTTTTGAGGGTTTTTGTTCTATATTTTTCTCTTTTGATTTTGCAGTTTTCTATTTTTGTATTTGTTGTTTCTTTTCTTCTATTGAACATGCACACACAATATATACAATCAGGTAGTTAACTTTGATAGTATTCTCTATAAATCTTCTTATTCAACAAAGGGAGGGTCTTTTCAATTTTATGATCCAAACAACTAAAATTAACTCGATCAAGTGATCAAAACGACTTTGTAAAAGACTCTTGACACGATCAAAACCAGTTTTTAAACATGGTTAATAAGTCTAATTGACTTGATCAAATACTCAAAACAACCTGGTAAAAAGGCTTTTGTAAATAGGTCAGCCAACTGTTTTTCAGTTGTAATTTGAATCAAAATGATTAAACATTTTTCAGAGTTATCTCTGAGAAAATGATATCAAATTTCAATATGCTTTGTTTTTGAGTGCTGGACAGGATTAGCTGTATTAAACATAGCAGCAGTGTTATCAATAAAAATAGGAGTTTTAAGAAAATTGAACCTATAATCCAGCAGTTGGTTTTATAACCAAAGGATATGAGAACATCCTGCTGAAGCAGCTATGTACTCAGCTTCTGCGGTTGAAACGAAGACATTTGTTTGTTTCTTACATTGCGACGAGACTAACCTGGGACCTAAAAACTGACAACCACCCGTCGTAGATTTACGATCTTGGCAACATCCCCCATAATCACTATCTCTATATCCATGCAACTCGAAGTTTCATTCATAAGGATACCACAACCCTAAAGCCGGTTTTCCTTTGAGATACCTGAATATGCGTTTAGCAGCAATTAGGTAAGATTCCATCGGGTCAGATTGATACCTGGCACAGACACAAACAACATACATTATATCAGGTCTAGATGCAGTAAGATACATCAAAGATCCAATCATAGATATGTATAGAGTTTGGTCAACTGATTTTCCTTTCGGATCAGGTTCAATCTTGGTATTTATGTCAGCTAGAGTTCTGATCGATTGACAATCTTGCAGTTTAAATTTCTTCAAGAGTTTTTCAATGAATTTCTCTTGATTAATAAAAATTCCATCTGCAGACTGCTTCACTTGAAGACCAAGGAAAAAGTTTATTTCTCCCATAGAACTCATTTGGAAACGAGACTTCATGATTTCTTCAAATTCGTTACATAATTTTGGACTTGTAGAACCGAATATGATATTATCAGCATACACTTGAACACATAGGAGATCATCAGCATCCTTCTTTATAAACAAAGTCGGATAAATTTTCCCTCGCGTGTATCCATGCTGGATCAAATGTTGTGATAATGTTTCATATCAAATTCTAGGAGCTTGATGGAGACCATACAATGCTTTACTAAGCTTGTACACACGATGAGGATATTTTGAATCTTCAAAACCTGGAGGTTGCTTGACATACACATCCTCAGTGATTGGTTCATACAGGAAAGCACCTTTAACGTCCATCTGATACACCTTGAATTGCATGTATGATGCATAAGCTAGGAAGACATGAATTGATTCAAGTCTTGCAACTGGAGCAAATACTTCAACATAATCTATTCCTTCTTCTTAGGTGTAACCTTATACAACGAGTCTTGCTTTGTTGCGAACAACAATTCACCGATCGTCTGACTTGTTTCTGAACAACCATTTTGTGCCTATGGATTTTTCTCCTTCAGGTAAATCCACAAGCTTCCACACTTCCTATTTGCTGAACTGCAATAACTCTTCTTGCATTACCTCAATCCAACTATTGTCCTGTAACGCTTCTGTGATGTATTTAGGAACAATTTGAGATACAGAACACGAGTATAAGCAGAGGTTTGCTTGATCTGAATGACTCCTCGTCTTTCTATCATTCAATGGACCGATAATCTGAGATGTTGTATGGTTCTTGTGAACATGAGATGTTGTAATCTCATTTTCTTGAACATTAACATCCGGATTAGATTGGTTGATGCAATAAGTTCGAAGTATGTGGATTGAAATTAGGAACTTGAGTTGGTGAGTTGATAAAGTAATCAAGATTATCAGTAACAACTACATCATCAGAAACCGATGATGTTCCGGACTCAGGTTGTACAATTTCAGGACCATCATTAGGAATTGGTTGCGAAACATTAGAATTTTCAGAAACAAGATGTTCTTGTTCTTGTTGAGATTGAGATTGATCATGAGATTCAAAACGAAATATAGGATCTTTAACAAATGAGAAAAATGGGTAATCTGGGCTAGAATCATCCATATCATCAGAATCAGAATCATCACTAAAAGATCCAAGATCTCCGCCTTGTTTCCTTTTCTCACCTGGAGAGTGAAACAAGTTAGAATTAAAAGAGTTTGACAAATAATCTAAATCAAACAACCAAACTGGACCATTTGCAACTGATGGAAAAGAGTTTTAAGAAAATTTAACATTAAAAGTTTTGAGGATAACATTCGTCCTAGAGTTATAAACTCTAAAGGCTTTTGAGACCGACGAATATCCAACAAAAAATCCATCATCAGATTTTGCATCAAATTTTCCTAGCTGGTCAGTTGAATTTAAAATGAAAACTGGACAACCAAAAGATTTAAGAAAATCTATATTAGGTTTCCTGCTAAACATCAACTCATAAGGAGTTTTCTATTTATCTTTCACAAGCAATGTACGATTCTGTACAAAACATGTAGTGGATATGGCTTTATCCTAGAAAGTGATTGGAATCTTTGCATCTGCTAACATAGAACGTGCGGCCTCAATCAAAGTTCTATTTTTCTTTCAGCAACTCCATTTTTTTGACGAGCAATTTCTTTTTCTGCATAAAACATGTCAACATTAGCATTTTTAAATTCTGTTCCATTATCACTTCTGATAATTTTCACCTTTTGTTCTAATTGATTTTCTACTTTAATGATGAATTCTTTTAACAATTCAGTAGTTTCAGATTTAGCATGCAAAAAGAAAACCCATAAAATCTTGTAAAGTCATCAATGATAACTAAACAATAAGATTTCTTTCCAATACTCTGCACATTTGTTGGTCCGAATAAATCCATGTGCAACATCTGGAGAGGCTTGGAATTTGTGTTTATCAGCTTGGGCTTATAAGACGCTCTGTGTTGCTTTCCTTTTAAACATGTTGTGCAGTGATCTGTTGTAGCAAACTTCTTTCTTGGTAGACCTACTACATGATTTCCTGCTACAAGCTTGTTCATGTTCTTGAAATTGTAATGCTCGAGACGTCTATGCCATAACTGGCTTTCGACATTTGATGCTTGAGCAATTAGGCATGTTGTTTCTGTTGGTGGATCTACTTGAGACATATCTAACTTGTATACATCTCGATCACGAACAGCTTTAACAACTACCCATTCTTTGCTTATCTGAAAACCTGGATTCAAAATATAACAAAAAGAATCATCAAATAAAAAAGAGTGAGATTTGTCACAAATTTGGGAAACACTTAAAAGATCAAAGTTCAACTTTGAACAATAGTTGACTTTATCAAAGCTAATAATCCCATTGGACACTGTTCCTTCGCCTATTATCTTACCACCTACATCACCTCTGAATGCAACATGAGCGCCATCTTTTAACTTAAAATCTTGAAGCAAGGCAAGGTTGCCTGTCATATGCCGGCTACACCCACTATCAACATACCACGTATTAATAGGTCTTCTTAGGCGTACCTGCATTTCAACGAGATTTAAGTGGAGTTATCAACCAAGCCGATATGGTCTTGGGCTTGTCAAATTTATCAACTGTTGGACTAATTAAAGATGATACTTACCAAAACCTAAGTGCCAAATCTCATGATGATTACCAAAACCGACACGGTGAAGATATGCTAAAGATATGATCAAAACGAAGAAAATTGACCAAAGTCAAACTTGGTCAACCGTGGTCAAAGTCAACAGTCAACATCACCGGTCGTCCTAAAGGACGTCAGCATCCGACAGTCGTGCATCAGCAACAGAAGAATTTATCAGATTTAGAACTATATTTGTTTAATCATTTGTGCTTAAATGTAATTTTTCTTATTTTTGTAAAGAGTATAAATGACTAAGTGTTGTCATTTATACTCTAAGAGGAGAATAATCAAACATAGAGGAATCACTAACAATCCATAGCATAGACTAGAGTGAGAAATCAAGGTTGAGTGTGTGTGAGAGAGTGCTCTTACAAACTCCCTTGTAATCCTCTAGAATCATACATATGAATGAATGAAATCTTTATGATTATATGTTCTTGAATTTGTTCATCATTCATTCATCATCATATATGTTCATCTTGCATATAGATCTTCACAAGAAATAATCAACGGGTTTGTGAGTTTCCGCATCACAAATTCGATAAATGGCAACAATACGATTGCAATTGATGATCTACATAGGTTGGACTCACTATAGTTGATAGGTTTATTTTGCTTTGTAATAGGTTAATTGTTAGTTTCTTATTTGTAATTTGTCTTTTTATGTAATTTTTGCATTGCAGCAAAACTATGGGTGAAACTATTGTTTCGCCCAGAGTCAGCTGCTTCTGATCACCCGGCGAATCTGTAGATCGTTGCCGGGTTAATCTAGTAGTTAGACATGCAGTTTCGCTAGTCAGCGAAACTACCAGCGAATCTAGGTTACTTATATATTGTAAGTTTTCTATCTTTGTAAAAAACAATTGGCAAAACCCTAATACGAAAATATCATTGTTGCAATTGTGTGTGTGCGGCTGGAAGCTTATTATCATTATTATTGAGCCTTTCGTTTGATTGTCATTGTTTAGATTCTAAATTGTTCATTGTGTTATTGGGTATATTGTGTTAAATCAGTGGGAAATCATTGTTACACATCAAGTGCACTATTGAATCGATCAAGCGGACCAACAATATGGTATCAGAGCCAACTTGAATCAATTCCTATTGCTGATTTGAAGATTTTGTTGCTGTTTTTGTGAAGTGTTTTTAGAGAGAGAAAATGGGGTTTTAGAGAGAGAAACTAGATTTGAGTTTTGTGTTCTTCAATATCACTGATTTTGATTAGATCTACATCATTTCAGAGCGGATTTACATCAGTTGATATCATATTTTACATTTACAAAACGATGTCTACAGAAATTGAAAAGAAATTTGATTTTAAAAGGGTTTCTCTCACACATAGTTGTGTGTGTGTTCAAAACTTCATCTGAACGAAAGTTCACGTTTTCTGGCGAAACTACAGCAAAACTTCGGCGAAACTAAGTAGTTTTCCGGCAAACTTGCCGGCGAACTTGTGTTTTCCGGCGTAGTTTCCGGCGAACTTGCCGGCAAATTTGTGTTTTCCGGCGACATTTCCAGCGAATCTATCTTATACACAGTGAAACTAAAAGTGTGCCCATCATAACTTCATCCATAAAACCCAAGCCAAAACAACCAACCAGATCCACTGCTGCCTAAGTCAACCAAGAACTACCACCACAGAATCACAACCATAGACAACATCCAGAACCACCACCGCAGAACAACTACTGTTGCGACCACACCCAACACAGATCTAACACCACCACCACCAAAAATCCCAACCATCCACCCGCAGCCACTCACCCACCCCTCCACCAGACCACCACTAATGACAACCACCACAGTCATCACCACCGCCACCTTCTATGTAACAACCGAAATTTCGTCAGAATAAAAAGGAAAGAAAAGTAATTTGAAGAAAATAAAAAGAAGGCAAAGTTGAGGGGTGCTTTGTGTAAATAGTACCAAAAAGTCAAAAGTGGATGTATAAAGAGCATGGTCGCCCATGCTCTTTCTGCTGCTGCTTTCCGAAGAAGAAAAGAAAGAAAGAAAGCTGGTTTTTGTGTTTCCTCTCGGTCGAATTGTGAAGAAGAAGAAGATTATTCAAGGTTAGTAGGTTTTTGTGATTAATTGGTTCGGTTTATTTGAGGTTTCAACCTTAGAAACTGATTTCTATGTGTTTTTGGTGTTTGGGTGTTTGTTTTGGCTTGTTCTAGGTGTTTCAACTCTTGTGCATGCAAGTTGGGAGAAGATTCACTTGTTTGCTTCAATAGGTGAGTTCTAGGACCCCGATTCTATGTTTTAATACTTCCTTGGGGCTGAAAATGCATTTAAAATGTTTTACAACCGTTATGTACGATAACTGTGTATGTACGTGTATGAACTTCTATGCTCTATGAGGTTGTAAGCTTGTTCTAAGAGTTTAGCATGATTGATCTATGTTAAGAATGTATGGGAATGAGGTTTTAGAACTGGTTATAGCATAAGTCTCATTTACAGGTCTGATGGTTCATCCACATTTACACTGTGATAATTGCCTAAGTGTTTTGTTCACCCGCATTCACTCTTGTTCACCCGCATTTGCCTTAATTCAGCCTAAGTATCCATCAGCATTTCTTTTTATGCATTCGCATTTGCTACAGTGTCCATCAGCATTTCGTTTAAGACAGAATAATTACCAAGTGTTCATCCACATTTGCAAGTGTTCATCTGCATTTGCAAGTGTTCATCCGCATTTGCAGTTGTTCATCCGCATTAGTTTTTGTTCATCCGCATTTGCAGTTGTTCATCCGCATTAGTTTTTATTCATCCGCATTTGCAGTTGTTCATCCGCATTAGGTTTTGTTCATCCGCATTTGCAGTTGTTCATCCGCATTTGCAAGTTATTCATCCGCATTTGCAGTTGTTCACCCGTATTGGTTTTGTTCATCCGCATTAGTTTAAGACAAGAAATTTTCTGGAATTTTGGAAGATCAAGATTAGGGTTTGACCATGGTTGACTTGATGCTTGTATCTGATTATCTTATGTGGATTGCCTATGATCATAAAGTATTATTATTAATCAAGTGGAAGATTAATATTAACGAAAAGTGGAACATAAGGATTGAAAAGAATTGCAAGTAAAAATTTACAGGAGGTGCACGACCATGTTGTCGTTAGCTCAACTGTGTACGGTTTAGCTAACCCAAAGGATGTACACAGGGTCAATCTTTAAGATTGAGGGGACCACTGTTGCTGCCCCGGTACTGGTGCGAGCATATGTGCACCATGTATGGAGTCTATTTATAGACTTCAAGGCCCAGTACCAGGTTTATGCGCATTATATGGGGGGTATAGCACTTTGGTCCATATCGACAGTGAAAGATAATAATAATAATAAGCAAGAAAGAGAATGGTGATGATGTAATGGATATGATTTGTATGTATGGTGTGAGATCACATCCGAAAGAAAGATAAGATATTTTCTTTAAGAAGTATTTTGTATACAAATCTATCAAGATATTTTTATGATTTTAAAACTAGGACTCACTCAGCAAAGCTGACTTTTATGCGTTTTTCAGTTGGCAGGTAATATTGCTGAGGATGGCACTCGGGGAGGCTACTCGTCGGGACAAGGCTGACATCCATTCATGAATATAACATTGTTGTTTTGTAATGCAAACTAATGATCTTTTGTAACTATACCAAACATGTATTACTTAGCAACAACGTTTATAAATAAATGAATGACTTTTAAATGTTTAAATTCTCCTACAATGTGACAATGAATTATAAAATGTTTTATGAATAGTGTTGTGAATGTCCAACTGTGAGGTCTCCGGAAACAGGGCCTTACAAGTTGGTATCAGAGCCAAAGTTTAAGAGAAATGGGTAAATATTTTCAAAAACCTAAACTTAAACTGAAAATGGGACCGAATGGAGGAATGTCAGCCCGAGTAGCTATGTGCCATCAGGTAATTCTTTTATAATGCTAACCGGTATTATGTGCCATGCTATTTGATTTATATGCTTTAGTAGATTTGAATACTGATGTAGTCAGGATAGGAAATGCTCAGGGAACAAAGAGTAAAGTAAGTGGCTAATCACAACTGGCCACTGTAATTAAGGACTTACTATACTTAACTTTAACTGAGCTATTACCTTGAATGACCGTGTTGGTGTTTGGATCTTATAGTGTTAGAGGATGGCTGGAGGTAGATCATCTAGGGCTTCTTGAGGTGGAACTCGGGGTGGACGTGTTGGTAGACCCCGGGCCGCAAAGAACAAAACGAGGACCGCAGAGACGGCTACTGCTGGGCCTGATCTGCATCACCCAGAGGGGGTGGATGAGAGTGCTAACTTGAGAGCCTCGGTGAAAGAGGCAGTGGTGGAGGAGGTTCACCAAGTCATGTAGACAATCCTACCGTCTGTCGTGACTGAAGTGATCCGAGCTGTGAGGGAGGATGAACGAAAGGAGAAGGAGGAGGAGAGGAGAACGACTGCTGGATGGAGAGGTGATGTGAGGGATCACGATGAGGAGGAGGAGCTAAATGCTGGAGGGGGATCCTCAAGTGATGATGAAGAGGTGGTGGTGCGGGAAACCGCAAGGGGATGCAGCTACAGGGTATTCCAACGGTGTAAACATCCTACTTTTGATGACAACGGTAACGCTGCTACTGCTCACTGCTGGATAAGGGAGATGGAGGCAGTATTGAAGATCAGTGAGTGTCAGGAACACCAGAAAGTGATGTTCGCCACTCACTCATTTGTCGACTTGGCACTATGTTGGTGGGACAATCTTGTCCAAGCCGAGGGTGACAGGGCCATCGAGAGAATGAGATGGGGTGAGCTGAAGAAGTTGGTGATTGAGGAATTCTGTCCTCATCGAGAACTCAACAAGATTAAAAGGGAGTTCTTACAGCTGGAGGCGGGAACTATGAGCCACCAGCAATACACCGCCAAGTTTAACGAAATGGCGAGGTTGGTGCCGGATCAGGTTACGCCGGTTTCGAGGAAGATCAATTGGTACGTTCAGGGACTACCGACCGACATCTGCAAACATTTGATCGCTGCCCAACCAAGCACTTTTAGGTCGGCAGTGGATTTGGTGGGAATGTTGTATGATGAAAGGGAAGTAGCGGTGGTTGAGGTGAAGAAGACGAGTGGTAATAACAGGAGTTGGAATGGGAAGAGATTCGGGCGTGGTGGTTTCAACCCGAACAGTAAGAGGTCGAGGATGGATGATCACCGAGTGGTTACTGCAAGCTCGGGGTTGAGGCTGTGTGATAAGTGTGGGAAGGAACATAGCGGGGGATGCCGCTTGGGAATGAATGTCTGCTACAAATGTGGCAAGCCCGGTCACATTTCAAAGATGTGTGGAGCCCCACGGTGCTTTAACTGTGGCGAAATCAGTCATATGAACAAGGATTACAAGAAGCCAAGGGCTGAAAGTTCTGGGTTGAAGAAGAGGCCAAAAGAAGGAGGGCAGAGGGCAAGTGCAAGATCCTTCACGATGACCCGAGAGGAAGCCCGGGTAGATCCCGACGTCGTTTCAGGTGTGTTCCTAGTAAACCAAACTTGTTCCTCTGTACTATTTGATTCTGGTGCTAGTAGGAGTTTCATATCTGCTGCCATCTGTGCTAAATTGCCTGTTAGTAGTAGGAGCATCGATGAACCTTTTGATGTAGAAACTGCTATTGGTAAGTTTACCAGAATTTCTAATATGATTGAGGATTGTGGAATAGAGTTAGAAGGCCATAGGTTCTCCGTTAAACTATTTGTGACGCCCCTAGGCGGGTTTGTTGTAGTTCTGGGGATGGATTGGTTGGTAGCCTATGAGGCAAACATCGTGTGTCGGAAGAAGATGGTTCGGTTAGTTGCACCTGATGGGAGTTCAGTGATAGTTTATGGTGATCGCGTCACTACGGTTCCGAAAGTGATTTCGATGGCAGTGGCAGAGAAGTGTATGAGGCGCGGATGCTGTGCCTACTTGGCATACGTGAAAGATGTGGACGTGTCGATACCACAATTATCAGAAGTGCCAGTGGTACGTGATTTCCCGGATGTGTTTCCCGAAGATCTACCAGGTGTGCCATCGAACCGTGAGATAGAATTTCAGATCGACCTGATACCCAGTGCGCAACCCGTTGCCAAGGCACCGTATCGGTTAGCTCCGACCGAGATGAAAGAACTGATGGATCAGCTACAGGAACTGATAGATAAGGGGTTTATTAGACAGAATATCTCTCCTTGGGGTGCTCCGGTATTATTCGTAAAGAAGAAAGACGGTAGTATGAGAATGTGTATAGACTACCGGGAGATGAACAAGTTGACAGTGAAGAACAGATACCCCCTACCAAGGATTGACGACCTGTTTGATCAGCTTCAAGGTGCCAGTTGGTTTTCTAGAATAGATCTTCGATCTGGCTACCATCAGCTGAAGGTAAAGGAACAAGATATCCCGAAGACAGCGTTCGCACGCGTTATGGACATTACGAGTTTCTCGTTATGTCATTCGGTTTAACTAACGCGCCAGCTGCCTTTATGGATCTGATGAACCGGGTGTGTCGGCCGATGTTGGATAAATCAGTGATTGTGTTTATTGACGATACTCTGATTTATTCGAAGAGCAAAGAAGAACATGCCGTCCACATACGTGAAGTGTTGGAGACACTTAGAAAGGAGAAGTTGTATGCTAAATTATCTAAGTGTGCTTTTTGGTTGCGGGAAGTTTAGTTTCTGGGTCATGTGGTGAATACCGAAGGAATTATGGTGGACCCGGCAAAGGTTGAGGCGGTAATGCAATGGAAGTCTCCAAAGACGCCATCCGAGATTCGCAGTTTCTTGGGTTTGGCTGGTTACTACCGAAGGTTTATCCAAGACTTTTCCAAGATAGCCTCACCTTTGACTAAGTTGACACGCAAGGATGTGAAGTTTGTGTGGGGACGAGAACAGGAGGATGCTTTTGAGGAGTTAAAAGCAAGATTAACTCAAGCTCCTGTTTTAACATTGCCCGAAGGAAGTGAAGACTTAGTGGTGTATTCAGATGCATCTTCTTCGGGACTGGGTTGCGTGCTAATGCAACGTGGACGAGTGATAGCTTACGCGTCCCAACAGTTAAAGACCCACGAAGTTAATTACCCCATTCATGATTTAGAATTGGCTGCGGTGGTCTTTGCATTGAAGATTTGGAGGCACTACTTATACGAAACCAAGTGCACAATCTTCACGGATCACAAGAGCTTGAAATACTTTTTCGAGCAGAAAGATCTCAACATCAGGCAGAGAAGGTGGTTAGAGTTGATCAAAGACTATGATTGTGAGATCCATTACCACCTGGGCAAGGCCAACGTAGTGGCCGATGCCCTTAGCCGGAAGGAGAGACCCGAACCGATTCGGGTAAAGGCGTATCAGTTGGTGATGACCTCAGAGGTGATAACACAAGTTAAAGAGTTTCAAAATGAGGTGTTAAAAGAAGATCGACTCAACTCCGAAAGGATGAGAGGTTTAGTCACTGAATTGGGAGGGAATACCCACGGGGTTAGAACCCGCTTTGGACGAATGTAGATTCCTCGATATGGGAATCTACGTGGGTGAATTATTGATGAAGCTCATAAAACTCGATACTCCATTCATCCCGGTGCTACCAAGATGTATCAAGACATGAAGAAAGACAACTGGTGGCCGGGTATGAAACGGGACATGGCAGAGTATGTAAGTAAGTGCCTTACTTGCTTGCAAGTGAAGGCAGAACATCAGAAACAATACGGGAGGATCCAACCGTTGGATATACCCGAGTGGAAGTGGGAGCACATCACCATGGACTTCATAATGAAGCTACCCCGTACTGCGAAGGGGTGCGATACCATCTGGGTGATAGTTGACCGATTGACAAAGAGTACTCACTTCCTACCGATCCGCGAGATGTATTCCTCCGAGAGACTGGCGGACCTGTTCATCAAAGAGATTGTAGCTCGCCATGGTGTGCCGGTGTCTATTGTGTCAGATCGTGACACCCGGTTCACATTGAAGTTTTAGAAGAGATTCCATGATGCCATGGGGACGAGACTACACATTAGCACGGCTTACCATCCTCAGACAGATGGTCAGTCTGAGTGGACGATTCAGACGCTCGAGGATATGATCCAAGCATGTGTGATCGACTTTGGAGGAAGTTGGGATGATCACCTACCGTTAGCAGAGTTCTCGTACAACAACAGTTATCATGCCAGTATTGGTATGCCACCATACGAGATGCTATACTGTAGGAGGTGTAGGATGCCCGTGTATTGGGGAGACATTGGGCAAAAAGAATGAGGAAGCATCAAGGTGATTGAGGCTACGACTGAGAGAAGCTGGAAAAGATCAATGCCTTTATGAAGGCGGCGAAGGATAGATAGAAGTCGTATGCTGATAAGAGGCGTAGACCTATCGAGTTCAACGTGGGTGATAAAGTTATGTTAAAGGTCTCACCTAGGAAAGGGATCATCTGGTTCCAGAAGAGGGGCAAGTTGAGTCCAAGATACATAGGGCCTTTCCGAATTATTGCACGAGTAGGAGAGGTGGCCTATCGACTAGAATTGCCTGATGAGTTGAATGGGATTCACCCGACATTCCATGTATCTCATCTAAGAAGATGCTTAGTTGATGAAGATATGATTGTACCATTGAATGATATTGAAGTGGATGAACGGCTCAATTATGTGGAGCAACCAGTGGCAATCATTGACCGAAAGGAGAAGAGATTGAGAAATAAATTGGTTCCACTTGTGCGGGTACAGTGGAAACACCGAAAAGGATCTGAGTCTACGTGGGAGACCAAAAGAAGAGATGAGACAGCATTACCCACAGTTATTCGAAGAGTGACAGGTTTCGGGGACGAAACCTCTTTAAGGGGGGTAGACTTGTAACACCCGAAATTTCGTCAGAATAAAAAGAAAAGAAAAGTAATTTGTAGAAAATAAAAAGAAGGAAAAGTTGAGGGGTGCTTTGTGTAAATAGTACCACAAAGTCAAAAGTGGGTGTATAAAGAGCATGGTCACCCATGCTCTTTCTGCTGCTGCTTTCCGAAGAAGAAAAGAAAGAAAGAAAGCTGGTTTTGTGTTTCCTCTAGGTCGAATTGTGAAGAAGAAGAAGATTATTCAAGGTTAGTAGGTTTTTGTGATTAATTGGTTCGGTTTCTTTGAGGTTTCAACCTTAGAAACTGATTTCTATGTGTTTTTGGTGTTTGGGTGTTTGTTTTGGCTTGTTCTAGGTGTTTGAACTCTTGTGCACGCAAGTTGAGAGGAGATTCACTTGTTTGCTGCAATAGGTGAGTTCTAGGACCCCGATTCTATGTTTTAAAACTTCCTTAGGGCTGAAAATGCATTTATAATGTTTTACAACCGTTATGTACGATAACTGTGTATGTACATGTATGAACTTCTATGTTATATGAGGTTGTAAGCTTGTTCTAAGAGTTTAGCATGATTGATCTTTGTTAAGAATGTATGGGAATAAGGTTTTAGAACTAGTTATAGCATAAGTCTTATTTACAGGTCTGATGGTTCATCCGCATTTACACTGTGATAATTGCCTAAGTGTTTTGTTCACCTGCATTCACTCTTGTTCACCCGCATTTGCCTTAATTCAGCCTAAGTATCCATCAGCATTTCTTTTTTTGCATGCGCATTTGCTACAGTGTCCATCAGCATTTCTTTTACGATAGAATAATTACCAAGTGTTCATCCGCATTTGCAAGTGTTCATCCGCATTTGCAAGTGTTCATCCGCATTAGTTTTTGTTCAACCGCATTTGCAGTTGTTCATCCGCATTAGTTTTTGTTCATCCGCATTTGCAGTTGTTCATCCTCATTAGTTTTTGTTCATCCGTATTTTCAAGTTATTCATCCGCATTTGCAGTTGTTCACCCGCATTGGTTTTGTTCATCCGTATTAGTTTAAGACAAGAAATTTTCTGGAATTTTGGAAGATCAAGATTAGGGTTTGACCATGGTTGACTTGATGCTTGTATTTGATTATCTTATGCATGTTGTGGGCTGTCCTTATGTGCCTATTATGATATTAACATGTGACTTTATGTGGATTGGCTATGATCATAAAGTATTATTATTAATCAAGTGGAAGATTAATATTAACGAAAAATGGAACATAAGGAATGAAAAGACTTGCAAGTAAAAATTTACGGGAGGTGCACGACCATGTTTTCGTTAGCTCAACTGTGTACGGTTTAGCTAACCCAAAGGATGTACACAGGGTCAATCTTTAAGATTAAGGGGACCACTGTTGCTGCCCCGGTACTGGTGCGAGCATATGTGCACCACGGATGGAGTCTATTTATAGACTTCAAGGCCCAGTACCAGGTTTATGCGCATTATATGGGTGGTATGGCACTTTGGTTCATATCGATAGTTAAAGATAATAATAATAAGCAAGAAAGAGAATGGTGATGATGTAATGGATATGATTTGTATGTATGGTATGTGATCACATCCGAAAGAAAGATAAGATATTTTCTTTAAGAAGTATTTTGTATACAAATCAATCAAGATATTTTTATGATTTTAAAACTAGGACTCACTCAGCAAAGCTGACTTTTATACGGTTTCAGTTGGCAGGTAATATTGCTGAGGATGGCACTCGGGGAGGCTACTCGTCGGGACAAGGCTGAAATATATTCATGAATATAACATTGTTTTTTTGTAATGCAAACTAATGATATTTTGTAACTATACCAAACATGTATTACTTAGCAACAGTGTTTATAAATAATTGAATAGCTTTTAAATGTTTAAATTCCACTGCAATGTGATAATGAATTATGAAATGTTTTATGAATAGTGCTGTGAATGTCCAACTGTGAGGTCTCCAGAAACGGGGCCTTACATTCTAGATCCAGAACAACCACTGCGATCTTTATCATCTACCACAGCCAACACAACCGACATCACCACCGCCATCAGTTTCTCTGCAACCACCACTGTAACAGCCACTGAAACCACCGCTATCGGCCATACCTTACACCATTCTCGCAGCCAAAACCATCAACCCTAACCATAACCGTCATCCTCAACCGCCACCATCACCTCCGCTCTCCGCTGCCACCAAGAACCCTAACCATCACCTTCACTGGCTCTAGTCCATCGCCACTATTGCTCTCCGACCAAGGCAAAGAAAATCGGGTTCGTTAAGAGGGAAGGTGGGTTCGGTTGACGTCTGTTGAGTTGGTGCCGCCGTATGTAGCCAGAGATCGGCCGGAGGTTCACCGAAAAAGGGGGCGCGTCGCCTTACCTCTTTCTCTCTCTAAGAGTTAGGTTTTGTGAGATGGAGAAAGTGATTTTGAAATGGGGATGAGATGTTACAGACATTATCAGCATTTGGCGATTTTGTGGGTTTGAAGTGTTTTAAGGCTTGTGGATTGGGGAAATTGGAGGATTTAAAAAAAATAATAATAATAATAAAATAAAATAAAATACCCTGTTTTATATGTAGGTTGAATCGTGGTGTTTGATGTGGAAATTATAACGTATCTATTTTTGTTGATATTAAAAGTATTTTTCCGGGTGGGAAAAATATTATTCAACAAATTTTGGAAAATACTTTTAGTTTTGGGTGTTAAAGTGAATTTTAATATTTTACAAGAAAATGTCTTTTTCTGCCGATTTCGAATCTGACAACGCCAAAATGGCACAAAGTCGGTTTGATTCTTTTGTTGCCATGAAAGATGAAAAGATATCTGATGTTGTTGATCGATTTCTGATGGTGGCAAACAATCTTAAGAAATATGATGACCAGTTGGGAAACCATGAACAAGTCATAAAACTTTTGGACTCTCTTCCTCCACAGTGGAGTCCACAAGTTAGTTTGTCAAAACGCGAAAGAAATTTTGCTGACTACAAACTCATGGAAGTTATTAATAGGTTGAAATCATTTGATTTGGATATGAAAAGAAAAGAGTACAATCAATTCATGTATGGTGGTGTATCTTCAAGTATTGAGATCAAAGAAACTAACGAAGAAGTCAACCATAGATTGATGGATGATATGGTAAAAAGTGATGAGGATTCTATTGAGGATTTTAATCCTTTCAAAGAATTCAGCTGTGATACTCAAGGTGAGAGTGTTGGTGATGTTGATGCCTGTGCAAGCTGGTGTAAAATTCAAAAGCTACAGGATAGTGAAACAGTTGAAGTGAAGCAGGAGGTTCAGGATGAAGGAAATCCAGAGGGAGATGAAGCTAAGGAAGCTAAGAAGAGAGCTTCTAAGGAGGAAGAGTACAAAAAGAACACTCTCGTATGTCAATGTGAAAAAGCCCTAGCTGCTAAAAAGATAGTTATGGGACTCCCCTATGAGATAGTTCAAGACATGTGTTCTTCTCCCTGCAAAATTCGTTTATTCGGGGTTTATAAAGCTAACAGATTATTGTTAGAAAATGAAAAAGAATTAAAACGAATAAACAAAGAACTTAAAATCAATGAGTCCAAATATTTTATTAAACTAAGAGAAGCTTTAAAAGAAAATGATCTTTTAGAAAGAAATCTTTTAGAAAAGAATGTCGAGATTAATGTTTTGAGCGAACGAGTCACATTAGCAGAATTTGAGACTAGCAAGCTTCAAAATAAACTTGATAAATGGACTATATCAGGGATGAAACAGGAAGAACTATTCTCTAAGCAAAGGGGAGCTAGAATCAAAACGGGTGTGCGATGTGGTGAAACTTCATATGTTTATCCTCCTCCTAGCACTTACTGTTACTCTCCTAAGCCTCAACCTCATCCATCTAATGATTTAATTGAAGCTACAGATATTAATAGTTTACATGCAGGTTTTAGCAGCGTTAATCACAAAGAGGTTCGAGATGAATATGATATTCCTGTAGGTTTGGAGCTCATCAAGCAAGGATCTGATCTGCAAAATGATAATTCCACCTCTGATGCTTCAAAACCAGTATCAGTTGTTTCCAGTAACTTCTTTAACAAATTCAAGACAGGTAACACCCCTTCGTTTGTTCCTGTCAAGTTTGTCAAAGAAGGAACATCTGTGGAATCGTCAAGCAATCTGAACTCAGCAACACAAACCGACACAACAAGAGTCATCAATCAAGATCCATTGGAAGCTGACTTGTGCATACAGGACTGGACAAGTTTTGATAATCAACAAGAGATCATCAGGTCACCTAAAGTTATCAAGCGTCAAATGCTTCCAAAAGTCGAATCAAGATCTATACGGATCTCATCTCCAACTGCTAAGCAAATCAGCAGTTCCTTCAAAGCTCAGCAGAAGCACTCACCATCATTATCTACTATCCATCAAACTTGTTACAAATCTGCCTCCAAGTCTGCCAAGTCACCAGTCATTAAAAAGGGTTCTAAAAAGAATGTTCAGATCTCATCTCCTGGAACATCACACATCAAATCACAGCCAAGTTCAAAATCCACATTGACAAAGCCTCAAAAGGTTCAATTTCAAGATATCCAAAAGAAGAAGCTTCAAGGTTGTCTCCTATTATCCACAGGACTACAAAGAACCAAAAGCCTTTCAAGGCTTGCTTTAGATGTGGAAAAGAAGGTCATGTGCTAAAGAAGTGCCCTTAAGTTCAAAGACAGGCTTAGGGCACGAGTTGCTTCTCTGGTTCAAAAAGTAAAAAGCACATATCTTTGAATGGTTGGATGAAGAAAAATCTATCCAAACCTTCTCATGTGAAGCCGGTTTCACATGATTCAAAGATGAAAAGGACCAATTTGTCAAAATCAAAATCTCTTCCTTCGGGTCTTAAACAGAAAATGATTTCCAAATTCAATTCTTTCAAATCAAAAGTAATTGAATAGAAACAAATTTGGAAAGTAAAACAAAAAGAAAAGGATAAAGAAATAAATGATTTTTCAAGAGAGTGTGTGCTTAAACAGGTTACATACATTGATGAAAAAGGAACTCCCAAGACCACGATAGCCTGGGTCCCCCTCTCTAACTAATCTGTTTATTAGTGCAGGAACAATTCAGGAGGCCTATCAGTAATCCGGTTTACTGACTGGGATTGTTCCTAATTCAAATTTGAGGCGGAACAAATAGGTTATGGTATCTCATCCACATTTTGGATTCTTATCTACCATTCACAATCACTGCATTTTTCTTGTTACTTCATTTCTCATGTTTTTGCTAGTATAATTTGGAAGACTTTCTTTAGTAAAATTCTTTTTTCAATTCCGTTTATTATATACATAAAAAAACGGGGAAATTTCTTTTTTTGTTTCATGGAAGTTAAAAAGAAATTTCGGGGGAGAATAAAAACAAATTAATGGGAACTAAGAACTTGATTTGGGATGACTGAGAAATGATAGTATGTCTTCTTGGTATGCTTATTTGCATGACTTGTACTTTGTGAGAAATGATAGTAACTGATGTAGATGCCTGTATCACTTAATATTCTAAAATCTGAAAAAGACAGTTTTATTATATGATATGCATGGTAGGCTCAGCCCGATATCAAAGTAAACAGTGATCGTGTAGCCTAATTAAAGTTTAAAAACTCGATGACAAGGATTATCCTTATGATATTTCAGCCTGCACAAAGATACAAGGCCTTGTCTGAAAAGGGTTGAGAGTTTCAAATCTTTGCTTGTTGCAAAAATTTTAAAATAAAATGGGTGACATATCTCGTGCTTATCTCCTCTGCTATGTGTGAACATTGACCTGGAGTGATGATCTCATCTGTTATACGTAAGTATAGACCTAGAGCTCTCATCGGCACATTCTGATGAACTTCTCTGTTATACGTAAGTATAGACCTGAAGCTCTCATCAGCGAGATAAAATGATTGTCTCCTCTGTTATACGTAAGTATAGACCTGGAGCTCTTATCATCTATCCCTATAATAAAGACACAACGATTCTTAGAAATTTACAATCATCGTTGAAATATATAAGAATTCAAGCAAAGTGAATTATATTGCTCAATAAACCATGAAGAACAGGATTAGTACTTTGCTGAATATCTGTGGGATCCAAGTCATTTGATTTTTTTCAATGAATCCAAAACATGATAAAACAGCTGCAGATTACTTGTTGAAAAGAAAAAGGCATGAGTTTAAAAGGACAAACATATCAGCAATCCCGCAAATCTTTGATTCTCCGGATCAATTTCTTGAAAAAGAAGTCTCTATATCCTTTTATTTTTCTTTCATTTGTTTTCTATTTGTATTTTTTAAAAAAAAAAATTCTTTCTTTTGTGCTGATGTTGTGGGACAAAGAACGTTTTTCATAAAAGTCATTTACATTTAATTTTTTTTAAGTTTTTGGTTGCAGCGAATCTACAGTTTCGCCTGCAGGTTCGCCCAGCGAATCTATAGTTTCTCCCAACAGTATCGATGTTCACCTAGCACTGATATCTTTTGTGATGCCGAGCGAAACTGTAGTTTCGCTGCCAGCGAAACTAGGTCATATATATAGCACAGTATATTCATCATTTCACACTATATCGTGCGAATTTAGCCCTAGTTTCTCTCCGGCCGAATCTTTTTGACCCAATTTTTCATCATTTCCGTCGAGATTGTTTGTTTCTAAACCCTTTTGGTAGGTATTGCGTCTATGTATTTGCGGTTTTAATCTTCGTTTTATGGCCTAATCGATTGCTTAGGGTTGATTCGCTGGTTCGAAACTTCGCCTGTTTCGTTCAGCGAATCTACCAAATTCATCCAGCGAAAGCGAAACGAAAGTTCATACCTGACAGTTTCGCTTGAACCTTTCCAGCGAAACTACACTTTCGCCTAGCACATAAAACTGCTCTGTTGGGGTAAGCGAACCAACAACTTCGCTGTTGTCTGATTCATAAGTTTGTCCTCAGTGAAAGTGTAGAATCGCTCAAACTCATGGTCTAGGGCTGAGTTACAGCGAATCTACACTTTTGTTGCTTAAAACTTATGACCAATCAACAGCGAAACTATGTGTTGTGCCTAGCGAAACTATAGCTTCGCCGTCAGCGAAACTGTTGAACTTAGTTTCAAAAACTTCATCGAAGTTGTCTTGCTTTGTCTGGCGAAATTACAGTTTCGCCACATCAGCAAAACTATTTTTAAAAATTTTTTCAAGTTGGTTCATTAATTTTTTGTTACATCTTACTTACCTATGTTTATATTTTGCAGTTCATGGCAAACTTAAAGTTTGATGAGAAGACTAATATTGTGGCACTCCTAGACGACAGTAATCCAAAGACTGTTGGATTTAGAGATTGCATTAGATGGCTGAAACAGTCTTCTATTCACTATGCCATTTCTTATTTACCCATGATTTATGACATCCACATTAGATATTTATGGGTTAATGCTGAATGTGACTTGGGATCTACTCCACAAAGGATTACTTCAAGAGTTCTTGGAGAAGACTTGGTTATTAATGCTGAAACAGTTATGAGGGTATTAAGGTTGGAAGATGATTATGGAGATGAGGTTAGTATTTCAGATGCTGAAATCCTTAATGCTTATCGAAGCATTGGGTATGAAGGACCATCTTTTGGGTCAAAGAAGGAAATTAAGAAGTTGTTCTTGTCCAAGGAATGGAAATACATTGCCTACGTGTTCATTATGTGTTTAGATCACCGAAAGGGGGGATCAGATGGTTTGAATGCACAGTGGGCAAAGGCCATGATTATATTAGTTTGTCCTCAGTGAAAGTGTAGAATCGCTCAAACTCATGTCTAGGGCTGAGTTAAAGCGAATCTACACTTTTGTTGCTTAAAACTTATGACCAATCAACAGCGAAACTATGTGTTGTGCCTAGCGAAACTATAGCTTCGCGGTCAGCGAAACTGTTGAACTTAGTTCAAAAAACTTCATCGAAGTTGTCTTGCTTTGTCTGGCGAAATTACAGTTCGCCACATCAGCAAAACTATTTTAAAAATTTTTTTTCAAGTTGGTTCATTAATTTTTGTTACATCTTACTTACCTATGTTTATATTTTGCAGTTCATGGCAAACTTAAAGTTTGATGAGAAGACTAATATTGTGGACACTCTAGACGACAGTAATCCAAAGACTGTTGGATTTAGAGATTGCATTAGATGGCTGAAACAGTCTTCTATTCACTATGCCATTTTATTTACCATGATTTATGACATCCACATTAGATATTTATGGGTTAATGCTGAATGTGACTTGGGATCTACTCCACAAAGGATTACTTCAAGAGTTCTTGGAGAAGACTTGGTATTAATGCTGAAACAGTTATGAGGGTATTAAGGTTGGAAGATGATTATGGAGATGAGTTAGTATTTCAGATGCTGAAATCCTTAATGCTTATCGAAGCATTGGGTATGAAGGACCATCTTTTGGGTCAAAGAAGGAAATTAAGAAGTTGTTCTTGTCCAAGGAATGGAAATACATTGCCTACGTGTTCATTATGTGTTTAGATCACCGAAAGGGGGGATCAGATGGTTTGAATGCACAGTGGGCAAAGGCCATGATTATATTCTGTAGAGGACAAAAGGTCAATCTTGCAAGGATATTTGATTGTATGACTGAAAAATGATGGACTAAAGAAAGACAAGTGGGTTATATCCAAGGTTATCCAGATGATCATAAATGCAGAGAAGCCAAATTTGCCAAGACATAGGGAAGTTAAGAGGCTGATGCAAATGAATACAAGAATATTTGCAGACTGCTCAGCTATTAGACATGACTTCAGTGGTAAAATAACATACTTACTAGAAAACATGTATCCTGCTGAGAGATGGAGCTACATAAGAAGGTTGATTAAAAATGAAAACAAAAATGTTGATGAAAATCGAGATAAACAAGCTGAAGCTATAAAGAAAAGGAAGAGGTATGCTAAAGAGAAAGAATATGATCTAGATGCTGAGATTGATGAAGTTGAAGAAGAGTTGCGAGCTCAAAGAGAGAGGAGGACCAAAAGAAGGCTGATCATCAAGGGGAACCGGCTCACGAAACCGAAAGGAGATCTAAGCATAAGCAGCCGGTGTTCAAAGAAAGGAGGGATCCCGATCCGAACTGGATCAAGATGTGATTAGAAATGTAAACACTTCATTGGCTAATGAACTGAGCATGATTAAAAACAAGTTGGTTAATCAGGAGTTGAGAGAGAAGGAGAAAGATGAGCAGATAGAATGTATGAATGTTATGATCAAAAGGAGAGTGGGAACTAATCAAAAGGCTTCAAGACCTTGAATGGTTTGAAAGGCAAACTCTTGGTGCCCACCAACTTCATAAGAGGAGTGGATGATGATAATTGAAGTTTATATGAAACTAGGGAGGTCATCTGGATTGGGAGAAGAAGCAAGTAGGCTGGTAAGGGTGTGCAAGTTTTTATGACAACAATACTAGGGAAGCTGTTATTAGGTTGAAAGGTGGGTGAGATAAAATTGTTTGATCCAATGGAAGGATTTTCTTTTTGTGATGACGACCTTGTAACTCTATGTGAAAAGCATATCAAGGCCGAGCTGAGATGAAACAAGAAAAGAAGCCAGTCTGTTTATGAAGTGGCAATAACTTGGGTGTAAGGGCAGAGGTCAGGGAGCTTGCAGAAAAAGTATACAAGGCTGACGAGTTAAGGGATGGACATGCAGGATCTTACCAGACAATTTGCTAGAGCTAGTGCAAGAGCTGAAGAGGAAGGGCAGCGGAGCAAACCAGAAGCATGAGATAAAGCTGAAGAAGGTGCAAGAGAAGAGCAAGAAGATTGAGAGTAGGTCCAACCTAGGGGGAGAATTGATGATCTACATAGGTTGGACTCACTATAGTTGATAGGTTTATTTTGCTTTGTAATAGGTTAATTGTTAGTTTCTTATTTGTAATTTGTCTTTTTATGTAATTTTTGTATTGCAGCGAAACTATAGTTTCGCCCGGAGTCAGCTACTTCTGATCACCCGGTGAATCTGTAGTTCGCTGCCGGGTGAATCTAGTAGTTAGACATGCAGTTTCCCTAGTCAGCGAAATTACCAGCGAATCTAGGTTACTCTTTATATATTGTAAGTTTTCTATCTTTGTAAAAAACAATTGGCAAAACCCTAATACGAAAATATCATTGTTGCAATTGTGTGTGTGCGGCTGGAAGCTTATTATCATTATTATCGAGCCTTTTGTTTGATTGTCATTGTTTAGATTCTAAATTATTCATTGTGTTATTAGGTATATTGTGTTAAATCAGTGGGAATTCACTGTTATACATCAAGTGCACTATTGAATCGATCATGTGGACTAATAGCAATATTCGATCCACTAGCAGAATCAGTGGTTTCCACAATTGGTATTAGAGCCTTGGCTCCTTGTTCTTCAAATTTTTCTCAAAAATTTGAACCACAAGTTTGATCTGCAAATTGTTGTTGTTTTTGATGAAATCAAGCTACCATTAGCTTAGATTTGTTATTTCGTGAAGATCTGCAAGTTTTCACATCAATTGAAGTTCATTTGAGCCATTAATTTGAAGATTTAAGCAAACTTGTTCTTCAAGTCTTCAAATGCTCATGAACGTGAAATTTTGATTTTGTTTTTGTTTGATCGAATTTAAGCTTCTAATAGCTTTAGTTTGTGATAACTAACACATCTGCAAAGTTTCTTATTAATTGAACATCCACAACTCCTGAATTTGAAGATTTTTGAAAATTTTATTTCTTGAGAAAAGTTCACTGTTCTTAAAGAAAAATCATCAAAAATCATGAATCTGATGTTGTTTAGCTGAAATTGATAGTGGTTTTAGCTTAGAAATATGAAATCTAAGGTTTGTTTATCATTCACCACATCCAAATCATACATTTTGAACATTGATTCTTAGATCTAGGTTTTTGTTCTTCATTGTGTTCTTCATGTGTTCATCATTTAAATCTGAGTTTAGATGATGATTATATGAAATTGATTGTTGTTCTAGCTTAGAATCACTTATCTACAGCTATTATAACCTTCAATTTTACCCAATTTCATCAAAATCCAAGAATCAAAGGTTTGTTCATTCAAGAACATCAAGTTTGACTTTTTCAGAGTCAAACTGTTTTGAAATCTAAAAATCAGCCAAATCTATGATTTGATTCAGATCTTGATACATTTGTTCATCATACAATCATTCAAGATTCATTCTATAATCATACATACAACAAGTTGTGAATTTGAAAGTGAAATTTCATTCATAATCAAAGTCTACAAAGAATACACAAATTAAACTTGAATTTGATTTTTTTGACCAAGTGTTCTATCATCCACAGCTCATGTACAAATTCCACAGCTGATGTTTTAATTCCACAACTAAAAATCTTCATCATTTTTGCAACCAAGTGTCCACAGCTGATGCATTACATCCACAGCTGATGCATAATGTCCGCAGTTGACAAACATCTAATTTGTCTAAGTATTCATAGCTGATGAAGAAACACATCCACAGCTGATGTGTTAACATTCACAGCTGATGTGATAATCTTTTCCGCTTACACTTCAGTTCAAAGTTGTCAACACACATTCACCTTCACCCTCATAATCTTTCATAACCATACACAATTCACCAACATCATCATCATCATTTACAACAATACATTCATTCCAAATCACAGCAGAAGATCAACCGATTCTATAGCAAAACTTGAAACCAACTGTGGACAACCACAAAATCATACAAACTGCTGAAAATTAACATTCATAGTAGATTCACAAATTGAATCCACAGCGGACAACAATTTTGGTCCACAGCGGACGCATAGACTTGGTCCACAGGACGAACAATTGAAACCCAACAACAGACACATGCCCTGAACTTACAGCGGATAATCAATCTGAATCAATCACAGCGGACAACAATTTGGTCCACAGCGGATGAATAGATTTGACTTCACAGAGGATGAATTGAAGAAATTCACAGCGGACGCACAAATCTTCGAGTCAGCGAATGAATTGAACCTCAACCCACAGCAGCTATAAGTGATTGATTCATAGCGAACACTTTTGATTCCACAGCGGACAAACAATTCGAACCCACAGCGGACGATTTACGAAACAAGCAAATTCAGATTCAGGAGCATACAGCGGACACCAAGCATCATTCACAGCGAATGACCTTCGATCAAGAGAAACACCCAAATCAAAAATCCCCTGCCGACCGAACACCTCATCTCTGTTGACCTTCAAATTTGAACCATTGATCCCCGAATCACCTTCGAATTCGCAACCACTTGAACTTCGAACTCCGACTGAAGGCTGGTAGATTGATCGGTAGATTGAAGAACCAAGAGAGCTTCGAGTGTGTGAAGCAGATAGAAAGCAGTCGGGGTTTTTGATTTAAACCTACTGACCAACAAAATGGTTCTATTTTAAAAGATAGTTTAATTTTGATTTCCAATTTTGACTTATGTTCTTATTTTGACCGCAACATATAAATAGCCTTTTTAAAGTATATATTTTTTTTTAAACAAACAAATTATAACTTCGAAATTTTTTCAAAATATATCAAACAAATCAAAATATCTCAACTGACAAATTTTTAAAAGTTTGTTCTCGGAAGATATTGATTTTTTAAAGTTTTCAACTTGACTAATTTTAACACTTGTTCTCGGAAGATTTTAAAGAAGTTGAAATATTTGAAATCAAGTCATAAAATCATTTAAATTTTAATTAATTAAATCCAATTTTTATTACTTTTAATTAAGCTTGATTAATATTAATTGAGCTTAACTAAATTGTAATCGAACAAAGCTAACTCTTTAATTAGGCCGATCTAATTAAATTGAGTTTCAACGTTCTTTGGATTCAATTAAAGTTTAAATATGATTTTGTTTTAAAATACAAAACAAATTTTCAAATCATTTTTGTTGATTAAACAACATGAAAAATTTAACATCATTCACTAACACTCGTGTTTCACGAAACCGAGCTATCTTTCTTGCTGCAGGTAGAAAGAGGTTTCAAGAATTCAAACAAAGCAAACCAAGCTGCAAACAACCAAACAACAACAAGAAATTAAACAGAAACTGCAATCAACCAAACAACAGCAACAAATCAAACAAAAGCTGCAAACAACCAAACATCATCAGCACATCAAACAATATCTTATTGTTTGATAACACAAACATACAGTTGTACATCAGTCACATTGAAAAAGAACTTATGCACTTATATTTATGTGATCTTGCAAACTCAAACAACACATTGTCTAATGATTTGATAAAATGCAGGTCAAGATGGAACAATCTCAAAGAAATGATCAAGAACAAATCAAGACATTGAATCAATAAAACACTAGTTTAACTCAAGAGATGAACCAGTTGCAAGACTTAATGGTTCAACAACAAATCAAAATTGAAGAGTTAACTGCTGAGCTTGCAAAAGGCACAAACACGAACAACACAAACATTCCTCCATTGCCTGAAATTCCTAAAGATAGAAAGATCAATCTATGTTCATCAGCGTGCATAGATGAAGTTCAGGCATATCGAAATTATTGTAACAATATATCATACATGATAAAGGCGGAAAGGGCTTCACATGCAGAGGAACTACAAACTTCTGCAAATCAAATCAGCTCACTAGAGAAAGAAGTTGATAAATTGCTTAAAGAAAATCACAAGCTAAATGCTCAATCAACTGAACTCTCTGTGAAGTTAACAAACACAAAAGCTGAAGCTAAAGCCAAAATATCAGAAGCAAGTAAAACCAAAACAATCAATAACTTGCAACATTACATTGAGCGTCTAAATTAAGCAATCAATTTAGAAAAGACTACAAATGCAGAATTAAAGATAGAACATAAAGCCTTTGAAGATAAAATCAATTCTCTTCTAAAGGATGTAGACAAACTCCTTAAAGAAAGATTTAGTCTTCAAGCTCAAGTTACAAGACTCACCAAGTCTTTAACAAAGACCAAAGCAGATCATGCAGAAGTCAAACTTGAAAATTTAAAGATGATTACCAGCAAGTTAGAAGAACTACTTAATGCATAAAGAGATCAAAAGAAGAGTGTTAGAATTACAAACCATGTTGTTCCTCCACCTTACAATGACAACTACACAAAAATGCCAACTTCAATGACAAGTCCAGTTAAAGAAGATTCAAAGATGCATGACCATCATCAAACAAACAAACCATCCACTATCACTCAAATCACTTCTCTTAAAACAACACCAAAGCTGTACCTCAAACCTGAATCACCACAGAATGAAACCTTTCATTCTTGTGATGTCATTGAAGAAATCATTCCAAAACAAACACAAACACAGAAATCCAAAGCAGCAATGCCTGACAACAAACAAAAGGGAATGGTTCTTTATGAGAAATTCAAACCAGCAGGATTTCATGAACAAGAATTGCCTAAGGCTGAGCGAAAGACAAAGATCAAGATGGAGTTAAAGAACAAAGAGAAGCCTGAGGCACAAGAAATCAAAGAACAAGTCAAGATGAAGAAGACACAATCTAAAAGAAAGAAGAAAAGCCAAACCAAGTCTTCTAATCCTGATCCAAACCAACCATCAACCTTAAAGGCTACATTAGAAACTCCAAAACAATAATCGATTCTCTATGAGACATGTAATTCAGATTCACACAACACTTCGCAGTGTAAAAACACTGATAGTGATATATATATATATATATATATATATATATATATATATATATATGTCCATACAAGAGAAAGCAACAAAAACAAACAAAACAAACAGCTGTGAAGTTCCAAGCAAATCCAACTTCATCATTCAATCCTAAGGGAAGAAGATCAAGACCTACTGCTTACTGCTTACATTGTGACATGGAGAATCATAACACTTCTGAGTGTTCATACAACAACTCTCCAACATCACAACACAGAAGAGGTCAAAGATCTTATCATCCATTAGATTCATACTCACCAAGA
This sequence comes from Flaveria sonorensis, assembly GCA_025506505.1. Lineage (NCBI taxonomy): Eukaryota > Viridiplantae > Streptophyta > Magnoliopsida > Asterales > Asteraceae > Flaveria > Flaveria sonorensis. The sequence goes on along the minus strand of CM046435.1, from coordinate 34,555,028 downwards.
TCGAAGCATGAGTACTACAACAGACATCATAGCTACTCTTCTCCTCGATCACATCGGCATGGGTATGATTTTAAACATTATGATATTTATAATTATTTGGCACCAAGACATTATCCTAAGTCATACACACAACATCAGTATGGCAGATATAGGTATAATACTTGTCATAATAGATATAATAGAAGATCACATCCATCAAATTATTATAATAACAATTATAATTCTTATGATGAATATGATCACATGCCCAGAAGAAACAAACATGATCAAGGACAAAGATCCTTTGCTACACCTCCACAAAACATACAAAAGAAAAAGATATTTTCTAAACCAACCAAAAGATTTTCAAAAGCCAAACAAACTCCTTTTGTTAAACAAGCTAAAGTTGAGTCAGTTGGTTTAAAAACAAAACAATGTTGGAGAAAGAAAATAATTTCCGGAGGTGAATCTGATATATCATTAGATACAGCAAAATCATACATATACGAGCAAGTCACATATAAAAATGCAAATGGACAGCTCAGGACAATAATGGCCTGGGTTCATACATCTAACTGATTTGCTAGTGTGACAGGGACAGTTATGGAGGCTTGCAAACCCAAGAAAAGTTAGCAGTGGCTGATCCCTTCTCATGACAGGAACGTTCTTCCTGTTCATGATATTATGATGCAACTGAGCCAAATGGAGCAGAAATTAACCAGAATTCAATGCAGGATATAAATCACTCACAGAAACTATGATGACAATGCAAGAAACAACTGATGTTTCATTCCATCTGCTTAGTCTGATTACATTGCTACATGGACTAACTGTTTATGATCTCTATTGAATTGATAACACATATTCTATTTCTTTATTTTCTCAAAAACCAAAATCCTAAAAATTAGAAAATCAAGAAAAATCCAAAAATATTTCTATTGAATCTTCCTGCATTTACATGAGAAATGATAGTACACTCATCTACTATCTTCTGCAACTATTTTTTCAAATCAATAAAGACTGACAAGACTCTGTTTGATATGTCAGTAGGCTCAGCTTGAATTGAAGATAAGTATATTTGTGATGAACTAAATCAATATGCATTATGGACCAAAACCATCTTAGGGTATTGGTAAGCAATGACTTTTCAAGTGTTTGCTTATGTGGTTACCTAAACATACCATGCGAAAACGGTTTATAAATTTCTCATTGATAAAAGCATTTGTTTCTCCTTTGTTGTATGTAAATACAGACCTGGAGTAAACATAAGGACAACTTCAGTTGTGCTGAGCACAAACCTAGTTGACCTTAAAAGTGTTGATGCTAAAAAGAATCCCAATGTGGATCAAAGCTAAAAGAATCCCAATGAGGATCAACTTCCAAAGTGAAGTATAAAAGAGTCCCAATATGTATCAAATATAAAAGAATCCTTAATGGATCAAATCATGAGAATTTATACTCTAAGTAGCCTGGTTCAAGTTGTAATAAAGTGCCACCTTGCATTTCATGAGGATGGTTATTCTTCCATACTTCTGAGTATGGGGTACTCAATTAGCATATCTAATCAAACCTAAACATGATAAATATCACAAAGTGTTGAAAATAGATCCTTGCATGAGTTTAAATGGACCAACATACTTACAATCAACTTTGTTCTTTGTCTATGTCTATTCCAACTTTAAATTTTAGATGTAAAGGATTTTGGATTAGTATGATCTTATTGCAGTTGAAGGATTCATGCTTGTAAATATCTTAATTTTGAAAAATCTAAAATTCCAAAAGGATTTGTCTTTTCTTAGTATTTTTCTTAGTTTCGGCAGATTTACATGTGTTATTAATTTAGGAGTGAAACTTCCATGCAATACCTCTACCGAGAGGATTTAGACTTTTGCAGGTGATGAATTGCACGACATGCCTGAGTTTCTTATTCAGTTCAAGATGTCAAGAGAACACCCCTGCTTCCTTCAAAGATCTCCTACAGTTGCTGAGAACTAAGAATCCTCCTCTTGGTGTCTCATACACAAAAGTTCCTCACCTTCCAAAGCTTTTGTTGAGGGAGAGTATATGTCAAGTCTTTATGAATAACCAATAAAGTCTTTATGACTACATTCCTTGTAAATGAATCAAAAGAATCCCAAAGAGGATCACCTTCCAAAGTGAAGTGAAAAAGAATCCCAATGAGGATCAACCATCATGGATCATATTGAGCATTTATACTCTTAAATAGCTTGGTTTTAAGTATTGAAAGTGCTTTCTAGCATATCTTGAGGAGGGTTGTACCAATCATACAATCAGATGTGGGGTACATACATCTCATGTCAATAAACTCAAAACATGATAATCACACTGTTTAAATCAACCATTAATACCATGCTTGAGTTTAAGTGGACAAATATATCTACAATCAACACTGTACTTGTCTATGTCTATTCTCAAAACCATAGGAACAACTCAGTGAGAAATTTAGACTAGTATGATCTCATGGTATGTACAAGAGATTCATGTGTAAAAAATGATAAACATTCATTTTTAGTAAAATAATATCTTCTCTTGCTATATTATTAACAAACAAGCAAATTGGACTTTGATAATTTCCATATTAAATCATATAAATTTTTGTTATTTTATAAAAAGTTTTTATAATTAGAAAAAATTTAGGGGGAGAAATTGAACGTGGAATTATCAAAGGCAGCAGAATTGTGCATTATTTATCATGTTTTGAAAATCAAACAAAGCCATGTCAAGCCAACACTAACAAACAGAAGGTTGACACACATACATTTGTTTATTTTATTGCACAATATTGCTTATGAGTGATATCAAATCATCCATACATTGAATATGTTAAAAATCATATTTTAACATACATTTTAAATCAAATTTTAAACAAACATTTTGATTTAAACAAAATTTAACATTCAAAATCTTCTTTAGGAAGAAAAACAAAAAAATTTGTTTTTAAAAGAAAAAAAAATTTCCTTCGGAAGTAAAATATTTGCTTCGGAAGAAAAGATTTCAAAACATACAAAATTTTTTAAATTTTGACAACTGTTCACACAACGGATGAACAAATATAACATCCGCTGTGGGAACAGTACCACACAAAACATTACAAGTGTCCTCAGCGCATGAACACTCTTCATCCACTGTGAACATCCTCCCAATAACATTCAAAGTATCCACAGCGCATGAACAAGGTTCATCCCCTGTGAATATTCATTAAAACATTCATAGGATTCATAGCACATGAACTTTGCTCATCCACTATGAACATATCAAACATATGATCCAAGGATCCATAGCGCATGAACATTGTTCATCCGCTGTGAACAAACCATCAAATCATCCAAGTGTCCACAGCGCATGAACAAATGTTCATCCGCTGTGAACAATCAGTACAATGGTCCAAGGGTTTACAGCGCATGAACAAAATGTTCATCTGATATGACTACAGTTGTCATACGTAGCATATAAGCTAAGTGCACAACACATGAACAAATTGTTCATCCGCTGTGTGCACAGTACAACATATAGCGCACAGTGTAAAATGCACAGTGCATGAACACTGTTCATACCGCGGATGACCTAAAATTAATTTTAGTCATCTTTGCACAGCGTATGAACACTGTTCATACTGCGGATGTTATGTGCATGAACACTGTATGCACAACAGATAGTCTTTTGTCTGCTGTGTATATAAACCATACTTGCACATTTTATCTTTTTCACCAGTAAAGAGAGAGAGAGTAAACAGTCAAAAAATTTTCAAACACTTCAAAACCCTTGTAAACCCTAGTTACTCTGTTCAATCTAAACCCAAACAAACTCTGATTTATCATTGATTTGTTGATCGAAAAGGTATAACAACATGATCAAAACATTAAATCATTCATTCAAACAACATCAGATTGACTTCTGATTCATACATTGTTCGACTCAGTCGAATAGTTTACATATAATCAATAATGAATAAAGTGATGTTTTTAATCAAATCAAACATTAAATATGTGTTAATGGGACATAGGTTAATGTACTTAGGCTGTTGATTTGGTGAAATTTGACTATGTGTTCATAATGATCATGAACAGTCATGATGTTCATTTGAAAAACCATTCAAAATCACTGTTTGATCTTACAAAATGATTGAAATGTGTTATTAATTGATATACATCTTTAAAAGTCCATAACAAACATTCATAATCAGTTACTTTTGGCAATAACAAATCAAACAGACATTTAATGTATATGCATTGAATATGCATTAAATGAAATTTTGACTTATAAAAGTCAGACTGAAAACCAAAATCAAACTGATATAATGTATAATTTATGCATGCTTATGAACTTGTTAATTGTGGTAAAACATCAAAACTCATCAGAAATCAGTTTTGATTCATAGAGGAGAATAATCAAACATAGAGGAATCACTAACAATCCATAGCATAGACTAGAGTGAGAAATCAAGGTTGAGTGTGTGTGAGATAGTGTTCTTACAAACTCCCTTGATATCCTCTAGAATCATACATATGAATGAATGAAATATTTATAATTATATGTTCTTGAATTTGTACATCATTCATTCATCATCATACATGTTCATCTTGCAAATAGATCTTCACTTGAAATCATCAACGGGTTTGTGAGTTTCCGCATCACAAATTCGATAAACGGCAACAATACATTGCAATATTCGATCCACTAGCAGAATCAGTGGTTTCCACATCAATAATGGTAAACTATTTAAAATGAAGATTATTCAAATCAACCTTCTTTTGCTGTTTAAATTTACCAATTCCGTTTCTGACAAATTTTTGATTATCTTTGATTTGCTTAATCCGTAAAGCATGGTAACATTTTTCAAGATCTTCTTCAAGATATTTCAAACCATAAAAAGAAACATTTTTAGAAAAATTTTGATTTCCAAACTTTCCTTTGTTTATTCTCACAGATCGTCAAATGAATTTTCCTTGATTATAATTATTTGTTTTCGCAGCATAAGAATCAGTATAATCAGAATCAATCCTTCGAAAAGATCTCAAGCCTAAGGATGGTTTTTTTTGTCAATCTTTGAAAACCAACACTTTGATTTCTTTGAAATTATGGATTGACATATCCATTCCTTGGCGAGTTCCTTCGGAAGTAGTAATTCTCAGTTTTGTGATTTCTTTCATCACAAATGGTACAATACTTGTTGAAATAACAATCAGCTATTGAATGGTTTTTCATATCACAAATGTAATAGTACCTGTTAAAGAAACATTCATCAGTCTTATGATTGTACATATCACATATTTCACAGTACCTTTGTTGAAATTTAAACTACTGTTGATTAACCTTAGATGTGGATGCCACATTTGATCATTGTTTTGATTTAGGAGTTGTAATGTTAATCTGTTGTTTTTGATTTGAGAGTTTGTTCTTTTGAAATTTGGGTTTTGACTTTTGTTCATTAACACTATTCCTAGACTCCTTAGATACAAATCTTTTGTTTACAGTAGAAGACTTTTGACCTAAACCTATTTTCATATCAGAGTTAGATTTGTTCTTTGAGTGAGATTTGATTTCTAGATTTGTGTTCATAACAAAAGTACCCACAGACACAAACTTCACTAGTTTAAACTGATTAGATTGATTTGTTCTTTGATTTTGATTGTTTTGATTTTTATTCTGAGAGGATTTAGCTTTAGCATTTTTCCTTCTCCTTCTCTGGTTTCTTGATCTTGATGATCTCTGTTTGCTTTGTGATTGAACATCTTCAGAAGAAGACTCTTTTGCATTTTCTTTATCTTTTTGTTCTTTCTGCCATTTGATGAAGTCTGGATTGTTTAATCCGTAAGAAAACGGATCTTCAGATGTTACTTCATCTTGTTTTACTTTCTCTTTATTCTTTGGCTTTTTTTTGTCATTCTTACAATGACTTCTTCAACAACATACTCTTTGGGAACAAACGTTTTCTTATTCTTTGGTTGTGGTTCATAAGATTTAAGTTTCACTGGATGACCATTTTTAATCTTTTTAAAATCTTGTTCCTCAAATATCTCAACATTAGTTTTCTCTTCATCACTTTCAGAATTCTTTTTCTTATTTTAAAAGGCTTTTAGCTTAGCTTTGTTTTTAGTTGAGTGATCATGTGTGTTAAAGTTTTCTGGCAAAGTGTTTGTGATAGATTCAGGCATGGGTTCATGTGTGAATCCTATACCTGTTTTGTTTTTATCTTTCCTCTTACTTACCAACTGTTCTACAATTGTTTTAGAACTTTTAACTTTAGCTAGATCCATCTATGTTGCAGCATGAGCTATTTTTTCTTCTTTTAAATTTTTAGTCATCTCCTCAAGTTGTTTTTAACAAGTTCAAGTTCTTTTAGAGTTTTATTCCATGAGGTTTGTAGAGATAAGATCTTTTCATCAGAGACATTGAGATCATTTTTCAGTTTGTTGTGCATTACTTATTCTTGTTTAAGTTTGTAACAAATTTTAAATGAATATGTTCTGTAATGCTCAACTTGATCAAAACATGCTTTTGTGCATATTTTTTCCCTGACTTTGACAGGAATTTCAGGATAACTTGATGAAGAAGTCTCAGAGTCAGATGATGGATGCTCAACATTTGGTTGTTCAGACTGAGCCATGAGTGCAATTTCTTTTGAATCCTCTTTTGAGTCAGATTTGTCACTCCAATCATAATCTTCATCATCAGTTTCTGAATCACCATCTGCCTTAAGATCATTTTCTTCAGACCAGTGTTCATTTTGAACTTCAGCAACATGAGCTAAACTAGATGTTAGATCAGCTATGAATTATTTAGCATAAGCACTCCAGTCATAGCCATCTTTGATGCTAACAACAAGAGCTTTCTTTGGCTCTTTAGATGATTTTGATTCATCTTTAAGTTCTGGCATGGGAAGACTTTGATAAGGATTTTGAAAGGTTTTCTGAGACTGCTGTTGGTATCTTTGACTATAGAACATGCTTGATCATTTCCACCTTGATTTCTAGGAGCTTTACATTCCCTTGAGAAATGACCATAACTGTTGCAATTGAAGCACCTTGACTTTGATTTGTCAAAGCCAATAGTTTTGTTTACACTGGGCTTGCAATTTCTGTTAGCATATGAGTGTTTCTGTGTTTTGTAAGCAATAATTACCATTTGCCAATTCAAGTCCATCTCTTCCACATCATCAAGATCAATCTTGAACAAATCCTACAAAATAAGATCTACCTGGGTTAGATGACTACCTTGATAAGCATGAAAACTTACCATGAAAGCAGTAAAAGCAGATTTTGACTCATCATCCAGTAAAAGGATGTTAATAACATCTTTAACTTTGCTAGTTTTAGCAGAGTTAGAAGATGAAGTCTCGGTTTGAGATTTAGGGGTTTGAGTTTTAGGAGGAGACTGAGGTTGAGTTGTATAAACAGGAGCACTTGTGTAAGAAGAATCTGTGAAGAAACCAGCTCCAACGAACAAATCACCCTCGTCTTCTGAAGAATTATCATCTTTTGCCAGAAAAGCATTCTCCACTATGTTAGCTAGAGAAGCAACGTACTTATACATAGACATTGATGCAACTCTATCATTGTTTCTGGAGCTCTCATCAATTTCAACTTATTCAATTTTGGCAATCAAAAGATCCAGATCCATCGGAAACTGTTCAGTATGCTTCAACAGAGTGACTGTCTGTTTCCATGAAGATGGAAGAGCATTGAGAAGTCTATTATTTAGATCTTTGAGATAAATTTTGATACCAGCAGTTGAAATTTTAGTAGTTAATTGCACAAATCTGTTCATCATTTGATTAATTGTTTCACCAGACAGATGCTCAAATAACTCCAATTGTCTCTTGAGTTTATTCTTTTTGAGATCTTGTATCTCTTTACCACCTTCACAAATAATCTTCAAAGCTCTGTACATGGTGTAACCAGTTTGATAACCTTCAAGTTTAGTCAAGACTTCCAATGGTAACCCCTTGCACATCAATGAATAAGCTTTAATTTCAGTCTTAACCTTCCTTAAGTCATCACCTTGTGGACCATCCTCAGGATACGGTTCTGGAGAGTCTTTTGTATAAACAAATCCTCTGTCAGGATCATCGGATGTAATTAGGATATGTGGTCCTTTCTCTATTGACTTCCACAGATCAGTGTCAATCGAGTTTAGATGATGCTTCAATCTAAGAGACCAATTTTTGAAATCAGCTTTATTTTCGAGCTTGGGAACCCTGTTCTCAGAATCTTCAGACTTAACCATTTTGTATTTTTGAATTAATGAAAATGACTTGTTTTATTGTTTTTAAAATTTTAAAATGAAACTGTGAAATAAAAATATATATTTTTTTATTTTAGTTTTTTTTAAAAATTTCTAAGTGTTTAATGAAATGTCTGAATACTAATGCACCTGAAACTTCTGAAACACATGACCTTGAACAAGAAACGTCTACGGGAATGCCTTAGATGAATTCTGAAACGCCTCTAATGATGCGTCCGAATACGTTTCAAACACCCAGACAGTGTAGAAACACTTGAGTTAAACACGCCCAAACAGTTCTCAAACGCCTAGAATTGCTAAGTCCCAACAAAGTATCCATGCGACCAAATAGTCTCAATGCATGCAAATAGTTGAAAAACGCCTATTCTGAAAACGCCTTAATAGTGCTAAAACGCCTAAATAGTTACAAGGCGTCTAAACAATTAGCAAGTTGTAGCAGTTTTTCACAACACAAGCTCCTAATTCATCATCTTCAACAAACTCAGATCTTATGAAATTCTTCAAAACATGTTCAATTGATCTAAAAACTTCCAATTAGGTAGTAAATAAATCGATTAACAATCTTCAATCAATATTTTGATCAAACAACAACAACAAATCTGTTTTCTGATTGAATTAAAGTCCAAAAATGAAGAACAACTTTTCACACACAAATCTGATCAATACTTAGATCTGAATGGATTGAACACCAAATTGTGATTCAATTCATGTTTCTATAGATGAAACACAACTAAAAACAACAATTAATCAATCAAATTTCAATCAACACAGATTTCAAGTGATTCAAAGAGCTCAATATGCCGATAATAATGTAAGGCCCCGTTCCCGGGACGCTTACAAACTGGACCGTCATCGCATAAATTATTTAAAATACTCATTTCTTTGCAGCAGAAATTAATAACTTTCATTTATAATTAGAACATGTTATCTCATTACATAAATCATTTACATTTCAAAAATACAATAACATGTCCAAAATGTGGATGCCAGTCTCAAAACGTCCCCAGTAGCATATGCATCCATGCCTGCAACTCCTCAGCATCAACAAAATACCTGCCAACTATCATGCATACAAAAAGTCAGCTACGCTAAGTGAGTTCTAGTTTTATAAATAAAATACTTTACTTTCGTTAAAACATAACCTTCGTAATCGTATGCGATCACACATCATACGTACACATTGATAATATTTATTATTATCTTCATTACCATTCCTTTCGTACATTTCGTACATTCATCATTATCTTTCACTTCAATATGGATCCTGTCTCATGTAATACCCGACTCATGTCCGAAGACTGACAGTACTGGGGTACGCAACAAGGATCCCCTTCGAGTCACAAAGACTCCCTTCGAGCCACAAGGACTCCCTTCGAGCCACAAGGACTCCCTTCGAGTCACAAGGACTCCCTTCGAGCCACAAGGACTCCCTTCAAGTCACAAAGACTCCCTTCGAGCCTTCGAGCCACAAAGACTCCCTTCGAGCCAAAAGGACTCCCTTCGAGTCACAAGGACTCCATTCGAGTCACAAAGACTCCATTCGAGCCACAAGGACTCCATTCGAGTCATAAAGACTCCTTTCGAGTCACAAGGACTCCCTTCGAGCCACAAGGACTCCCTTCTAGCACAAGGACTCCCTTCGAGTCACAAGGACTCCTTTCGAGCCACAAGGACTCCCTTCGAGCCACAAGGACTCCCTTCGAGCCACAAGGACTCCCTTCGAGTCACAAACACTCCCTTCGAGCCACAAGGATTCCCTTCGAGCCACAAGGACTCCTTTCGAGCCACAAGGACTCCCTTCGAGTCACAAGGACTCCCTTCGAGCCACAAGGACTCCCTTCGAGTCACAACGACTCCCTTCGAGCCACAAGGACTCCCTTCGAGCCACAAGATCTCCTTTCAAGTCAATCTCATGGATTAAACCCCTTACGAGTCTGTTATGACACACAGGCACTCACCTCAGCCTTGCATACAAGTCTGTTGTGACAACACAGTCACTCACCCCAACCATGGCCTACGAGTCTTTTGTGACACAAAGTCACTCACCTCAGTCTTGCTTGCAAGACTATTATTACGTTCCACTTTTCATTATCGTTATCTTTCACTTCGTTACATAATACTTTACGTTCATTCATAGCCATACCATGTAAAGTCATACACCATACATAACGTATTATAAAACATAATACATATGTTTGAAAATCGTTAAACGAAGAAAGACAACACATACACCCATACATCATAAACATCATCACATCATCATGCACACATCAAACATAAGCCAACACATCCCAACGGGACCAATCTCAAACATCACCTCTTAAAGCCTTTAAGAAAGCCCTAAGTCCAAAACTAGGCGCAACATAACATTCTAGGTGCATCAGCAGAAAATTCTAAGTATAAAAGCTCCTGGGCGCTTGAGCCCTATTCAGGCATTCCAAGACTTGGCCACAGAAACAATTCTGGGCACATGAGCACTATTTGGAAGCACCATCTATAATTAGGCATTTCAACACTTTCTAGGCGCACGAACCACTGTTCAGGCGCATGACCCACCCTTAGCCAATTTCACACTTCCTGGGTGCATGGCACTATGCAGGCGCATGCCCACACTTAGTCATATTTTTATACGTTCGGGGCGCACGACCACTATTCAGGCGCATGACCTGGGCGCATCAGCCCTGTTCGGGCGCACCACCCTTGGGCGCATGAGAACACTTAGGCACATAACACTTGGGCGCGTGAGGACATTTTGAAATATGTCTAGCACTGCCAAATTCACCCGAACATCATTCTAACACCACCCAAACACAGATCTAACATACTAAGGGCATCTATCCTGACTACATCAGTATCTAAATCTACACTAAAGCACACAAGCCACATAACATGCGCACATAATACCGGTTAACATTTTACTTACATAAAACCTTTTACATAAAACTTTTACCTGCAGGCACGTAGCTACTAGGACTGGCATCCCTTTCCTTTTCGTCCCATTCTCAGTTTAAGATTAGGTTCTTTTGAAAATATTTACCCAATTCTCTTATACTTTAGCTCTAATACCAACTTGTAAGGCCCCGTTCCCGGGACGCTTACAAACTGAACCGTCATCGCATAAATTATTTAAAATACTCATTTCTTTGTAGCGGAAATTAATAACTTTCATTTATAATTAGAACATGTTATCTCATTACATAAATCATTTAGATTTCAAAAATACAATAACATGTCCAAAATGTGGATGCTAGTCTCAAAACTTCCCGAGTAGTGTATGCATCCATGCCTGCAACTCCTCAGCATCAACAAAATACCTGCCAACTATCATGCATACAAAAAGTCATCTAAGCTGAGTGAGTTCTAGTTTTATAAATAAAATACTTTACTTTTGTTAAAACATAACCTTCGTAATCGTATGCGATCACACATCATACGTACACATTGATAATATTTATTATTATCGTCATTACCATTCCTTTCGTACATTTCGTACATTCATCATTATCTTTCACTTCAATATGGATCCTGTCTCATGCAATACCTGACTCATGTCCAAAGACCGACAGTACCGGGGTACGCGACAAGGATCCCCTTCGAGTCACAAAGACTCCCTTCGAACCACAAGGACTCCCTTCGAGCCACAAGGACTCCCTTCGAGTCACAAGGACTCCCTTCGAGCCACAAGGACTCGCTTCAAGTCACAAAGACTCCCTTCGAGCCACAAGGACTCCCTTCGAGCCATAAGGACTCCATTCGAGTCACAAAGACTCCCTTCAAGCCACAAGGACTCCCTTCGATCCACAAGGACTCCCTTCGAGTCACAAAGACTCCTTTCGAGCCACAAGGACTCCCTTCGAGCCACAAGGACTCCCTTCGAGCCACAAGGACTCCCTTCGAGCCACAAGGACTCCCTTCGAGCCACAAGGACTCCCTTCGAGCCATAAGGACTCCCTTCAAGTCACAAAGACTCCCTTCGAGCCACAAGGACTCCCTTCAAGCCACAAGGACTCCCTTCGAGCCACAAGGACTCCCTTCGAGCCACAAGGACTCCCTTCGAGTCACAAAGACTCCCTTTAAGCCACTAGGACTCCCTTCGATCCACAAGGACTCCCTTCGAGTCACAAAGACTCCTTTCGAGCCACAAGGACTCCCTTCGAGCCACAAGGACTCCCTTCGAGCCACAAGGACTCCCTTCGAGCCACAAGGACTCCCTTCGAGCCACAAGGACTCCCTTCGAGCAATAAGGACTCCCTTCAAGTCACAAAGATTCCCTTCGAGCCACAAGGACTCCCTTCGACCACAAGGACTCCCTTCGAGCCACAAGGACTGCCTTCGAGTCACAAGGACTCCCTTCGAGCCACAAGGACTCCCTTCGAGCCACAAGGACTCCCTTCGAGGCAATCTCATGGATTAAACCCCTTACGAGTCTGTTGTGACACACAGTCACTAACCTCAGCCTGACATACAAGTCTGTTGTGACAACACAGTCACTCGCCCCAACCATGGCCTACGATTCTTTTGTGACACACAGTCACTCACCTCAGTCTTGCTTGCAAGACTATTATTACGTTCCACTTTTCATTATCGTTATCTTTCACTTCGTTACATAATACTTTACGTTCATTCATAGCCATACCATGTAAAGTCATACACCATACATAACGTATTATAAAACATAATACATATGTTTGAAAATCGTTAAACGAAGAAAGACAACACATACACCCATACATCATAAACATCATCACATCATCATGCACACATCAAACATAAGCCAACACATCCCAACGGGACCAATCTCAAACATCACCTCTTAAAGCCTTTAAGAAAGCCCTAAGTCCAAAACTAGGCGCAACATAACATTCTAGGTGCATCAGCAGAAAATTCTAAGTATAAAAGCTCCTGGGCGCTTGAGCCCTATTCAGGCATTCCAAGACTTGGCCACAGAAACAATTCTGGGCACATGAGCACTATTTGGAAGCACCATCTATAATTAGGCATTTCAACACTTTCTAGGCGCACGAACCACTGTTCAGGCGCATGACCCACCCTTAGCCAATTTCACACTTCCTGGGTGCATGGCACTATGCAGGCGCATGCCCACACTTAGTCATATTTTTATACGTTCAGGGCGCACGACCACTATTCAGGCGCATGACCTGGGCGCATCAGCCCTGTTCGGGCGCACCACCCTTGGGCGCATGAGAACACTTAGGCACATAACACTTGGGCGCGTGAGGACATTTTGAAATATGTCTAGCACTGCCAAATTCACCCGAACATCATTCTAACACCACCCAAACACAGATCTAACATACTAAGGGCATCTATCCTGACTACATCAGTATCTAAATCTACACTAAAGCACACAAGCCACATAACATGCGCACATAATACCGGTTAACATTTTACTTACATAAAACCTTTTACATAAAACTTTTACCTGCAGGCACGTAGCTACTAGGACTGGCATCCCTTTCCTTTTCGTCCCATTCTCAGTTTAAGATTAGGTTCTTTTGAAAATATTTACCCAATTCTCTTATACTTTAGCTCTAATACCAACTTGTAAGGCCCCGTTCCCGGGACGCTTACAAACTGAACCGTCATCGCATAAATTATTTAAAATACTCATTTCTTTGTAGCGGAAATTAATAACTTTCATTTATAATTAGAACATGTTATCTCATTACATAAATCATTTAGATTTCAAAAATACAATAACATGTCCAAAATGTGGATGCTAGTCTCAAAACTTCCCGAGTAGTGTATGCATCCATGCCTGCAACTCCTCAGCATCAACAAAATACCTGCCAACTATCATGCATACAAAAAGTCATCTAAGCTGAGTGAGTTCTAGTTTTATAAATAAAATACTTTACTTTTGTTAAAACATAACCTTCGTAATCGTATGCGATCACACATCATACGTACACATTGATAATATTTATTATTATCGTCATTACCATTCCTTTCGTACATTTCGTACATTCATCATTATCTTTCACTTCAATATGGATCCTGTCTCATGCAATACCTGACTCATGTCCAAAGACCGACAGTACCGGGGTACGCGACAAGGATCCCCTTCGAGTCACAAAGACTCCCTTCGAACCACAAGGACTCCCTTCGAGCCACAAGGACTCCCTTCGAGTCACAAGGACTCCCTTCGAGCCACAAGGACTCGCTTCAAGTCACAAAGACTCCCTTCGAGCCACAAGGACTCCCTTCGAGCCATAAGGACTCCATTCGAGTCACAAAGACTCCCTTCAAGCCACAAGGACTCCCTTCGATCCACAAGGACTCCCTTCGAGTCACAAAGACTCCTTTCGAGCCACAAGGACTCCCTTCGAGCCACAAGGACTCCCTTCGAGCCACAAGGACTCCCTTCGAGCCACAAGGACTCCCTTCGAGCCACAAGGACTCCCTTCGAGCCATAAGGACTCCCTTCAAGTCACAAAGACTCCCTTCGAGCCACAAGGACTCCCTTCAAGCCACAAGGACTCCCTTCGAGCCACAAGGACTCCCTTCGAGCCACAAGGACTCCCTTCGAGTCACAAAGACTCCCTTTAAGCCACTAGGACTCCCTTCGATCCACAAGGACTCCCTTCGAGTCACAAAGACTCCTTTCGAGCCACAAGGACTCCCTTCGAGCCACAAGGACTCCCTTCGAGCCACAAGGACTCCCTTCGAGCCACAAGGACTCCCTTCGAGCCACAAGGACTCCCTTCGAGCAATAAGGACTCCCTTCAAGTCACAAAGATTCCCTTCGAGCCACAAGGACTCCCTTCGACCACAAGGACTCCCTTCGAGCCACAAGGACTGCCTTCGAGTCACAAGGACTCCCTTCGAGCCACAAGGACTCCCTTCGAGCCACAAGGACTCCCTTCGAGGCAATCTCATGGATTAAACCCCTTACGAGTCTGTTGTGACACACAGTCACTAACCTCAGCCTGACATACAAGTCTGTTGTGACAACACAGTCACTCGCCCCAACCATGGCCTACGATTCTTTTGTGACACACAGTCACTCACCTCAGTCTTGCTTGCAAGACTATTATTACGTTCCACTTTTCATTATCGTTATCTTTCACTTTGTTACATAATACTTTATGTTTATTCATAGCCATACCACGTAAAGTCATATATCATACATTACATATTATAAAACATAATACATACGTTTGAAAACCGTTAAACGAAGAAAGACAACACATACACCCATACATCATAAACATTATCACATCATCATGCACACATCAACCATAATCCAACACATCCCAACGGGATCAATCTCAAACATCACCTCTTATAGCCTTTAAGAAATTCCTAAGTCCAAAACTAGGCGCAACATAACATTCTAGGCGCATCAGCAGAAAATTCTAAGTATAAAAGCTCCTGGGTGCATGGGAACTATTTGGGTGCATGAGCCCTATTCAAGCGTTCCAACACTTGGCCACAGAAAAAATTCTGGGTGCATGAGCACTATTTGGGCGCACCATCTATACTTAGGCATTTCCACACTTTCTAGGCGCACGAACCACTGTTCAGGCTCATGACCCACCCTTAGCCAATTTCACACTTCCTGGGCGCATGGCACTATGCAGGCGCATGGCCCACACTTAGTCACATTTTTATACTTTCTGGGCGCACGACCACTATTCAGGCGCATCAGCCCTTTTCGGGCGCACCACCCTTGGGCGCATGAGAACACTTAGGCACATAACACTTGGGCGCGTGAGGACATTCTGAAATATGTCTAGCACTGCCAAATTCACCCGAACATCATTCTAACACCACCCAAACACAGATCTAACATACTAAGGGCATCTAAAACCTGCCAAGCACAATACTAACCCATAACAAGCCTAGAACACACAACCACAGCACATAACATCGAACAATAAGCTGAAACATACGATTAACTTTAAAAACCTTTTTCCCTGTATGCATAATAGCCCCAAAACACTTTAAAATCTGTAAAAGATGGGTTCTAGAAACTCACCTTGAAGTAGCTCTTCAAACTAAACACTTCCACCTGCAATTTTAGCTTCAAGATCCCGAGAACAACCTTCTAAAACATCGAGAGCTTCGGTTACAAGCTGCAAACTAAGCTAAAACCGAACATAAACCCGAGAACTAACCTTTTTGCAGCTTCTTCTTCCTTCTTCTTCTCCAAAAACCCGATTCTTTCTTCCTCTTTCTGCTTTGGCCGAGAGCCAAAAAGCAGATTTGCTTTTATGGGGCGGCCATGCCTCTTTTATTATTAAAATAATAAAGTTTGTGCACTTTTGCACTTTGCCCCCTTCCTTTTGTATCCATTGTCTTTTCTTTCTAGATACTTTTCTTTTCGTTTTCTTTTTAATAAAATTCAGGGTGTTACAAATAAGCTCTGATCACTGAACCGAAAGCTCTGATACCATTTGACAGGTTCAAATGGATTGATCTGTGATAATATTGTAATGCAATGATCAATTCAAACACTAAGTAATCAAACACAAGCAATTACTTCAAAAATTTATAGATTTCAATGATAGCAAAAGCTTGGGAAACAAAGTGTAAGAGTGAGTTACAGTCGTTCAATCTGTTCTAACTGTTTGTCTTTGTCTATCTGTCTTCCTCCTCTCGTCTCCCACTACACAATACATAAACTATCCTATTTATACTATCAAATAAAAACAAGAAACACATATTTACAAAATAAGTCCCTATACTATGACAAAACATAAAAGACAAAGATGAAGCTACTTGGCACGTAATGAAGCTACTTGGCACGTAATGAAGTTGCTGGATATGGCACAAGGATGAAGCTACTTGGAATCTGAAGTCTGGGATCTATGTTTATGCAGAAAAGATGTTTTTGTCTTGTAATACAACCGAAATGTTTTGAGTCTAATGTCAACTGTGTATTTCTTGGGAAATTTTTTTTTATTAATGCATGAAATAGATTATTTAAAGTATGCCGCTGCAATGTTTTCACACATCAATATATTTTATTATGTATTATGCTATGAATGAACAACTGTGGGGTTTACTGGGATCGGGGCCTTACAACCATAGATTACATAAATCAATGGTGGATAAATGGTTTTCTTGGTTTTCTTGTAAACAATGGTTTTCTTAGGAACCATCCCCATATGTACGATTATAGATGCAATTAATTGGACATGATATCTTTGATGATAGTCATTATTATTATTATTATTATTATTATTATTATTATTATTATTATTATTATTATTATTATTATTATTATTATTATTATTATTATTATTAACTAATGTTATTGTCAAAAGCATGGTTCTATAAATAACCAAACACTTAATTAAGATGGACAAATACATATTTATTTAAACATTCTAATGGTCACGTATATGTGCGGCACTAGTAGATAATCATGCATGTGTATAAATATCGAAGGACCCTAATGAGAAATCCAAATAATCATACAAACAACATTGTTAACATTCAACCACAAACAACATGACTTTAATACTAAACGATTCCTACACTTAAGCTGAACAAAAAAGCTCAATTGCATGTGTGATAACGTTCCTTATTATTAGAGACTGAAAATAGGTATACAATTAGGATTGCATTGGTGAGCGACCTTACATAGTTGCAAGATATACGAGTATTTCAACGAAAACTCAAGGTGAGTTTTCATAGTCCTTTTTGTTTATATTATTTTGGGGTAAAACCATGCTATGGATATTTTACAAATTTGAAAACTAATTGAGCATTTGACAAGGGATACACAAAAGATAATTAAATGAACATATTTTAAAGCAAAGCAATAAGTGACAACATTATTGCCTTTTTTCTAAATACGATTACATTAATATAAATATTTTTTGTGGATGTTAGGAAGTCAAGAAAACGACGGACGTGTTAGAGTAAACACGCATTTTGGGTCTTGGTTATTAGGACCGCATTGTTCCATTATCGAATTTTGGTATACGTTGACTTTCATTTTTAGATATCTAGTGAGTCTCAGAATCCCCATTTTAAATTGTCTTCTAATCATCTGGGGAATAATACATGCTATCTTTATTTGTTTGGACACAAGTGGAAACACGACTACCTTTTTACATGAGTAGACATCATTATCGCATTAAGTCCCTGGCATATTGTAACCGTTAATTGTGAGTGAGTGTGAAAGTTATGGACAGATCTATTTGAGTTGACACCTCCCCCGTGGTTGGTAGCTCCAATCATATACTAGCCAGATGCATAATTGTTCATTTCATTACAATGTTTCACAATATAACATTGTTTTGTTTTAATTAACATTCATAACAGACACTATTTATTATTTAAATTTCTTTTTAGGATTTGTAGATAAAAGAAATTTTGACAAGTGTCGGCAGCGGATGAAGACATGCCCATAACAGATGAGTAAAAGTCAGTAGCGGATGAAATATGAAGAAGTCCAAGTGCTCATAGCTGATGAAGAACTACCCAGCTGATGACCAAGTACTCACAGCGGATGAATAAGTCTCCACAGCAGATCAACATGTCCAAAGTAAATGCACTTCCACAGCGACAACAACAAGACAAACAGTCATCAAGTGTTCACAGCGGATGACTATCAAACACTGCGGACAACTTATTTATCATCCACAACGGACGTTTATACATCCATAGCGGACATGTTATCATCCACAGTGGACGACTTAGACTTAGGATATTATGTAATTTTTGTTTACATAAGGGTATTTTTGTAATTGTATATAGCTATTGTGTATAGGCTATAAATAGCATAATACCCTAATCCTTTGTAAGCTTTTGAATAATTAATACAATCAAGCATTTTATATTCATCTGAGCATTCTATCACTAGCAATCACATAATCATACACAAACATAGATATCATATCTTTAATCATGGGTTTCTGCACTGTGATCATTGAGTATTGATTATATAACAATCTGTTGTTATATTTAAAAGATTAAAAACGATCCTTGGGGGAATTCATTGTTTGTTCTTGTTGTTCTAAGTTGTTTAAACATAAAAACTACTTGAATTTTATCAAGTGGTATGAGAGCCTTGGCTCAAAACAATCACTGATTTTTGATCCTCTCAATCAATACAATGACATCTATGGTTCATTAGCTTCATATCATCCATTTTTTAGTTAAAAATTGTCACAAAACCCTCTTCTACATCAAATATTCAACAAATGTTCAAAACATGATTCAATAATCTGCTTTCCTACATTATGAAGAAGCTTTTATGTATTTAAAGCTCTAAACATCATTCATACATAGTTTACAAACGTGTTCATCACAAAAAACTCTCAAAAACCTCATCGGTTTAAGGGTTTTTCGATACAACAGTACACGGATACTATTCTATCAAGTTTTCATCAAACAAACATTGTTTTGAATACTTTGAATTCATTGTATTTGAACATCATATTTGAGTTATACTATACTCAAATCAGGTGATTAAACATGTTCAAATAACAAACCGATTGTTGTATTATTGAAGTTGTTTCAGCCGCAAGAACAATAGGATGAACCCTAGTTTTTCATTCATACATATCCTTCAAAATCATCGGTGATTTTGTTGGTTTTTCATCAAAAATAAAGAAGAAACCGATTCTTCTTTTGAATTTTCTGAAAAAGTTACTTTTTGATCCAAAAGTTAACTTTTAAAACATTTTCTTTGTTTTTAGGGTTTTTGACTTTTCTTGACTGATATCATTAAAAGTTGACTTTCCTTAAACATAATATTCCTTTTATTTCACCAAGATTTGACAGTGACATCACCTTGAGAATTGATTGGTTTAAAATTGAATTAATAAATATCCTTTATTCGGTAAAAGTAATAGTGACAAAAGTTATTAAAAACAAATCCTAGTGACCTTAGGATAAAACAAATTTGGCACCGAGCTAAATTAACAATCAAACAAATTTAACTTAAACCGTCAAGTTAAAATTCAACAACCATGTCTGATGAAATTTCAAGATCCAACAGTGGTATCTAACCATCAATGCTAAAGAACAAAGCAAATTTAAAACAATGGAAAATGATGTTTAGAAACTGGATTATTTTCCAAGACCCAGATCTATGGACATCCATAACCGAGGGACGATACATACCTCTGACTCTTGGTCTAGACTACAACATACAGATACCAGTCAGCTTCATAAGTGTAGCTGGTGATGACCTCAAAAAGGTCAAAATAGAAATGAAAGCATATAGCATTCTGGCAATGACTCTATTATTTGAAATACTGACAATAGTTGAAAATTTCAAAACAACACATAAGCTGTGGAAGTTGCTTCACACTATTTGTGAAGGAAGTGAAGAAATAAGGGAAATCGAGAAAGAAAAATTGAGGACCCAGTATGAAACCTTCCATCATGTGCAAGGAGAGTCAATACCACAACAGCGTCATAGATTTGTTTAGCTGGTAAATGAGATGATTGTTTATGGTCTCAAATACGAATCTGTGGAGATCAACAAGATGTTGCATACACTTACAGAGAGCTGGACTCAATCAGTCTCTTTGATGAAACCAACATTGTATCTAGAAGCATTATTATTAGATGCACTAGTGGCCAAAGTGGAGGCACTAGAACTAGATGAAAGATCCAGAAAAAACAACACAATAAGACATGTGGAATCATACAAGTTCAAGGAACTACAACAAATAGATAGTGCATTCTGAACTTGCACTAGTGAAGAAGAGGATGAGGAGTATCTGGACTCAAGTGAAACTTCTTTATTCTCTGCTCTTGAATCATCCCACAACAAACAAAAGTCCAAGAAGACTATTATTCATGCTTCCCATGAAGCAACACCTCAAAGCAAACAACACCCACATGCTTCCAGCTCAAGCAAACAACATTCAACAAAAACTCAAAACACTCAAAAAGTTTGAGAAACCAATAGATGTATTAACATTCATATTGCAAAGTGAAGAGCAAAAGGAACTTTTGCAGCCTTTTCAGCAAGTTTTGAAGCCTACTTAGGGGCTAACCTCACACCATCACAGATCATACAAAAAGACATGGATGAATTGCCTCCTGATATGGTTGAAGAAATGGATCTTCAATGGTCAATGGCAATGATTGCATATAGATCCAAGAAGTTCCTACCAAGGAATAGGGGGTTAAGCATGGATAAGAAAACTGAAATTGGTTTTGATAAGGCAAAGGTGAGATGCTATAACTGCCAACTCTATAGACACTTCTTTAGAGAATGTCAACAACCTAGAGTTGATAGAAACAACAAACAGACAGGAACCTCAAGAAGTTATCACTCAAACAGACAAATCCCACCTCCTATCAGTATTCCTGCTTCACCAACCCCAGCTCAAATTACGCAGTTCAGCCTAAATCAACATTCAAAATCATCTGCAATGATTATCAAACAAGATGGTGAATGTGATTGGAGTATGTACGAGGCTGAGATTCAATCTCCTAATCATGCCCTCATGGAAAACATAGAGGATAAAATCTTAGAAATCTCGAAAGAGGTAAGGGAAAACCTTTGTACACAAGCATGCATTGACGAAGTCAATAGATACAGTGAACACGCAGACAAACTTTCTAAGAAAGTAATTGAATCAAACATTTTAAATGAATGTTTGAAATCAGAAAAAAAACAATACGAGACTAAAATTCTTTCATTACAAAATGATTTGGACAAATTGAAGTCTGAAAAGTTAACACTTGCAGCTCAAGTAGAACAACTGTATGAATCATGACTCAGTCAAAAATATTATAGGCTGAAACTAAAGTGAAACTTCAAAAATTTCAGGTGAGTAACAAAAAGTTTGAAGAACTTCTTTCGCAGCAAAGGGCTTTTAAAGACCCTATAGGATTGGGATACAATAAGGTCAACCCACCTTATAATGACAATAATATTCCACTTCCTGATTTTATTACCAACAAACGAGGTGAGTCTTTGATCCACATGAAAGGACTGATGACTCAAAACAATCATAATCATCATCATCAAAATCATTATTAATATCAAAAATACCTTTGATAAAATTTGTTAAGAGTCAAGCTTCACCACAAATAAAATCAACTGACTTTCATCAAGGGGAAAACAACGAGTTTGATAAACAAACAACAGATGAAGATGATGAAGACTTATTGTATGATGAGTCAGAACAACCAATTACTGAACCTAAAAAGGTTTCAAGTGTGGTTGACACAACATCCAAACAACAAAAGCAGACACAAGGCTTTGACATCTGCTCTGGTGGTAGAAAGGATAAATCTTCCACCATTTCTCCTAAACAAACAAACAAGGGAAAAGGCAAAGCCCCTATTCAGCCAAAGCAAATAGTTGTAGCTTTTGATGTACCATTAAAGTGTAGTTTAAAATCAAAGGTTACTAACAAAAAAAACATTGCAAAGTTACCATACTACGAGTGGTGTGATCAATACACACATACCACAGAAAAATGAATATATGGTAAGTATTTCAAGTACTATGACATGAACAATCATAGCACTGAATCATATTGTTTTCATGACTATTGCTCCATCTGTGAAAGAAATAATCACAGTATTGCTAACTGCTTTTTCAATAAGAAAAACAAGAAGCAAAACAAACAACCTCAAGTTGAGAATTCAATTGACAAACAGTCAGTTGTTCTTAACAAGAACAAAGGAGGAGTACCACGACAAACTGCTCATACAAAATGCTGAAATTCAATTCTATTAGGATCAAATATTGCAATCTTATTGTTGCCGTTTTTCAGATCTGTGATGCGGAATCTCACAGACCCGTTGATGATTTCAAGTGAAGATCTAATGCAAGATTGAATGTATGATGATGAATGAATGATGAACAATTCAAGAACACATATTCATAAAATATATCATTCATTCATATGTATGTTTGCTAGGAGATTACAAGGGAGTTTGCAAGAACTTCTCTTACACACACTCAACCTTATGTTTCTCTCACTAGACTAAATCTATATGTTTGCTTAGAGAATGCTTGGTAAGGGTTCCCAATGGTTGATTAGAGTATAAATGACTACACTTAGTCAATTTATACTCTTACAAAAATTAATAAAATTACATTTAAGCCCTAGTGATTACACAAATATTTTTCAACGTCTGATAAATTCTCTGTTGCTGATGCTTGGCTGCCAGGTGCTGACATCACTCGGGACGTCCGCTGATGTTGACTGTTGACTTTGACCATGGTTGACCATGTTTGACCAAGTTTGACTTTGGTCAATTTTCTTCGTTTTGATCATATTTTCCGCATAGCTTCACCGTGTCAGTTTTGGTAATCATCATGAGATTTGGCACTTAGGTTTTGGTAAGTATCATCTTTAAATAGTCCAACAATACTCCCCCTAAGATGATGCTGCAAAACCTCATGATTATCAAAACCTTGGATGTTGATTGATGTGCAGTCTTGGAGTGTAGTCTTCTCCCTTTTTGGTAGCATCTTCTTAGAAGCTTTAGAAAAAGGCATTGAGAAATAGACTTTGTTTCGGCACATAAAGACTTTGGTTTGGCTCTTGATGGATGTTTCATTAGCTTGATCTTCTAGTCTCATTTTGAAGACTTGAAAATACCGCCATTTGCATACACTGTGGATTGCACAAGTAGAAATATTAGCAGCTCTATCTCAACTTCAAAAGTGAAGGAGAAGCATCAGACAATCTTCAGACTTAACATATACTCTCCCTCAAAAAAAGCTTTAGAGGCTGAGTAACTTTTATGTATGAGACACCAAGAGGAGGATTTTTAGTTCTCAGCAACTGGCTGGAGATCTTTAAAGGAAGTAGGAGTGTTCACATGACATTTTGAACTGAATAAGAAACTTAGGCATCTTATGCAAGTCATCACCTGTAAAGGTGTAAATCCTCTCGGTAGAGGTATTGCATGAAAGTTTCACTCGTAAATCAATAACACATGTAAATCTGCCAAAACTAAGAAAACTACTAAAAATGACAAATCTTTTTGGAATTTTAAATTTTTCAAAAATATAATATTTACAAGCATGAATCCCTCAACTTCAATGAGCTCATACTAATCTAAAATCCTTTACATCTAAGGATGTTTAAAGTTTGAAGAGATATAGACAAAGAACAAAATTGATTGTAAGTATGTTTGTCCACATAAACTCTTGCAAGGATCTATTTTCAACACTTTGTGATATTTATCATGTTTAGGTTTGATTAGATATGCTAATTTAGTACCCCACACTCAGAAGTATGGAAGAATAACCCTTCTTATGAAATGCAAGGTGGCACTTTATCATAACTTGAACCAGGCTAGATAGAGTAAAAATTCTCATGATATGATCCACTTTAGGATTCTTTTTGGATTTGATCCACATTGGGATTCTTTTACTTTGAAATGTTGATCCTCATTAGGATTCTTTTAGCTTTGATCCATAATGGGATTCTTTTCTTTGCCTTTTTGGCATGCATCAACACTTTTAGTGCAAGGTCAACTAGGTCTGTGCTTGGCACAACAGAAGTTGTTCTTATGTTTACTCCAGGTTTGTATTTACATACAACAAAGGAGAAACAAATGCTTTTATCAATGAGAAATTTATAAACCATTTTCACATGGTGTGTTTAAGTAACCACACACGCAGACACTTGAAAAAGTCATTGCTTACAAATACCCTAAGATGGTTTTGGTCCACAATGCATGTTGATTTAGTTCATCACAAATATGCTTATCTTGAATCCAAGCTGAGCCTACTAACATATCAAATAGAGCCTTGTGAGTCTTTATTGATTTTGAAAAATAGATGCAGAAGATAGTAGATGAGTGTACTATCATTTTTCATGTAAATACAGGAAGATTCAATAGAATTATTTTTGGACTTTTCTTGATTTTCTAATTTTTAGGATTTTTGTTTTTGAGAAA
Source organism: Flaveria sonorensis (assembly GCA_025506505.1). NCBI lineage: Eukaryota > Viridiplantae > Streptophyta > Magnoliopsida > Asterales > Asteraceae > Flaveria > Flaveria sonorensis. Next base: position 34,529,915 of record CM046435.1, on the reverse strand, counting down.
ATAAAGAAATGGCATATGTGTTATCAATTCAATAGAAATCATCAACAGTTAGTCCATGTAGCAATGTATTAAGACTAAGCAGATGGAATGAAACATCGGTTGTTTCTTGCATTGCCATCATAGTTTCTGTGAATGATTGATGTCCTGCATTGAATCATGGTTAATTTCTACTCATTTTGGCTCAGTTGCATCATAAACATCATGAGCAGGAAGAATGGTCCTGTCATGGGAAGGGATCAGCCACTGCTAACTTTACTTGGGTTGTCAGGCCTCCATAACTGTCCCTACCAATCATTACTCCTATCCCGAAGGCCAACATAATAGGACCAAAATCCTATGATGTTATCCTATGCTAATGTATATAGAGTGTAGGCTTGCTTTGAGCACTCTAATTTCTTCAAAGTAACAATGCCGGAGGCACGACTCGTCCAATTAAGGCTAGGAGCGCATCGCCGACAGAAGGGACGAGTAAACCGGTGCACACCTGAAGGCAGACCGGTCGACCCAACCCAAAGTCCAACTGTGAGCTTTTTAACTGCAACAACTTAAATATACGCTATTGGAGCTAGAATTACTGCGACTGCTGGCACCAGGCTTGCCCTCCAATGGATCCTTGTTAAGGGATTTAGATTGTACTCATTCCAATTACTAAACTCGTTTGAGCCCGGTATTGTTATTTATTGTCACTACCTCCCCTTGTCAGGATTAGGTAATTTGCGCGCCTGCTGCCTTCCTTGGATGTGGTAGCTGTTTCTCAGGCTCCCTCTCCGGAATCAAACCCTAATTCTCTGCCACCCGTCACCCCATAGTAGGCCACTATCCTACCATCGAAAGTTGATAGGGAAATAATTTGAATGATGCGTCGTCGGCACGAGGGTCGTGCGATCCGTCGAGTTATCATGAATCATCGCAGCAACGGGCAAAGCCCGCGTCGACCTTTTATCTAATAAATGCATCTCTTCTAGAAGTCGGGGATTGTTGCACGTATTAGCTCTAGAATTACTACGGTTATCCGAGTAGCAAGATACTATCAAACAAACTATAAATGATTTAATGAGCCATTCATAGTTTCACAGCCTGAATTTGTTCATACTTGCACATGCATGGCTTAATCTTTGAGACAAGCATATGACTACTGGCAGGATCAACCAGGTATTCTTCAATTTATACCTTTCAACAATTCAGTCATCAATTTAGTGTAGCAAGGACTCCTCAACTAAGGGGAGTTGTTGAAAGGAGAAACAGAACATTGATAGAAGCTGCTAGATCTATGCTAGCTGACTCTTTATTACCCATATCCTTTTGGGCTATAGTAATCAACACAGCTTGCTACATTCAAACTAGAACATTAATAATCAAAGAACATTCCAAAACACCACATGAATTAATGTTTAAAAGAAAACCTTTTATTGGCTTTCTTAAAGCTTTTGGATGTTCCGTCTCAATATTAAACACTAGAGAACAATTATCTTAGTTTGCTCCAAAAGCAGACGATGGATTCTTTGTTGGATACTCCGAAATCTCAAAAGCTTACTGAGTATACAATCAAAGGCCTAACGGTGGAAGAAACGACATATGTTGTTTTTAATGAGTATTTTTCACTAAGAAAGTCATTAGATTAGAGTGGTTGTTTGATATTGACTCATTAACAAAATCATTTGACACATCTTACTTTGATGTTTTAGATACCAAGGATAACAATGAGTATCCAGTGGTTCCACTAACAACCATTGATGTTCCTCTAACTACGGATCCTCCAAGGAGAACAAACATCATTCCTTCTAGCACTACAGTTTCAACTCCTCTAGACCAAGCAAACGCAACAAAAGAAACATCACCAAACACACCATCTTCATCAACTCTAGTGACCACTCAAACACAACCAAACAAACAACCAAGGTCACATCAACTAGACACAGTTGAAGAAGATGATGACTATCACTCATTACCTGATACACATCGTGAAGATGAAATCTTAGACTTCTTTCATGATTCACCATAAACATTCAATGAAACAACATAGCTAGACCAACCAACAACCTCAGATAACCTTGTTCATCCATCATCACCCAACCAAACAATCACCAATCTTCATTCAACCATCCTTGTTGATCAAATTGAAACAACAAGAGTTCACAAATATCACCCTTTAGAAAATATCATAGGTGACCTCAATGTCAGAATGACACATAGTCAATCTAATACATCAAACATTTTCTTATATTCCTACTTTCTATCTCTAACTGTTCTCAAAAACATCACCGAAGCACTTAAAGACAACAGTTGGATAGAAGCAATGCAAGAGGATTTACAACAATTCAGAAAGCAAGAGGTATGGCAATTAGTTGACCTCCCAGAAGGTCACTATGCCATTGGAACAAGATGGATGTTTAGAAATAAAGTTGATGATAGAGGGATTGTCATCAGAAACAAAGCAAGGCTCACAGCCCAAGGATATACTTAAGAATAAGGCTTTTATTATGATGATGTCTTTGCTCCTGTAGCTAGACTCTAAGCCATCCGAGTGTTTCTTGCATACGCCTCATCCAAAAATTTCACTATCTTCCAAATGGATGTCAAGTGTGCATTCCTCTATGGAAAGATAGATGAAGAGGTATGTAGGACCGGTTAAGGGATGGTCAATACAATCAGTCTCATAATGAGGAGAGTGTTAGAACACTTAACAGATCAAATAGGAAACCAGGTTTATATGAATGAGACTAAGAACATAGACAGAACTAAGAACAAGAACAGGATGAGTATGGTTTTCAAGAATGTTGTATATTGATCTCAAGTTCTTTTACAAGTGTTACAAAGCATAAAAAGAAATAAAAGAACCTGAGATACTTTATACTACATCCTACACCTGGCCATACTTTGAAGGCCAACTGGAAACACTAATCTAGACAACCAGATCAATGTAATGTCAAAAGGTAGATTTCCTTTTGACAAGTGACTATGACATGCCATAGCTCACATCCTAATATATTACAAAAAGGATAAAAGGTACAAAGTAGAAAGTTACAGACTGTAAACCATAATCTACAGTTGTAAAAGCATGAACTTTTTCACCAACTCATGCAAGTTGGTGAGTCTTCAGAGTTGCAACGGAAAGTTGGTCAGCTTTATACAAAAGTAGATTAGAGAAAGCATGTCTTCTCTGTCTTCAGAAGAAATTAGTATTCACTTCATTGGCCTCAGAAGACTTTGTGTTTGAAGCTTCGGAAGACTTCATCTTTGGGGTTTGGAAGATTTGGTCTTTGGCTTTGGAAGATTTTATACTTAGAGTAATTTTCTATGAGAAGTGTAAAACTTCCAAAGTAACTTCTACTCTGCATAATGTGCATGCAAGCTGGAAGCTCTTTGTTTGCTTTGGTTTCTTTGGTTGCATCAGCTTTTCAAATGTAACCTTACAAACTCCGCCTAGGCTGATGCTACCAAAAAAGAGAAGTGTACTTAGATATTGACTGTCCTCATCAGGATCAAGACCATTTCTTTCTTCATCAACTGTTTAGGATCCCTCAGACTCTTATAATAATAGGATCAAAATGGATCGATCTGTGATGATATTGTAATGCAATTCAATCAAAACAAACACAAGTAATCAATTCAATGCAAACAAATCATAAAAATTCATAGTTGTTCATTGATAGTAAGCATAGAAAGTACAAGTGTAGAGAAATCTGTTACAATTCGTTCAATAGTGATTCTAAGGTCTACCTACTTTAAACAAACTATGCTATTTATACTATCAAAGAAAATAAAATAAGGAACATATATTTACAAATAAGTCCCTAAACTATGACAAAACTATACAAAGACTAATAAAGACAAAATGTTAATCTTTGAGAGGCATCTACAATACTCCTCCTAAGATGACATTGTCTTCAGTCTTTAAAATCAGCAATCTTCTGTCTTCAATCTTCTGTCTTTGTCTTCTTTAATCTTCAATCTTTTATCTTCAATCTTTTGTCTTCTTTCTTTTGCATTCATGCATCAAAGAAATCTTCTGGTTCTTCTTTAATTTTGAAAATCGGCTTCTCTTTGTACATTTCTTGTTCTCTCAAGGCTTTAGCAATAGTAGACTTGAACTTGCTTGCTAAAATTCCTTGCTCTGCTTTTGATTCATTCGTCTTGATTTCCAATTTATTCACAAATTTCACAGATTTCAGATGACTAGGGTTCATACGCCGTATAGCATAGAAACGCTCAATCAAAATTAACTTTAAACTTGAAATTTGTATTAAGTTTAAAATCCAAGATAACACTATCAAATGCAAGATTTGGACATAAATCAATTGAACTCAGAGAATCGGTGAAGTTGAATGTCTGGTGTGAATGTTCAGGGAATTTGAGTGAATGAAATGAATGAAATCACAAAGTGTTGTATTTATACTAAGTGAAATTTTTAGGCTCGTGAGCATTGTTTATGCGCATGAGGTTAGGCGCATGAATACTGTTTGTGCACATGAGACTGAATTTTTCACTAAGTACTTAGGCGCATGAGCACTGTTTGTGCACATGAGGTCAGACGCATGATCACTGTTCAGACGCATAAGCACTGTTTAGGCGCTTTTGCACTGTTCAGGCGCATGAGAATACCTGAAACACCCAATACTTGGAAATTTTTTTACTTGAAACGCCCACTTGAAAGCTTGGTACTGTGTAGGCGCATGAGGATTTGTGAAATGCCCAACACTTAACCAAAATTTTCAGACCTATGACAACTGTTTAGACGCATGACAACTTTTTAGCCGCATGACAATTGTTTAGCCGCATGAGGTTGTCTTAAACGCTGAAATATCATGTGTCTAACACTTGTAATATCATCATGCTCCTAATTTTGGACTTTTGAACACTATTTAGGCGTATGAGATTGCTTTCATGTGTCTAACACTTGTAATATTCAATCTTCCACCTGAACACTGTTTAAACATATTAGTACTGTTCACATACTAATTTTTAAACAATTTGTCAAATTTTGACTTTCAAACAAAATTTACATAATTGACCCTTAATTTTGAACTTTTGACATTTCAAACTTTTATTTTTAATTTAAAATTTTATTTTTATGTTTTAACCTTTTTATTTTTGTTTTAAATTTTGAAAAATAATTTCCCGTCATCTTAGTCTCTAAAATTTTAACAAAAATAATCTCATATTTACATTTGCAGGAAGCTTTTCCAATTTAAAACGTTTTTCAGGTTCATTTAACATCATATCAAACACACATGTTTGAACTTTTTAGCTTCATCCTTTCCATCCAAAACATTTAATTTTGAATTTTAATATTTTCCATATCTTGAGATTTGAATTATCTTCTCTTAGACACTGTTACTTTTTAACTCTTTACTCTTTACTCACCCTAAACTTCTAAGTTTAACAAACTTAGAAGTTTCTTGAATTTGTCACATGAAGAGTACACTAATCATTGTTAATATGCCTGCACACATAAAAAACATGAAAAAATCAAAATTAAAGCAAAATAAAAATCTAATATGTACAATGAATCATATGTCTGCAGTGAGATCATATCAGTTAAGATCAGCATATTGAAATAAAAAAATGATGGATAGTCATAGACAATGAATATATCCTGATCAAGTGCGTTCCAGGTCAGCATTTCTGCAGCAAAGGAGACACGAGATCTAAGGACAGAAAATAAGTTCTTTTGGCAAGGTACTCAGCACACTTATTTTTCAATTCTTGGATTGATTAAGGTACAATTAGATATGATATTATGCAGTCACACTTAGACTTAGAGAGGTTAATTCTCATAAAGATATGCAAGAAGTCACTATTCTCAACTTGTTAACCTGACATATACTATAACCAGATCTCCTTTGGTGTTTGTACACATTGGCATCTTGTTGCATCAATGAGAATATCCAGGTCTGTAATCACTTACAACAAAGGATATCTCATCACTTCAGGTCTATGATGACTCATAATAGAGAAGTGTTAGATGCTTTAAATAATTAGAGCTCAATGGTTATTCATATCACCATCGGGTGTGAGATTATGTCTTAACAAGCAATCAATTTGAGAAATCAACACTACTCAATAGTGCTAAGATAGACAGACATGAATGCATGAGTGATTTAGTTTAATCACAAGAATTTACTTTTTCAGTCTAATTGCATGACCTTACTTGCACATCATATCTGATCATGTCAGACTTTGTTATCGAGTGAAGTATGCAATTGATCATACTAAGGTATCTATCATTTCTCACATATTGCAATGACAGATTCATCCTAAATAATGAATTAACAAAGAAAAACTCTATTTTTTGTAGTTTTTGTTTTATATTTTTATCTTTTGATTTTTTCAATTTTCAATTTTTGTATTTGGTTTTGATTTTTCTAAGAAACATGCACACACAAAATACAATCAGGCAATTAACTTTGACATTTTCTCTTGTTGTGTCCTATTCAGGTAAGGGAGGGTTCTGATCATATATAGACTCAATTAATTGAAATACTCAAAAACCAGTTTTTTAAATGAGGTTAATAAGACCAATTGACTCTACCAAATACTCAAACCGTCCAGGTAAGAAGGCTTTAGTAAAAAGGCCAGCCAACTGTTTTTCAGTTGCAATTTGAATCAGAATGATTAAACCTTTTTCAGAGTTATCTTTGAGAAAATGATATCGAATTTTGATATGTTTTGTTTTTGAATGTTGGACAGGATTAGCTGTAATGAACATAGCAGCAGTGTTATCAATGTAAATTGGAGTTTTAAGAAATTTGAACCCGTAATCTAGTACCTGGATTTGTAACCAAAGGATTTGAGAACATCCTGCTGAAGCAGCTATGTACTCAGCTTCTGCGGTTGAAACAGAGACATTTGTTTGTTTCTTACATTGCCATGAGACTAATCTGAGTCCTAAAGACTAACATCCACCCGTAGTTGATTTTCTATCTTGAAAACATCCTCCATAATCACTATCAGTATACCCATATAACTTGATTTTTCCTTTGAGATATCTGAATATGCGTTTGACAGCAATTAAGTGAGATTCCTTCAGGTATGATTGATACCTGGCATAGACACAAACAGCATACATTATGCCAGGTCTAGATGTAGTAAGATACATCAATGAACCAATCATAGATTTGTATAAAGTTTGATCTACAGATTTTCCTTTAGGATCAGGCTCAATCTTGGAATTTATGTCAGCTGGAGTTCTTATGGATTGACAATCTTGCAGTTTAAATTTCTTCAAGAGTTTGTCAACAAACTTCTCTTGATTTATGAATATACTATCTACAGATTGCTTGACTTGAAGTCCGAGAAAGAAATTTATTTATCCCATAGAACTCATTTGAAATCGAGACATCATTATTTCTTCAAATTCATTGCACAATTTTGGACTTGTAGAACCAAATATGATATCATCTGCATATACTTGTACACATAAAATATCATCTGCATCCTTCTTTATAAACAAAGTTGGATCGATTTTCCCTCGTGTGTATCCATGTTGGATTAAGTGCTGTGATAATGTTTCATACCATATTCTAGGAGCTTGATCCATACAAAGCTTTGCTAAGCTTGTACACACGATGAGGAAATTCAGAATCTTCAAAACCCAGAGGTTGCTTTACGTACACATCATCGGTGATTGGACCGTACAAGAATGCACCTTTTATGTCCATTTGATACACTTAAAATCTCATGAATGATGCATAAGCCAGGAAGACACGAATTGATTCAAGTCTTGCAACTGGAGCAAATACTTCATCATAATCTATACCTTCTTCTTCAGTGTATCCTTGTGCAACAAGTCTCGCTTTATTTCGAATAACAATTCATCTATCATCAGTTTTGTTTTTGAACAACCATCTTATGCCTATGGCATTTTCTCCTTCAGGTAAATCCACAAGATTCCACACTTCTTGTTTGCTGAATTGAAGTAATTCTTCTTGCATAGCTTCAATCCAACTATTGTCCTTTAACGCTTCGGTAATGTTTTTAGGAACAATTTGAGAAAGAAAACACGAGTATAAACAAACATTTGCTTGTTCAGATTTACTCCTCGCAGTTCTCTCATTCAATGGACCGATAATCAGAGATGTTGGATGGTTCTTGTGAATACGAGATATTGGAATCGCATACTCTTGAACATGAACATCCAGATTGGTTTGATTCAAGTTAGAAAGCTGATGCAATATGTTCAAAGAATATGGATTAAAATTGAGAACTTGAGTCGGTGAGTTGATGAAGTAATCAAGATTACCGGTACCAACTATATCACCAGAGATAGATGACGTTCCAGACTCAGCTTGTACAATTTCTATACCATCATTAGGAATAGGTTGTGAAACATCTTGATTTTTTGAAATGGAATGATCTTCATCTTGTTGAGAGAGATCATCATTATTATCAAATCGAATTATTGAATCTTTGACAAAAGAGAAAAATGGATAATTTGGGCTTAAGTCATCCATATCATCAGAATATGAATCATCACTGAAAGAACCGAGATCTCCTTCAGGTTTCTTCATACATGTAGAATCAAGCAAGTTAGATTGATCAAACAAGTTAGATTGAAAAGAGTTTGACAATGAATCTAAATCAAATAACCAAGCTGGACCATTTGAAACTGATGGAAAAGAATTCTCAAGGAATTTAACATTGAATGTTTCAAGAATAACATTTGTCCTAGAGTTATAAACTCGATAGGCTTTTGAAACAGATGAATATCCAATGAAAAATCCATCATCAGATTTTGCATCAAATTTTCCTTGCTGATCACTTGAATTTAAAATTATAACTGGACAAACAAAAGATTTAAGAAAATCTATATTTGGTTTCCTGCTAAACATCAACTCATAAGGAGTTTTCAGTGTGTCTTTCACAATTAAAGTATGATTTTGTACAAAACACGCAGTAGATATGGCTTCATCCCAGAAAGTGATAGGAATTTTCGCATCTCCTAACATGGATCGTGTATCCTCAATCAAAGTTCTGTTCTTTCTTTTAGCAACTCCATTTTGTTGTTTAGTTCTAGGAGCGCTAAACTGATGAGCAATTTCTTTTTCTGCATAGAACATGTCAATATTAGCATTTTTAAATTCCGTACCATTATCACTTCTTATTATTTTTACTTTTTGATCTAATTGATTTTCAACTTTTGTGATAAATTCTTTTAATAATTCAGCCGTTTTAGATTTTGCATACTAAAAATAAACCCATGAAAATCTTGTGAAGTCATCAATGATAACAAAACAGTAAGATTTTCTTCCAATACTCTTCACATTTGTTGGTCCAAAAAGGTCCATATGCAACATTTGAAGAGGTTTAGAGTTTGAGTTTATTTGCTAGGCTTATAAGACGCTCTATGATGTTTCCCCCTTAAACATGCTGAGCAGTGATCAGTAGTGGCAAACTTCTTTGATGGAAGGCCAATGACATGATTTCCCGCTACAAGCTTGTTCATATTCTTGAAGTTGGAATATCCAAGACGTCTATGCCAAAGCTGACTTTTGTCATTTGATGCTTGAGCAATAAGGCAAGTTGGTTCTATAGATGGATCAACTTGAGACATATCCAGCTTGTACACATCTCGATCCCTAACAGCTTTAACAACCACCCAGTCTTTGTTAATCTGAAAACCTGGCTTCAAAATGTAACAAAAAGAATCATCAAAAAATACAGAATATGATTTATCACAAATTTGAGAAACGCTTAACAGATTAAAGTTCAACTGTGAGCAGAAGTTGACTTTATCGAAGCTTATTATCTCGTTGGATACTGTTCCCTCGCCTATGATTTTTCCTCCTGCATCACCACTGAAGGCGACATGTGTACCATCCTTTAACTTAAAATCTTGAAGTAAGGCATGATTGCTCGTCATATGCCGGCTGCACCCGCTATCCACATACCATGTGTTGATTGGTCTTCTTGGGCGCACCATTTCAAGAGCAATTAAGTTGAATTATCTACCAAAGCTGAGATGGTCTTGGGCTTGCCAAACTTGTCAACAATAGTAAATTTTTTAAAATGAAGTTTGTTCACATCCGGCTTGTTTTTAATGAAATTGCCAATTCTATAATTCACAAATTTTTGATCATTTTTAAGAAAATTCATACCATTGAATTGACCAATTTTTGAAAAATTTTTATTTCCAAAATTTTTATTGTTCATTCTCACTAACCTTGGAATGACTTGATTGTGAATGAATTGTTTTGGTCTCACAGAATCATTTCTTTTGAAAGATTTCAATCCTAATGAAGGTTGGTTAGTTAATCTTTGGAAATCAACAACTTGATTTCTTTTAAACTGAGGATTAACATTACCTTTGCTAAATTGTGCATTAGCAAATCCTTTCCTTGGAGAAGTCTTTCTAAAGTAACAATTTTTTGTATTGTGAGTCCGTTCATCACAGAAGGTACAGTACTTATAAAAATAAGACTCTGATGTTAAGTGATTTCTCATATCGCATATGTGACAGTACTTATTAAAAAAACATTCAGCAGTGTTGTGATTGTACATGTCACAGATTTCGCAGTACCTCTGTGGAGTTTTGAACAACTGTTTGTTAACTCTTGATGTTGATGCAACGTTTGATCCTTGTTTAGGTTTAGGAGTCGAAAAGTTAATTTTTTGTTTTTGATTTGGCAAATTTTTCTTTTGTATATTTGGTTTTGGCTTTTGTATATGAACTTCATTCTTTGATTCCTTAGGCACAAATCGTTTAACGACAGCGGAAGTCTTCGAATCTGAACGTGTTTTCAGATCAGAGTTTGATTGGTTCTTAGGAGTTTGTTTATCTTCTTGAATTAAGTTCATGTTCAAATTACCAGCAGACACAAATTTTATTGGTTTAAATTGACTTGCTTGATTTGTTGTTTTTGTCTAATTCACTTTTCTTCTTCTTCTTTGGTTCTTTGATTTTGTGGAACTTGGTTTCATTTTAGATTTAACATCTTCAGTTGAAGATTCTTTTTCAGTTTCTTTCTGTTTTTTATCTTTTTGACATTTAAACTCTAGAGTATTTAGATCATATGAGTTTGAATCTTCTGATTTTTCTTCCTTTTGTTTTGCTTTATCTTTGTTCTTAATTATCACTTCCTCCAAAACAGATTCATTTGGAACAAAAATTTTCTTACTTTTCGGTCTTGGATATGATTTAACTTTTATCGGGTGACCGTTTTTGATCTTTTCTATATCTTTTTCTTCGAAGATTTCAACATTGATTTTCTCTTCTTCACTATCAGAAATCTTGTTGTTTTTGTTTTGGAAAGCTTTAAGTTTAGCTTTATTTTCAGGAGAATGCTCATGCGTATTGAAGTTTTCTAGTGAAGTATTTCTTATAGATTCATGCACTGGTTCGTGTGTAAAACCTAAGCATGCTTTTTGATTTTCCTTTCATTCACTTACCAGTTGTTCCATAATTGTTTTGGAAATTTTGACTTTTGCTAGATCCACTTGTGTAGCAGCAAGTGCTATTTTCTCCTGTTCCAAATTCTTAGTCATTTCTTCAAGTTGTTTGGACACAAGTTCTAGTTCTTTTAAAGTTTTGTTCCATGATGTTTGCAAAGAAATTATCTTTTCATCAGATATTTTATGGTCATTTTTGAGTTTATTATGCATTAATTCTTCTTGCTTGAGCTTGTTACAAATTTTGTACGAGTAAGTTCGATAATACTCTACATGTTCAAAGCAAGATTTGGTGCATAGTTTTTCCCTTACTTCAGCTAGTATTTCAGAAAATTTAGGTGAAGAAGTCTTAGAGTTGGAAGATGAATTTTCAACCTTTGGTTGATCTGACTTTGCCATCAATGCAACTTGTTTTGAATCCTCTTTAGGATCATATTTATCACTCCAGTCGTATTCTTCTTCTTCATTCTCAGAATCATATTTACCCTTTGGATCACTATCTTCTGACCAATCTTCTCCTTGAACTTCTGCAATAAGAGATAAACTAGAGGTTAACTCAGCTGTAAACTACTTTGCATATGCACTCTAGTCGTATCCATCCTTGATGCTCACTACTAAAGCTTTCTTGGGTTCTTCAAAAGCTTTTGAGTCATCTTTAAGTTCAAGCATTGGTAAACTTTGATATAACTTTTGAAATGTCTTCTGATACTGTTGTGGAACTCTTTGATTGCTTGAACTAGCTTGACCATTTCCACCTTTGTTCCTGGGAGATTTCCATTTCCGTGAGAAGTGACCATAGCTATTGCAATTGAAACACTTGACTTAGATTTGTCAAATCCCACAGTCTTGTTAGCACTAGGCTTGTAGTTCCTGTTGACGTAGGAGTGTTCTGAGTTCTATAAGCAATCATCACCATTTGCCAGTTCAAATCCATTTCTTTCACGTCATCTGGGTCCATCTCGAATAAGTCCTGCAAAACAAGATCTAATTGAGTTAGATGACTACCTTGATATGCTTGAAAACTAGCCATGAAAGCAGTAAAAGCTGATTTGGACTCATAATCCTATAAAAGGATGTTAATAAGATCTTTAACTTTGCTAGGTTTAGCAGAGTTAGAAGATGGAGTCTCAGTATGAGTGTTAGAAGTTTGAGCTTTAGGAGGAGACTGAGGTTGATGCTGTGTTGCATAAGCAGGAGCACTTGCATATGAAGAATCTGTGAAGAACCCTGCTCCAACAAACAGATCACCTTCTTCTTCTGGTGCACTTTCATTCTTTGCCATAAATGCATTTTCCATAGTGCTAGCTGGTGATGCAACATACTTGTATTGAGACATTGATGCTGCTCTATCATTGTTCCTTGAGCTTTCATCAATCTCTACTAACTCAATTTTTGCTATCAACAAATCAAGATCCATAGGAAAGTTTTCTGTATGCTTCAACAATGTCATTATTTTTTTCCATGAAGATGGAAGTGCATTGAGAAGTCATTTTTAATACCCGCATTTGACATCTCAGTTGTAAGCTGCACAAATCTATTCATCATCTGATTTATGGTTTCACTAGATAAATGCTCAAACAGCTCTAACTGCCTCATCAGTTTCTGTTTCTTGAGATCTTGAATCTCCTTACCAACTTCACATATTATCTTCAAAGCTTTATACATAGTATATCCCATTTGATATCCATCAAGTCTAGTTAAGACTTCAAGTGGTAATCCTTTACACATCAAAGAATAGGCTTTAATATCATTCTTGACTTTCCTTAGATCATCATCTTGTAACCCATCTTCCGGATATGGTTCTGGAGAATCTCTTGTATACACAATTCCTCCATCCGGACCATCTAAAGTAATTGGAATATGAGGTCCTTTTTCTATTGACTTCCACAAGTCAGTGTTAATAGAATTAAGATGATGTTTCAATCTAAAGGACCAGTTCTTAAAGTCTGCTCTGTTCTTTAACTTGGGAACTTTGTTCTCAAAATCTTCTGATTTTACCATTTTTAATATTGTTTTTAAGAAAAGAATTTGTTTTTGTTGTTTTTAATTTTTGAATTGAAAAAAATGAATTGAAAATGTTTTTGGATTTTTTAAATTTTTTAAAAAAATTTCTAAGTGTTGAGTTGATGCGCCTAAACAGTGATGAAGCGCCCAAACAGTGGTGAAACTCCTTTGACTTTAACTGAAACGTCTAAGGGATTGCCTTAGAAGAATTCTCAAATGCCCAACTTGTAATGCGCCTGAACAGTTGTGAAACGCCCAAACAGTTCAGATGCGCCTCAAGAGTGGTAATGCGCCTGAAAATACTTAGTTTCTGGGAAGTTTCAAAGTGTCCACACAGTTGTAATGCTCCCCCACAGTGATAAAAAGCCTTGACCAAAAATGCCTTAACAGTTGTGAAACGCCTGAACAGTTGTCAAGCGCCCAAACACTTAGGTAATTTTCAGTAGTGTTTTGACCTAATGTGCCAAATTCAACAGATTCAAACGAACTCAGATCTGCTGAAAATATTCAAAAATTGTTGAATTGCTCTGAAAACTTCCAATAAGACTGTAATTTGATCGATTAACAGTCCTTCATCTTCAATTTCATCAAACAACAGCACAATTCGATCTTTAGATTGAAAAATCAGTTCGAAACATTGAAGAACAGTTCGACTACTGTTTTGATCAATTTCTCAATTTTTGAACAAATTGAACTGCAAATTGTGATTCAATTCATGTTTCTATTGATGAAACACAACTGAAATCAACAATTGTTAGATTGAATTGCTTATCAATCACAGATTCAAGTGATTCAAAAGTTTGATAGTTTGACAAACTCAAATCACTGAACCAACAGCTGTGATACCATTTGATAGGATCAAAATGGATCGATCTATGATGATATTGTAATGCAATTCAATAAAAACAAACACAAGTAATCAATTCAATGCAAACAAATCATAAAAATTCATAGTTGTTCATTGATAATAAGCATAGAAAGTACAAGTGTAGAGAAATCTGTTACAATTCGTTCAATATTGATTCCGAGGTCTACCTACTTTAAACAAACTATGCTATTTATACTATCAAAGAAAACAAAATAAGGAACATATATTTACAAATAAGTCCCTAAACTATGACAAAACTATACAAAGACTAAAAAGACTAAATGTTAATCTTCGAGAGGCATCTACACATAATATCTTCTCATGTCATGGAGATCATACAGAGGAAGATCAAGTATCTCTTGCCAAAAATAGCGTATTGACCTCCTTGATCTCTGATGACATACCACCTGTCTGCATTAGCAGTAAAGGTCCAGGATAGGATGGGTCTTCCAGTTGCAAGAGGCTCTACTTGAGTTGGAGTTGGTTGAGCAGCCTGTTCTTGCACTACCTCAGGATGCTCTGACTCATCCTAAGGTTTAAAGGTGGATGCCTTGGACTTCTTCTTAGAAACACTCTTCATGGCCCTCCTTTTCCTCCTTTTTGAAGTCTTTAACTGAGATGACTGGCCTTCTGCACTAGGTTGGTTTGTTGTGCCTTTCTCAGTTGGGTCCTATTCCCTTGCAAGTATAGAAGGAAAAGGATTTGGATCCTACTTTGGATTAGAAGATGAAGTTGGTTGAGATGCAACTCTAGGTTCAGGTTGTGTTGTCTTAATGGGTCAACCTTTACCTTAAATTTAGGTTGAGCTTGACTTAGTGGAGAATGCAAGTCAACAAGCTCTCCTATTTTAATCTTCTGCTTGATCACTGTAATGTGCTCATCCACAGTGGATAGAGACATTTGACCAAGCCTCCTTCCTGAGAATCCATACAACTTCAAGAAGCTCATCATCTTCTGCTTATCAGCAGACTTCTTTTGACCCTTTTGGATGATGGCTCTTGACTTTGAAGCTTCTTCCCTCATTTTTCTCTTAGCAGCCTTTCATTCTTTGATAACTTATTGCTCCAACTGCTTAAAATACTCGAATTAAACATTCTAATATAATAAGGGAAGAAGTGCAGATGCCTAATAGAGACCTATGACACTCAGGTTGCTAATCATGTTTTGTCTATTAACTTCCTTGTCTACCTGAGGTTATTTAGTTGCCATAGCCTCTTTCTTAGGGCTTTCCTGAACTATGGAGAGGGTAGGAGCATGCTTGTAGAGCCTTTTCTGTCTCCATTCTTCCTTGATCTTTAGGAGCAATTCTGCATCCCCTGCCTCCTTCCTTTCCTTTAACAGCTCCGTGTCTGCCAGTTCATTGAGTTCCTCTAATGGAAGAGAGATGAGTTCATCTAGGTTATAGTTTCTGGTCCCCAAGTAGTTTAATCTGGATGCCCTCAACTCATCATCCTAAGTATTTGGCCTGGGGGAAGCCCTGATAGCAGCTTCCATGAAGCCTGTAGACCCCCTTGAACTCTCTCCCCTTAGCTTCCTCTTCCTCTCTCTCTCTCTCCCCTTCTCCTCAATCTCCTTAGGAGTCATTTTCCTTTTTCCTTTGTCACGTACAGGCCTTGGTGACTCTGGATGGAGAGAGATTTGGCCTTCATTGCTTGGTTCAGCAGTCAAGCTCTAGCCAGAGAGAGGTTGTGAAGCACCTTCACCAGCTAGTGACTCACTGAGGGTTGATGATGTTGATGTGGTTCTTGTAAAAGGGTTCACAGGGTCTATCACTGGGCCTTTAGTCAAGGTATCCCCTACGAAGCTAATCTTAGGATCCACCTCAACATCCAGTTGACCAATGACATTGCCTGTTAGCCTTTGTATTCTTCTTTGCCTAAACACTTCAACAATCCTATCTTGAATCCTCTCAGCTAGTCTGTCAGCTTGCCTGCTTTGACTAGGATTGGCAAGTGGCATGTGGGCTAGAGGTAGACTTTCATAGTACTTTATGGTTTGAAACTTCAAAACCTCTTCCTGCCCTGAAGTCTATGCAAATCAGAGCTCTCCTGTCAGCATCATACCTCCACCAAAGTATTTCATTCTCAGCATCATAGGGTGGGGTAGACATAGCTCTTGGAATACCCTTCTCAAATAGACTTTGAATGAGTAAGTCCATAACAATATGGACTTGAGGAGGTTGTTGAGTGTGAACAATTGCTTATGAGATTGGTGAATCCTCAATGTCCATACTCTATGAAGAACTCCCAGGTTCTGTGATTGCTTGGACTTTCTCCCCCTTTTTGGTAGCATCACCCTCTTAAAAAGGTGAGCTAGAGGTTAAGTCTATCACATCCATTGGTTCTTGTGTTCCTGGTTGAGTCCTCGTTAAAGGTCTCCCAATTAGTTTTTCCTTAGATCAGAAATCTCAAGTTACTGATCATTGACCCTTTTTAGCTGGGTAGTCACTTGAGATTCCAAGTGACTGACTTTTGAGACTAAATAGGTGCAGGTGTGAGTCAACTTTTGCGCCTTTAGTCTTATGTTCCCCTTATCTTCATTAGAAGAATCATGGGGGGATGAGAGAATCAAACCTATGTATTCTTCCTCATCACTAGCATTTTGTTCTGGGCTGCTGGATTTCCCCTGCACCATGACAGCTTTAGGTGAAGTATCAATGGGCTGGTTTGCCATGGTTATGGTCTTAATGATGTAGTCACTTGCTAAAATGAGAGCCTCTTCCATATGGACCTCCTGAACAGGTTTAGGGAGATCCGCCTCAGTAGTAAGTGGATGATATGGGCTAGACATGGGAGAAATAGGAGTACTCATCTCTCCTTGAGCAGGGGAGGAGAAGAAAGATTCATGATACTCACTAAATCCCATGTCTTCATCATCATAGTATTCTAGGTTGGAATGGGTTGGTTTAGATCAAGAGACTGGAGATGGTAACTATCCCCTGAAGGTTGTTCATTAGAGTTAGAGACTCTGAGTGTAGGCTTAAGGCTTGGGGGGTTATGAGCTCATCTGGCTGAGCATGAGGAACCTCAGCATTAATCATTGGTAAGATGGGAGTTGTTTGCTCCTCAGGAGAAGTGGGAGCTCTAGTGTCCACTTCCTCCTATATGTATGGTGATATAGGAGCCTGCACAAACTGAGTAGCATGTGCAGGGGTTTGTTTGGATTTTCTTTGGTAGGTGATGGTTATTTGTGGTTGTATCGGTGGTTAAGAAGTAGAAGCTGTGGGTTCAACACTAACTGGTGCCGCTAGGTTGTCCCCTTGAGCAATGAGCTCTAACATTTTTCGGACAAGGGTTGTTTCTATCCCTAAGAAGCCATCAGTTGGCTTTCTCATAGTTTTGAAGATGTCGGGCTTCATCTGTCCCAATTTTAGAACATTACCTATTCCCCTTAACTCTGAGCCCCGTTTACAGTTGAGAATGTGCTGGACATATCTAGGGAACATGTAATATTCTAACGAGTCCAAGTTTGCAAGTAAATTAATGTACATAAATTGTGAATACCTAAACTTGACTCCCTGAACCATCCTATGGACTATATAGGAAAGGTCCTCTGGAACTTGGTCCCATCCTCCATGCTTGTTAGATAGACTGTGGATGAGAACATGGAGGAGGTATTTCCATTGAGAAAGAACCTTCCCTTTTCTGAAGGTCTTGACAGAGAAATCCCCTTCATAGCCTAACTGACCAAAAGAATGGTTAACAGCAGACTTGGGGAAGGAGAAATCACCTTCGACATCATCCAGCCTTAGATGTGTGCTTATGGATGCTGGAGTGATGAAGATTATCCTCCTCTTCACCGTGGCAGACAGTGCCTTCTCCCTATCCATGGTGACCTCTTGACAAGTCCTCCAGAATTCCAACAGCTGATCCTCATAGAGTGGAGGATCAATGGTGAGGGAGGTTAAGTAGTTTGATAGTGTGAGAAAGCGACTTGATTATGTTACCTCTGAGAAACTAGGATCTTTCTTAGAGTTCAACAAAGCAACTTGATTATGTTACCTATGAAGTTTCATGGAGAAATCGGGTTGCTTTCTGCGATTAAAGTTGGCTATTTTGATGTAGCTGTGTTGTGAAGGAAGATAAGATCAAGAGCGGTTTGTGGGTGAGTTTAGGTTAGAGAATTTTTCAAATGATGAAGATAGTGACAGAGGGGAAACCGTTGAGAGAATATATACGAAATGTATTTGAGAAAAAGTTAAAGCAAAAGGATAAACTTTAAAATCCGAATGTCGATCCCACCTTTAAAAAGTGCCCAAAGAGGTAATTTTCTTGGAAGCCGAAAATCGTTCGAAGGTATTTTTATCTTCGAATGTTTTAAGAAAAGCTTCTGAAGCCACTTTGGCTTCGGAAGATATTCAAAAAGTTTGTGAAAATTTTGCTTTGGAAGGAAAATTCTTAAAGAATTTTCTTCTGAGAGATGTTTGGTTTCGAAAGAGATCAGGACTTAGAAGTTTTATTCTAAAAAGAATAAATATTCCTACACTTAATTGTTTTTGGAAGAAAATTGTCCTTCAAATATATGTAAGTACTTAGAAGCATATTTAGTCTTTGGAAGATATATCCGAATTTCTTTCGAAGGTAAATGTCTTATAAGTAGTTATTTGATTTGAAGACATAATGTTCTTCCGAAGACAACTTGATGTCTTCCGAAAGAAAATATGTTTAAAAATTTATAGAAATCTAAGGAATATCTATTGAAAAAAAATTTCTTCCAAAGGAAACTAGGCTTATGAATATGATAAAATAGACAACTTAGGACACACAAGTTTTAGAAATAGAATTAATTTAAGTTTAATCATCCCAATAGGTGATACAAGATATTTAAATCTTTGTTCATCAAAAGCTTTAGTGAACAGATCAGCATATTGTTCATTTGTGTTAACTTTGAGTACTTTGATTAATCTTTTTTCAAAATTATCTCTAATCAAATGATACCTGATATTGATGTGTTTTGTCCTTGAGTACTGCACAGGATTCTCTGTAATAGAGATAGCACTGTTGTTGTCTATGTGGATTGCTGAATCAATATTTCAGATTCGTTGAGCTTGGATCTTATGATTCATCAGTTTCAGATCCGAAAATTAAAAACTAAAGATGGGTGGAAGTGTGTGAATCGAAGAACAAGGATGTGTGTGTAATGTATAATGTTATGATTTCATTGATATTGAATAACAAATTACAATGAAGAAACATATACAAACATGGATGAACATCAAACCCACCCAAAGGAGAGAAATTCTCCTTGGGTGGTGATTTACACCATGAGAAACACACACTTAAGAACTACCAGCTCTCACACACTTTGCAAGAACCACACATTACAAGTGGCACTAGTTGTTCTATTTATAATGTTATTACATCATGACCTAATTTTGACTATTTTTGTGGTCTTGAAGTTGACTTTGTCTTGTGTTTGTTTTGTTCTGTTTATCAACTTGGTCTCTGAACTTGTACAATGAGATCTTCAGTTGGCTTTGATTATGGTTTGGAAAGCTTCAGTTTATCAATTGTTGAACCCAACATGGATGGGAGTCTCTTTGAAGTTGAATCCATAGTCCAGCATCTGATTCTGAATCCAAAGCACTTGAGCATAACAGCTTGCAGCAGCAATGTATTCAGCTTCAGCAGTTGATGCGGACACACAGGATTGTTTCTTGCATTGCCATGAGACTATCCTTCCACCAAGGAATTGACATCCCCCAGATGTAGACTTTGCAGTCATATTACAGCCACAATAGTCAATATCCGTATAGGCATACAGATTGAAGTTAGAATTCTTTGGGTACCAATGGCCAAGCTTAGGAGCACCTTTGAGATATCTAAGAATCCTCTTGACAGCAACTAGGTGTGACATCTTAGGGTAGGCTTGTTATCTTGCAAAGATGCATGTGGAAAACATTATATCAGGCCTGCTGGCTATGACGTACATAAAAGACCCAATCATATCCCTGTAGAGTTGTTCATCCACACAATCCCCCTCAAGATCAGGTCCAAGGGAGTGGTTTATGGCTATGGGAGTCTTTACGACCTTATAATTAGTCATGTTGAATCTTATAAGAATGTCTTGTACATACTTTGACTGACTTATGAAGATGCCATTTTTTACTTGCTTCATTCGAATTCCTTGAAAGAAATTAAGTTCCCTCATGGCACTCATTTCAAATCTATTCTTTGTCAGACTCTCAAAGTCTTTGTTGAGCATTGGATTAGTTGACCCGAAGATAATGTCATCTATATATACATGAACCAGCATTAAGTCATTCCCTATTCCTTTAATAAAGAGAGTTCCATCTATAGTACCCCTCTTGTAGCCATGTTGACAGAGATACTGAGAGTGTCTCATACCACTTTCTTAGAGTTTGGTGCAACCCATAAAGAGCTTTATCAAGCTTGTAGACATAATAAGGATGATCTGGGTATGTAAAGACAGGCGGTTGTTTGACATACACCTTTTCATCAATCACCCCATATAAGAAAGCACACTTGACATAAACCTTGAAATCCTTGGATGTAGCAAAAGCCAGGAATATTCTAACAGCTTCAAGTCCTACTATAGGAGCAAAAACATCTATGTAGTCTTCCCTTGAGGAAGAGGACATAGGTTCCAAACCTTTTGTCTTTTGAATTGAAGTAGCTCCTCTTGCATTGCTTCAACCTAACTTCCATCCTTCAAAGCCTCATCAACTTTCTTTGGCTCTATCTTGGACAAGAAACAAGAGCATAGACAAACATTTTTGTCATGGGTTTGTCCTCTTGTTCTCACCCTGTATCAATATTTCCAATGATGTTTATGGTGGGGTGTGACTTGTGGAATCTGAGTTGACGGATCACAGCAAGTTGATTGGAAAGATCTAAATTTGAGAAATTTAGATCTGGTAATGGAGTATCACCCACCACATCAGCACACTTACCAAGAGAGGCTTGATCCAATGAGTGTGTGACATCATTATTGTTGTCTTCTATGGAGTAGATATCAGCATCAAGAAATTCGTGATCACTATCACCACCTCCATTTCCTCCTACATTTGAAGCTCCTTCATCTATGTTTTGAGCCTCTGAGCTGGAATTTATAGGTGCCTCAGATGTATCAGCTGACTTTGTCATGTTTGTGCTGATAAGATCTTCACTTGCAGGGTTAGTTACCACTGGAGCCAAGGTAGTATGCTTGCTTGGTCTTCTCAACTCAAATCTTGGGTAAGGATCTCCTGTTGATAAGTTACCTGTAGATCCTGAAACATTCTCACAAGATTTGTTAAAATAGTTTGTAACTAAATCAAGATCGAACAACCAATCAGGACCAAAACCTTTCTGTCACACCCTGAAAAGCGCACCGGAAGGGCACGCGTGTGACAAAGATAACAGAAGTTGGATTATTTCCAACAATTATTAAGCAAACAAATCATGGATACCAAAGTTAATTATTATTATAGAATGTTATTACATTGATCCAGAAAGTAGTCTTAACTTGAAAACTAAAATAGTAATAACATAATATTGTTTTTAAACATTAACAAGAGTTTTTGTTTGGCAGCGGAAATTGGGTCCCAAAATAGTATCCAAAGTTGATAAGTTTGCCATTAAAACCCTTTTCATTCCCATGCATGCCTAATCACCTGAAAACATACCCAAAAGTTTTTTAGCAAAAAGCTGGTGAGTTCACAGGTTTATATAAAAAGGTTATCATAAGTTCCTTTATAAAAAGATATGATTATCCCGGAATCAACCCCTGGATCGTCAAGGACTAGCTAGGTCCACTGACTATGATCGCAGCCAAGAGCCCCATAATCAAACCAAGACACAAAGTCCCTCAAAATCCTTTCTACATATATTTCCTCCGTACCAGACCGGTAAAACCAATCCTGAGGGGTGGTTGTCAAACCCAATAGATCTACCAATATATCCTGTGCCCTCTAAGGGTTAATGATTATGTAAGAGGGCAATCATGCGCAAATAATAAAACAACTCAAGGCCATCAAAAAGATCACACAGTTATTCCATAATCATATCACACATAAAATGTTATAACATGTTTTCCCCCAAAATACTTTAATAAAACGTTATTTAAAAATAGGGGCTGTGAAAACTCACCTTTAAATATGACAGAGAGATGATCTAGCAAAAATCAAGCCCGGAAAATAAACGACTAACTAACGCCCTAAACACAAAGGATCTATTAATTGTCAAGTAATAAGTCTATACGTAAGTTGTTTACCCAACTCACTAGACTTGTCTTGAAATCCGTTTTTAAAAATACCCGTTGGTGATTTTTGGTTTAGTTTAATAATTTGTATAATATGTGATAAATATTTATTTATTAAATAAACCATTTAACCTTTAAATAACAACCATATAACACACATAAAATAGACACATGAAAATATATAAAAATATAATGCAAAATTTACTACGCTATGTACTATACATACAACCAAACAAACAAACAAATAAACAAATAAGTAAATGAATAAATAAATAATAATAAATATTAATTCATATTAATATTTTATTTAAGATTAATATCCATATTCTTGCTCTAGTTAAGATATCTATTTCTTATATTATTACTTTATAAATATTACTTTTTAACACAACTCAAATTTTATTAATATTTTTAACAAATAATTAATTTTTTAGTAGTAAAACATATATAAAATTATTTTAGATAAAATTTTATTATAAAAATATGCTCTATTATGTTTGACCCATAATTCACCCATATATGGCAAATTTTTGACCCGAAACCGCATGATTTTACACGCATAAACGGTACATCAACCCATATATATCTTGTGACCATTTTAAATGTTTAAAAATGACTATTTCATACCAAAGATATTCTGAAATAATTTGTTAAAACTCAATTCCAAAACAGTCCATTATTTTTAACACGAAATTGTCGATTTTCGGCTTTTTCACGTGTATAAAGTCATCTCCAAAGACCTTGCTTATTATGGGTTTGTTATATACTTAAAAGCATAAGTTTTTAACTTAAACCAAAATACTATTTTCTGTCCAAAACGGGACTTGTACATAAATACTTGTTTTAGACCCGAAAATACCGTTTTTAACGCGTTTTTAAACGTAAAATGTTTACGAGATTAAACCCAATCATTAAGACTTTTATTTTTTAGTAATATTACTAACTTTTAACTTAAATTTTACAGGTTTTGAACTTATCATTCCAGATCTTACAAAGATACTTATCTTGTTAGCTATCAATTTTTATGATATGACCACTAGTGGACATGTCACATCTACACTTGAGTACATTTAGTTCTAACTTGCTTTTATCTTTTCTTAAAATCAAATGTGAATAAAAAAACTAAAATCTCCAGATCATGATCACCATATACATAAATCATTTTAATCATCTCTAAACTTATAAGTGAAGAACAAATCAAGAACAAAAGTGTAAATCAACAAAATGTTAAAAGATCATCAATACACAAAATCATCACACATATACACATACTTACGGCTCACACACGCTCACACACACACACACACACATTGTTTTACAACATATTTTCTTGATTAAAACCTTTGTTGGAACCTTAGATTTCAAGAAAAGCTAGTTTTTGGAAACAAAACTTGCAACAATCATCCAAAAGTCATGTTACATGAAATAAAAGTTAAAGGTTCATACCTACGATGAACAAATTTTGAAGATTCAAGAATGATTTCTTTGAAGATTTATTCTCCTTTGAGTTGGATTTATGCAATATTTTGCACCAAGCTCATAAGGGATCCTTGAAATCAAGAAATCAAAGCTTGAAACAAACTTTGGACGATCAAAATCAAACAAATGAGGGCTGTTCTTGGTGGTCCAGCCATGACTTTTAGAAAGAAGGGAGAGGAGAGTGTGTAGGTGATATCTAGTGAGAGAAAGGGTGGGTTGAGTGTGTGTAAAAGATGGAGTGTGAAGTTGTTTATATAGAAATAATTAAGTATGGTTAAAGTAAGTTAATCATGTGATTATATTGATGATATGGCTGGTTGGTCTCCAAGTGAGATGCCACCCAGTGTAAGGCGGGTGTCGGTCTCGTTAAATTTTTCTGTAAAAATCTTAAACGTTCGGGTTTTTACACGAAAATTTTATATAAAATCAAAGTATTAATTTGAGACTTTCCAAAGGTTCACAACATTTAATAATAGTGACGAAAATTCAAGAATTAAAATATACACAGTATAACACAGTATGCAATGGACTGTACGTTACATCAAGATAATATTTAAAAAGTCTTAATTTTTTTTTTCATCATGGTAATATTTAAAAAGTCTTAATTTTTTTTTTCGATCAACGTAAATTATAATAATTATTATTTTTCATGAATAATAATATTTTCACTTAAGATATATTAAATCCTAAAAATCAACATATATTGACCAAATTTATTTAACCAAATTGTCACCAACGCTCGTTAAAAGTTTTATCGCTACGCGACCCGGTAATTCTTAAAATTACCAATTATAAAATTTATGCACTAAGGGGCTTTGCTAGACTTTAAATGACCTTAATTATCTTAAAATTAAGTCTTATGATGCATTTAATTATTTTATCACATTTTATTAACGTACAGATATTAACCTGGAAACACGGGATGCCACACTTTCACACTAGGATTGTGCTCATTGAAGGTCACATTGGCTAACTCCTCAACTACTCTAGTTCTAAGATTGTATACTCTATAAGCCTTAGCTTGGGAAGACTTTCCAATAAAGTGTCCATCATCTGATTTCACAGCAAATTTGGCTATTTGATCTTTGGTATTCAAGATGGTGCAAGGACATCCAAATGACCCGAGGAAACCAATAAACGGTCTTCTTTTGTGCACAGCTCATAAGGAGTTTGACCATGAGTCTTAACCACTAAAACTTTGTTTTGCACGTAGGAGGCTGTGTTGACTGCCTCTGTCCAGAAGGTGATGGGCAATTTAGAGTCAGACAACATGGTTCTTGTAGCCTCAATAAGTCTCCTGTTTCTCCTCTCAGCAACACCATTTTGCTGAGGAGTCCTAGGAGCACTATATTTTCTTGTAATACCTTTTTTATCAAAAAATATATCTAGGATTTGGTTCTTAAATTCTGTTCCTTGATCACATCTTATGGTTTTGACCTTATGATCACATTGATTCTCAAGTTTCAGAATGAAGTTCTTCAAGATCTCAGAAGTCTCATCCTTAGTACTAAGGAAAAAGACCTAAGTGAATCTTGTGAAGTCATCTGTGATCACCAAACAATATGTGGTCCTTCCTATACTCATTACACTGACGGGGCCAAAGAGATCCATATGTAATAAGTGTAGGGAACTAATGATAGAGTTTCTTTCCTTTGGCTTGTGAGACCCTTTGTATTGCTTCCCTTTCAGGCATGCTACACAGTGGTCATCACTTGTAAACTCTTTCTTTGGTATTCTAGGTACCAAATCATTCTTAATTAATTTATTCATGTTTTTAAAGTTTACATGGCACATTCTTTTATGCCAGAGGAAAGACTCATCACTATTTGCTTTAGATAGAAAGCAAGAAACTTCTCCTGAGGGAGATGTTTCCCAGAGATCCATCTTGTACACGTTCCCTTTCCTAGGGGCTCTGAGTAGGATATGCTCATGAGGAATGACCACCCCAGGCTTGAGAAAAATGCACTCATTCTCACTGAAGAGCATGTTGTGTCTCTGATCACAAAATTAGGATACACTCAGTTGATCATACCCAAGCTCTTTGACAAAGTTTAACTTTTCAATGCTGAGCTTACCATTTATGACTATACCCCTTCGAGTAATGTAACCTCCAGCATCTCCTCCAAAAGCAACTGGCCCTCCATCAATTTTCTCAAAATTTTGAAGTAGAGAACCATTGCCTGTCATGTGCCTGGAACAACCACTATCAATGATCCACACATTCCTCTTGGTCTTTAGTTGTTTCTGCACAAGAAACAAATGTTTAGTTATATTTGGAAACCAAAGCCTCATTGGTCTTCGGCTTATTAAAGTGATTTGAAGACAATGTAACCGTAATTGATCCTATGTTCAAGTTTTGAGGATCATCAGCTGTTGTTGATGAAGAATGTTCAGTCACCTGGTCTTCCTTCATCTTCCATACCATATTTGGAAGATTAGACTTGACCTTCAATACTTTGGAAGTGTTGACAAATTTGGATGTTTTGGAGGCTGGGCCTTCGAAAGATATTTCTTTCATTGCAGCATGCTTTAGTACTTTGGAAGCATTCCTTTCTTCCGAGACCAACTTTTTTTCCAAAAGCAAGTTTTCACTTGTCTTCTTCTTCACCTTGGAGCTTCCGAAAGGAAAAGATTTTCCTTCCAAGCTAGCTTTTCTTTCTTCTACTCAGAATTTTTCTTTTTGATCATGTGGATGGTACTTTTATGATTGTAGATGCTATCCTTAGCAAGATGGGAAGTACTACCACATATGATACAATCCATTTGCTTCCTTCTAAGAGTAGTCTTTTGAGAGAAAGACTAAACTTGATCACTTTCTACCTCCATCTTCATCTTCACAGATGTTGCAGCAAGCTTCTTAGGGTGAGGCTTGCTTTTGGAACTAGATGGTTCAGGCTGTGTAGCAGTGGTACATAGCAGATCAGTCTTCTTCTCTTTACTGGAATGAGTTGGACATGAACTAGAATTTATGGTACTAAAGTTCATAGTTGAGTCTTCATCCTTCACCACTTCAAATCCTGCAAAGATAAACACTTGTTTCTGCTTAGAGTTGAAAGTGGCCTTGATCTCTTGAGCCTTTTTTGATTTCCTCTTGGCGTTTCTGATCAAGTTCTTCCTCTTAGACTTGGTCATCCTAGATTCTTTTCTCTCATCAGGAGAACAGTGTCCTTTCTTAGGATGATCTTCTTCACTCTTCTCAGAATCATCCTTCATTCTCTCCTCTTCATCCTCTTCATCACTGCGGTCTATAAGGGGAAGCTTATCTTCACAAGTTCCACACCTTGGAGATCTTACAGACAATAGAGTATGTGGAGGAGCTATCTTAGTAGATCCCAGTCCCTGTTTATTCTGATAACAAACTTTTGCATGCAATGTTGTGGATATCATGTTCTTGAAGGTCTCTTCTTCAAGAACACATTTTTCTACCCTGGCTTTGTTGATCACAAGCTCAGCCTAGCATTCAGTTAACTTAGTGATGAGATCTTTTATCTGAGTTCTGTGCGGATAAGATGATGGTACATCATCATAATAAACATCCAACATATATAATTTTCTTCTCGCATCCTTACACTTTTACAAGTACTCAGGACAATCATCTTGTGTGTGAACTAGACTCCCGCAACCAGTACATGAATAATAAACTTGATTCATGGTTAGTTTTAACTACTTGAGAGTAACCTACAAGATATAAAACACCTAGCACAGCACCGCACAAAACAAAATAAAAGAAAGAAAATAAAACTAAAAAAATTAAAAAAAAATAACACTTTGTGCACTAATTCCCAGGTAACGGCGCCATTTTTGATCTGGTTGTCGAGACTTGATCAAAAACAATTTATTATATCGGTCTTAGTTACCTTTATTATGTAAGGGTAAGTAAGGTCGTCTCAATAGGGTATATGTGGAAAGTGTTTAACGAATATGACTCAGTTAACTTAAAGACACGAACTTTAATATTAAAAATTTAAATTTTACACAATCCCTAAAATATTAATGCAAAAAGTAACAAACTTTAAAACAATTTTGATTAAATAATAAGAAACAATCAATTTTGGGGTTCAAGTTCTACAAGATCAATGGGTTATCAAGTGTACTTTAAGGATGCATAACATGACTCAAGATTTTAGCTTTTGATTAAAGTGATAACCAAGGAACAATCTTTTAAAACTCGTTCATTCACAAAGTTACCAATTCATCTATATCAAGTTATCTACTACTCTCAATGAGCTAACGATACCAGGAAACCGGAAACTGATGATAAACCAAATAACTTTCTTTATATACAAACTGTTTAACTCAATCAAAACCTTCAATTACATTTAATCATAAAGTGTTCAACATAAAACAACCCTAAACATGACTAACCATCTCACTTGGCAAGAACTATCCACCCGAAAGCAATCAAGAATGAACTAGCCACTCATGGTCTTCATTGAATCTTCAATCATGGTTTTGATGATAATTGTAGATGATTTGGGATGAATGTGAAGGCTTGGAATCACCAAAATTAGCTTAGAATCTTCAATCAAGATGAAGACATGCCCACAACGGATGAGTAATGGTCAGCAACGGATGAAGTCTCTAGAAGTCCAAGTGCTCATAGCGGATGAAGAACTCCATAGCTGATGACCAAGTACTCACAGTGGAAGAATAAGTCTCCACAGCTGATGAACAAGTCCAAAGCAGATGCACTTCCACAGTGGAAAACAATAAGACAAACATTCATCAAGTGTTCACAGTGGACGACTATCATACATAGCGGACAACATATGAATCATCTACCACGGACGTTTACACATCAACAGTGGAGATGTTATCATCCACAGCGGACGAATTAGACTTTGGATATTATGTATTTTTTGTTTACATAAGGGTATTTTTGTAATTGTATATAGCTATTGTGTAAAGGCTGTGAATAGTATAATAACCTAATCCTTTGAATGCTTTTGAACAATCAATACAATCATGCATTTTATATTCATCTGAGCATTCTATCACTGGCAATCACACAATCGTACACACACATAGATATCTATATTTAATCATGGGTTTTCATACTTTGATTATTGAGTATTGATTATATAACAATCTATTGTTATATTTGAGAGATTAAAAACGATTCTTAGGGGAATTCATTGTTTGTTATTGGTGTTCTAAGTTGTTTAAACACAAGAACTACTCGAACTTCATCAGCAAGAAAAAGGATCAACCCTATTGGAGAAACTAGCAGACAAAAACCAATAGCTCCATCTAAACCAAAGGCCAAGGTTTTTAGGAGAGTGTCACCTTGGTCATCTAGGCAAACTACCGAAAGCACTAAAAGGACAACCACTCAACAAGCTGTTATGTCCACAACTGCTGAATGCACGCCAATGGCTTCCATTCAGAAAAAGAAGGAGAAAGATCAAGAAAGATGTCTCCTAGCAGATCAACTTGAATTGAAAGGATTCAACTTTGATGAGGTCATGGAATGGAGTCTTGGTGAGATGAAATCCAAGCTTATAGCTGCAACTCATGCCGAAATAGAGAAATCAATAGAGCTGGCTATAAGAAAGAGAGCTAAATTAGAGAAAAAATAAGCAGAGAGAGTCAGAAATAAGACCAGAAAAAAGCAACAGATGAAGATGATCCTAAAATACTATGGTTTCTCTAGCAAAAAAGTAAGACCAATGAGTATGTCTACTCTTGATCTAAACATTAGAGAAATTAAAAAGAGGGTTGTAGCTAGTGAGCTCCCAAAGTATGAAGTAGTTAGAGAGTAATGGGAAAGACAGGAAACAAGAACCAAGAAAACTATTTAAAGCTCTTCATATCTTCCAACTGATCCATAAGTATCTCCTAACTCTAACTCCACTACCTCTGATGAGCCCATTTCATAAGTCCTTACCAAGGAGAAAGTTATACCAAAAAGAATTATTAAGGCAAGTGTGATTGACCCAGAGGTTGAGGAGAAGATACTCAAAGGAATAACATTTTTCAATGTTGGGTATGTAACCCAAATGAAGATGTTTGCAGCCAAGAGGGCAAATGGAGAAATTATATACTATGATCATAAAAATCAAATACTTGATCTTCCCCTTGATATCTTAGAGCAGATTGTTGACTACCTCGTCATATTTAGATGTAGAAATGAGAAATCCAAGATGCTACTTCAAAATGTACTGTCCTTAGTAAAGGTTAAGGTTGGTGAAGAAATCCCTAAAACTCCACTTTTAGCATATGTTCTAATAGTGGAGTAGGAATATGATCAGAAGAAAGACACATACTTTGTTAACAGATCAGCAGTTAAAAAGGTATCTTACTCAAGAATTCAACTAGTTATCTTCAACAGATTTAAGATAGCTAACCTAACCAGACTAAGGCTAAGCAACATGAGCAATGACTCTGAGGCAAAAGAAGTAAAGAAGGTACTGATGAGAATTTAAAAATCTGATCTAGAAAAGTCAAAGCAGGGTTCAGAACAAAGAAGAAAATTGAAGGAGTTTGAAGCTGCTGAAGCCACCCCATCTACTGATCTTGTACCCAATACTCAATCACAATTATCTCCTCCAACCATCCAAATTGCTCAAACTAATAAGCATGTTTCTCTAACAATCCTGTAATTTTCTCAAATAGCTAATCCTCCAACATAAAGCCAGTCTGATCAATCGAAAGATGAAGTGGTAATCACCACAACTACCAGAAGAGTAAGAAAAGGTTTGGACAATCCTTAATAAACTAATGAAGAAGTGCTCTCAAAATCTCACCAAGAAGAAGACTCAGAGGGTGGTGGTACAAACATTATCATTTAGGGATATGACTTAAAGGCTAAGAGATAATTCATTGAGAGAAAGAACAACTCCAAGTCTTTCTTCTTGTTTGAGCTAGAAGTTATGAACCTCAACTCTGAAGACCTGCAGAAGATGTTCACTTTGATCAAGGAATATGAAGGCATGCTAGATAAGTAGAAATCAATGGCTTCTATTCTGAAGATAAAGATTGCGAATAGAGTTTTAGCAAAACAAAGTAGAGCTAAAGATGAAGATGTTCTACATGTGACTCCATTGAGCATTCATGATCCAATCACACATCAGAGCTACAATTCCTCAACCAACACCTTTTGTCTAACCTTTGCTGGTCCTGGTAAAACTGAAGTCAAAGAGTTTGATCTCTTTAGACTATCTTGGCATAGCATAAAGGCCATGGTCAGTCTACCTCTTTTGACAACCCCTCAATAGATAGAAGAAGATACATGTATGAACTACTGCTAATAAGGATACTTGAAAGATAAGAAAAAGTTTGGTAGCATCATCATAGGGGGAATGTGTTGATCTTTGAAGAGGATGAAGCTACCAAAAAATCAAGAATTCAGTACTAGCTGTCAACTTCTGAATTCTACCTTATGTTGAACCACTATCAATCAAAACTCTTAAAGTGATGAACTGTTGATTGACTGACTAGCAGCACTCATATGCATGAGTTGTTGATCGACTACTACACCAGATATGACTGTATGTATCAAAGTATATTGCCGGCTGCTGTGTTCTACCTTTTGGAGACAACATAGTATTGAAGCTGCTAACTTCTGATGTGTCGATTGTCTGTCTATATTATACACATGTTTTCCTAAACTAGGAATAGATGTGAAGTGATTTATTCTTTGTTTTTAGCTTTCATATTATAAATACATCAATTGTATAGTTTTGAGGTTAGTTTGTTAGCCCACTTGTTATTTGCTGATTGTAATAGTTTGTACTCAGAAAAGATTAATCAAGTGAATACTTTGAAAGAACTTCTTGTGTCCTAACTATTAATCAAAGTAAATGAGTTTGATAAGTATGACAGTTGACATAGATTTCGCATTTGTCATCTACCGATCACTAGAAAAATATTGTTATTCTTTTAACCCGATCCAACAATGCTTCTAGTTATGCTTATATGATTGAGACTTGATCACATTAATTTATAATTCAATGTGTTCTTTGATTAAATTAGATTACATACCAACATTTTCCAATGAATCAAATACAAAATGTAAAACATTTGTTGAAGCCGAACAAACAATATCTTCATTGAAGTCGGTTAAAAGAAAAACTGAGCATTTGAAATGATCACACTGATGTGGGTGATATTAAGTTGATTCCTACTACAGGTGGCAACAAGTACTTCATCATTTTTATTTATAATTGTACTAAATAATGCTACATGTACTTACTTAAGAGTAAGGATGAAGCAATTGACAAGTTTATCTTGTACAAAACCAAGGTTGAGAATAAACTCAACAAAAAGATAAAGGTTTCAAGCAATGATAGAGGCGGAGAATATGTTTCGCCATGCTAATATATGTGCACAAAATGGAATTAATCATGAGTGCACTGCTCCTTATTCTCTATTGTAAAATGGTATTGAAGAATGAAAAAATCATACACAAAAAAATGATGAATGCAATGTTGATAAATTCTAGGTTTGGCCAAGAAATATGAGGGGAAGCTATCCTATCAGATAATTATCTTTTGAATAAGATACCTTTCAAGAAAAACATGTAACTCATTGTGAATTGTGAATTGGACGAAAACCATCCTGCAAATACTTGAAAGTGCTGGGGTGCATGGCCAAAGTGGTGGTGCCATCATCAAAGGCTCAAAAAATAGGACCCAAAATGGTGGCTTGTGTATTCATAGGTTATGCCCATTATAGTAGTGCATATCAGTTTCTTGTACATGAGGTATACACAAGTAAAGTATAATGGAATTAAGGAATGCATCATTATTTAAAGATGTGTTTCCTTGCTTGAAAAAGGAACACACAAGCTCGTCAATACAAGTTATTGATATTTTTCATAATGAAGATCAAGAACACTCAAAGCCTGAAGAGGTTGAACTTAGAAGAAGCAAAAGGAAAAGGTCTGAAAAATCTTGTGGGTCAGATTTTCTTACTTATATGGTTGATGGTGAGCCCCAAACATACCAAGAAGCGGTCACCACTTCACAAAGACCTCAATGGAAAGAAGCCAGCAAAAACAAGATGAAATCTAATGGTTCCATGATAAGTACAAGCAAGGTTAGTGATCAAAGGGTATAAGCAAAAGGAAGGTCTAACCTATTTTAATACTTACTCACTTGTTAGGTCTAGATCCACTGTATAGGTTTAGATAATAGTCATCTCTTGTAATGAACCTTTGTAAATCTCTTTCTTTTGTATGCAAGTTGTATATATGTTAACCCAAAATATTATTTTTGTTGATTGTATTAGTAATTGCAAGAAAACATCATACTTGGTCAATTTGAAAAATTGACTAAGTACAAGAACTATTTGCGGATGAACAAGTTTGTTCTTCCGTAGATGTTCTGCGGAGCTTAAATGAACAAGTCTAACATGCATCCGTAGATCTCCTGCGAAAGCACAACAACATCTTCTGAAGAACAAGTGCAAAGATCAAGTTGTTACTGTTGCAGAACAGTTTGCTCCTGAGGATGAAGTTCAAGATGAAGATCAAAGAACCAACTCCTACGGAAGGCAAACTCCTACGAAAGAACAAAATACTTGCATGATCTCTAATCATGCAAGTACAACATATGAAGTCAACAAGTCAAGCTGACTAAAGTGATGTCATCAAGTCAACATCTACAGAAGACTTCAATTTAGTCAAATCGAATATTTCATGTCGTCATGATTTATTTTCTTTCCCCATGTAAAAAGTGAATCCCTCTGCCTATAAATAGAAAGCATGGGTGCACACTTTTAGGGAACCACACCAAACCATAACATTCAGTAACAGAAAACAAAAACACTAGCAATAGCTATAGCATAACACCAAGAACACCTAGCAATTACCATATAATCAAAACATCAAAATCAATTGTAACCGATTCATTATTAATGAAAATCAATTGAATCAAACCTGTTTATCGCTTTACTTTATATTGTTTTCATTTCTATTATCTTTTGTTCATCAATTTGTGTTGTAATTTCATTTCTAAAACAATTAATTAGACATGGAGTCATGATAATTCCGCGATCATCATTCGTTAAATCAAACTGATAATTCCTGTTTCGATCCTTGGATTCATAGGTGGTATCAGAGCCGTGTGCTCATTGATCTAGATCAATTGATCTATCAGTTTTGATTAGTTGAATTGATTATTTATTTCATTACATGTATTAGTTTCTGTTTAGATATGATTATGGTTGATTCAAATTGTTTTTGGGTGTTCGTCACGGCTTAAGATTTCATTACTCAGATTTAAGCGTGTTGGTGAACAAATTAATCAAAACACTAGTTGTGTTTAGCTAATCAATAGCTAACAAATGTATTTTACTCAACAATTTGGTGTAATTGGTGAAAATCATCAAAACCCTGTTATATCGATTAGCGAGTACTGTTCCATTGGTTGATTAACCTCGATCTGCATCAGAATCATTTTGATTCGTGGATTTGTGCTGTTGATTCGATATTTCTAGGTTGTTTAAACAAATTTGAAGAAAATCTCATCATCTAACATTTCAAATTTCAAATCATCTGAGAATTCATTGAGCGATTTGACTAATTTTGACCATAACTTCTTAATTGTTAAGAGTTTGTCATTATTTACCTCATTCACAACTGAAGTCATTAATTCTAAGAAATTTATGTCTTAGTTGATTTGAATATCAATATTATTAGGGATTTGTTATTGCTTTGTGTGTGTTTGTGTCTGCGTTTCATTTACTTTTCACATTTATAGAGTATTAGATCTGTTGATAATTTGATAATTAACAAGTTAATTGAAATGAGTAATTCAATTGTAGGCTCAGCTTACCAACCTCCAAAGTTAGAGAACAAAGCTGATTTTAAAACATGAAAAATCAGATTCAGGAACCACGTTAATTATACAGATTCTGACTTATGGTGTCCATTACCGAAGGTCCTTACATTCCACCTGCTCTTGGACCTGATTACAATGACAACAATCAGCCCGTAAGTTAGAAAGATCCGTCTCCTGATGATGTTAAGAAGGTCAAAATTGATATCAAGTGTGACACTCGGTATCTTCAGGTTAACATCGTGACTTTTTCCCGTGTTACCTAATACGTGACATATTTTACGACTTTAGTGAATTATTTACTTTTGACAACTTAACAAGTTTCAACATAAAGAAATTGAACCTAAAATGTTTAAGTTCTATACTAAATAAATTTATTCATCATTTAAACAAAAAGAGTTCATTACCCTTATCCCAACCGAACAAACTCTCCACTTCAACCGGTTACATCTCTCGAAAAGAAAAAAACAAATATAATAATAAAAATATAACCTCAACTCACAGAACTTCTTCTCTTCTCAAAACCCATGTTCTCAACCCTCTCGGTGGCTTATCACCTCAGCAATTCTTCATCCACAACCATACCTATAAACGGTTTCTTCTTCCGACGTATACGTGACGACGATCCTCACCGACAGCATCTACCACCGCGAACCGCACATTCGGCAGTCACAAAAGTTAATTTGGAGCAGCCGTGTGGTACGATCTCTATGTTACTCCATTCATGTTCGTTACGTTTCGATTTCAGACCGCGGTTCGTTGGTACACTCGCGTGTGCGGGCTCAGGAGTCATGGTCGTTGGGTTGTGGAGGGGGGGGGGGGGTGTTCGAGCATGTGTATGTATGTGTAGTCTTGTGTGCGCTCTTATGTTTCAGTTTCGATCGGCGATTGTTGTGTTGTTTGCCAATAGTTGCTATATACGTACACGTTCATTATTATTAAATGTGTTGGGTATGTGTGGGTTGCATGTATGTAGAGGTATGCAGTTCTTGTGGTTACGACTTTGATGGGGGTATGTGTGGGTTGGGCGCATGAGGGTATAGTGGCCGCATGGGGGAGTGTTAAGGCTAAGGTGGGCGCATGAAGTGAATTGTAGTGGAGTTGGGCGTATGGGGGGATGTTGGTGTATACATGTGCATGATGTGAATGTGTTTGAAGTGTGTGTGTGTACATGCATTCTGCAGGTGCACGTTTGTGTGTTTTATTGTGTGTGCGTGAATGTGTGTTTACCGTGGGTGTGTGCGTGTGTTGATCTGTGATGTGTAGGTGCTATTATGTATGTGATTCTGTGTATATATATATATATGTGTGGTTGCGGTTGGGAATGGAGTTGTACATGTGGACAAAAGGTATGTATGCATGTGTGGATGGCGTGTGTGTTCGCATGTGGGTGCACAATGGATATGAGATTAAATGCATTTATGTTAGTGGGGTGTTCTTTTGGTGAGCATGTGGGTTGTGTATGGAGATGTATGTATACATGTGTGCATATGCTACTATGGTGTGTTGATAGTTGTATGTATGCATGTGCATGTTCATATATGAATGGTAAAAGGGGTGCAAGAGTCCTTAAATTACGTGTGCTCAAATTCATGGTTTTATAATATGTGTGTAAGTTACATGTGCATTGGGTGCATAGATTAGTATGCACATTATTTAAAAGAAATTTCTATATAAAATGATGTAGTTTTATACATTTGAAGTGAATCTATGTTGTGTGGGTTTGTTTGTGAATGGGAATAATCGATAGCTTGCAACGTAACCGGGCCGTGAACGGGAAACCGTACGATCACATTATTAATAATTAATATTTAATATTAATTAAATATTAAATGACGTTCAGGTTAACTGGAACCCAAATCTTTGTGCTTTTGTTTACTCGTTGCTGTGCATTTAAGGTGAGTTTACAGTCCCACTTTTCATACTATACTCTCTTTTGGGGGAGAGAAACATGCTGTTTTCATAAACTGTACATCACTTAGATTCGTAATACTGCATATACTGGTTTACTATTGTGATACCACTACGCCCTATTCGGACTATTAATATGGTATTAGCGAGGTGATTGTTAGTAGATCTACTGGGTTTGACAAACCCACCCGAGCTAGTCACGCTAGCACGACCGGTGGTCGAACGGGTGTTTAATTGACCTAATTTTCTGTTTCTGCGGTTTGGTAGCCACAGCTGAGGCACTATGTTTATTGTCTGCATCGGTTGCGAACTTGATACACTATGTAACTTTTTAAGTAGGTTAGCTACCTACGGATATTACTTTGTTTACTGTATCGGTTATTACTTGTTCTGTTATTAAAACCTGTGGACTCACCAACCTTATGTTGACACTTTAGCATGTTTCTTTCAGGTTCACAAGATGCGCACGCTTAGGATCACATCATTCATGCATTCATCGTCACACGTGCTTTATTTACCGCCTTTCAATAAATTTCATTTATTTAGTTTGTGCGTGTTGCGCTGGTTAATGATTTAAGATTTACTTATGCTTCCGCAATTACTATTATGTTTACGTTAATAACTCTGCTTTTGGGATATTTTAAACGTTAACAAATAATTATATTTTATAAATAACGTGTCGTTTGGTGTAACTAGTGGCTGAGATCCTAGAAGTCACACGCCTGACGATAATATCGCGTTCTTGGAAATTGAGGGTGTGACATCAAGGCCTATAGTATGCTTACTATGGCTTTACCTGGAGACCTCTTAATCAGATGTGATCATACAAAACAGCCAACTCATTATGGAAAATTCTTCACACTTTGTGTGAGGGAAGTGATCAGATCAGAAGCATCAGGAAGGATACCCTCTGTTCACAGTATGAGATATTTCATCATATTCAGGGTGAATCTGTTCCTCAACAACCCCACAGATACATGCAACTTATTACTGAGATGAATATCATTGAGTTGAAGTCTGCTAATGAGAAGTTAAACAAAAAGATGCTCCACTCTTTGCCTGATAAATACCCTTGATCTAAAGGCAATTGGACTAGATACTTTGGTAGCAAAGGTAAAAGCATTGGAGTTGGATGTGAAAACAAGAAACTAGAGTGTAAAAGCACCAATAGCACCATATCAATTCAAAGAAACAATCGGTGCTAGCAGTGCATTCATCTCCAATGATGATGATGAAAGCTTTGTATTGAGAGTGATGATGAAGAAGAAGCTGGTTTCTATGCAGCAAAGTCCTCTAAATCTAACTTTTAAAGTAGTTCTAACAAGAAGGTGAAAGGGAAACCTGATGATTCAAAGAGCTCAAATGCTAATGCATGAAAGGGATCCTCAACCAACAAAAGCAATACCAAATATGAATCAATTACTGTGGTTCTAGAATCAAAAGAACAAAAAGCAGCATTTGCAGCCTTCAGTTCAAGCTTTCAAGCTTATTTAGGTAGTACTCTAACTCCTGCTCATATCTGCCAACAAGACCTTGAAGAACTTCATCCTGATAAAGTAGAAGAAATGGATTTACAATGGCAAATAGCCAAGATGTGTATGAGAAGGAACAAGGGATTATCTGTTCTAGGAAGAACAACAAAAATTGGTGTTGATAAATCAAAAGTGAGGTGCTACAAGTGTAATCTGTATGGTCACTTTTCAAGTGAGTGCAATCAGTAATCAACAAATGACATGAGACAAGCAAATAAAAGGAGCTTCAAGCAACCTCAGCTTACAAACTCATCCCCACCACCCACAGGTTCTTCAGCAGGTACCAGTAACTCTAAAGAAATTAGGTTGATTATTTTGCAAGATGGTACCTATGACTGGAGCATGTATGAGAAGGAAGTCCAGGAAGAGAATCAGGCATTGATGGCTAATATGGAGAACTAAATTCCACCTATGGCCAGAGAGGTAAGGGATAGGTTATGTTCTTCCAAATGTGTTGAAGAGGTTGAAAGATACAAGGTCCATGCTCAACAATTGGCTGATGAAGTCAAAGAAACAATGATTTTGAATGAATCTCATGTAAGAGAACATAAACTGTATCAGGTCAAAATCATTTCCTTACAAAAGGATTTAGATAACCTTCTGTCTAAAAATTATAATTTAAAAGCACAAATTGAGCATCTGACCACCTCTTTAACAAAATCAATGTGTGATCATGCATCTACTGAAGTTTCACTGAAGTGAAACTTTAGAAGTTCCAATTATCATCACAGCAATATGAGAAACTATAAAATTCTCATATTGAATCAAAGAACATGTATAGGTTGGGATTTCATGCTGTTGCACCACCAATGAATGATAACTACACCACCCTACCTGTGTCCATGACCAACAGTCTATCAAATCATTTTGTATCTATCACCAAAACTGAATCAAAAGTTGAAAAATAATGAATTGGTAAATGGTGAAGATATTGAAGTCAATGAAACTGATTCATCTGAATCTGAATTTTTAAAACAAAATGAATCTGAATTTTTAAAACAAAATGAATCAGAATTTGACTTTGATGACTGTTTTGATTTGGATTAGGTTGTTGAGCCTAATGAACAAGAATGTGCTGGTTTGGGTAAGGGTAAGAATGTATTAATTGAACATATAATTCCCGAAGTTCTTGTTGAGATCAAGCTGCCTTATCCTCCCAAACAAAGAAATTTGTTGAAGACCATCTATACAAGAATTGGTCAGCTAAATAATGGAATTCATGAGCTCAACAAAAAGCACAAAAGTCAGTCAGCAAAAGAACTACGGAGGAGGAAGAGAGAATCAGTTCTGCAGAACACCTGCGGAAGAACAAGACATGTAAAGAACCATCCGTAGAAAAGCAATGGAAGAATGTTGATCTTCCAAAACAATCATCCGTAGAAGATCTACGGAAGAAGAAATCACTAGATTCAAAACAGTCTTCAGTAGAAGATCTACGGAAGAAGAAATCATCTGCTGAATCACAAACTAACATCAAGAAAGAAAAGAAATAGAGAGTTGTGAATCCAAAGCAACAAAAACCAGGTGACATCATGCTAGGAAGAGGTAATGATTCTTCAACTGCAAAGCTTGAGAAACAATTAAAGATGCAGAAGAAGGTGATAGAGTCTAAGAGTGAAGCTGAAGAAAAATATTGCAAGTGGTGTGACATGTACAACCATAATACAAATGATTGTTACTTCCGCAGTTGTTGCTCCATTTGCTACATGAATAATCATATGACTGCTGATTGTTACTTTAACAAGCACTGTGCCATCTGCAACAAAAAAACCATTTTACTCAAGAATGATACTTCAACAAAAAGAACAACACAAAAGTGCCAAAGAAGCAACAATCTGAGACTATTGAATCAGATTCACAATCTTCTGAGAGTGATGAATCAATGGTTCTAAAACAAAAGAGGCAGCAACCAAAACAGAAGGTTCTAAAAGTAAAAATGCCATCATCTGCTAATCAAACAAAGAAGAAGAAGGAGAAGCAAAATTCTCAAAGCAAGACACCTCATATGAAGGTAGATTTGAAGGAAGATGAAGCTTTCTATGATCACTTTAAGAAAGACAATCAAGTGCCGAAATCAAAGACAAAAGATGCTGAAACCTTCTCTACTCAAGTATCATCATCAAGTTTAAAGAAGAAGATACTCAAAGAAGAGGTAACAGAGGAAGTGCTTGTGGATCAAGCATAAAGTTTTTCAAGTTCATCTTCAACAGACTCATCCTCAACCCAAACAAAACATAATGAATCAATTGAGTTTAAAAAACATCATGAGACATCTAGGCTCATCCATGAGAGAGTAACAATCCTAGATAACAATGGCAAGCCCAAGACCATTAAGGCTTGGGCTTCAAGCTCTAATTGATTTCATTATTTTTGTAGGAAAATCCATGGAGGACTGACAACAAGTGGTATGTTGACAGTGGTTGTTCCAGGCATATGACAGGAAACTGTTCTCTCCTTCATGATTTCAAACATAAAAATGCTTCATATGTGGCATTTGGTGGGGATAAGAAGGGAGGTAAAATAGGACCAAGACTAGTTTCTTGGTAGTGCAAAAAGCAAACAAATGTTTCAGTATCCACAGCTCAGGCTGAGTACATAGCTGCTTCAGCCGGTTGCTCTCAAGTTTTATGATTGCAAAACCAATTACTTAATTATGGTTACAATTTTCTTCAAACACCAATTCACATTGATAACTCAGCTTCTATGTTTATCCTTGCTAATCCAGTGCAACAAGTAAAACAAAACATATTGAAATCAGATACCATTTTCTGAGAGCCTACTCAAAAAAAGGTTTAATCAAGTTGATCAAAGTGGATACAACAAATCCGCTTGCTGATTTATTCACTAAATCCTTTGATTCAGTTAGATTTAATTTCTTGATTGACTCTTTAGGCATGATCAACTTAGATTAGTCTTCATCACAAAGAAAAGCATGTTCTGTTTTTCAAATTAGTTATATAAAAAAGGCAAAATCATATATATAAAACGTATGAAAATCCAAAAAAAATTGTCTTGTTAATATGCTTTCTTGTAAAAGCAGTTCATATTATGAGAAATGATAGTACACTATGCCTTTGCTTCCTTTCCTGAATTTTATCACACAATAATGACTTATCAGATGTGATTTGATATGTGAGTAGGTTCAGCTTGAGTGGAAAATATACAAGTTCATGCATAACATAATGCTAAGGTGAATAATTGTGGACAATTCCATTTTGAGGAACAAGCCAGTAGGTCTTATCCTACTGTGATCAACTTACTCACATAAGCATACTATGTTGTGAAACTTAATAACCTCT
Organism: Flaveria sonorensis; assembly: GCA_025506505.1. Taxonomy (NCBI): domain Eukaryota; kingdom Viridiplantae; phylum Streptophyta; class Magnoliopsida; order Asterales; family Asteraceae; genus Flaveria; species Flaveria sonorensis. The sequence goes on along the minus strand of CM046435.1, from coordinate 34,488,451 downwards.
ATCTTTGCGCATCATGGACCCTTTGTTTTGTGTAAACAAAGACCTGGGTTCACAGGCACTACTATTTTACGTAAGTAAAGACCTGGTGTCCTAATGCTGATCATCAAAGAGTTCCAAAAAGGAACAACTCTAAAAGAATCCAATGTGATCAATTGTATATTAATTCAAGAGCATCAAAAATCATATCAGCATTAATAAGATTTCAATGAAATCTTAAGATAGAGCTTATAACTTTAGGAACATAGTTTTAAGTGTGAAAAAGTGATAAATTGACTCATAAACGGAGGACAAACTCTAATGTGAATTCAATGTGGAGTCCATATTTGTCTATCTTTAATCAATACCAAAATATGATAAACAACATGACAAGTTGAAACTATACCCTTGCTTGAATTTATATGGATCATAATACTTGCAATCAGCACTAGATCTATGTCTACTATTATCAAACAAAACTGTTTCAAGAAGTTGCTTAGTGTCATAGTATGATCCAATTATATGATGTAAATGCTTGTAAATATATTTTTCTGCCTATAAACAAAAATACCAAAAGATTTTGTTTTTGCTCTTTTATTTGCTAATAAGATTGACAGATTATTGCTTTTCATGTTATTCTCTTAATAAATTTTTGATAAATGCATAAGCTCATGACTAATCACAAATTTAGGAGGAGTAGTCATCAGCATAAAAACTAAGTTTATCACTTTCAAATGAAGAAAATTGGAACTTGAGCACTAACTTGGCTGCAGGATATCTGAAGTTTTAATAAATCAATCTTGCACATTTGCTATGAAGTAGAGTCAACAAGGTACAACATCAAACATCAAATGACCTAACAACATGTTAAGATCATACGGATAAAACAGCAAAAACATAACAAATTTTGCCTTCCGTAGATGTTCTGCGGAAGAATTATTTTGTTAAGGAAAACAACAAAATCATAATTTTTGCCTTCCGTAGATGTTTTGCGGAAGAATTAACCTGTTGATACGAATAAAAAGAAAAGTTTTGTCTTCCGTAGAATATCTACGGAAGAATTAACTTGTGGAAAGCCACGGAAAGGTAATGAGGGTTAAGGGTCCCACATCATTAAATAAAAGGATTTAAATTTTCTAGGCGAGTATAAATGATAACCTGACCGTTGTCATTTTTATTCACTTTTTCAGAACCCTTTTCAGAGCTAGAAAAACGCTCTCATAACATAAACCCCTTTATCCGCCAACACTCAAATTTTTCATTCCACATAAAAATGCACACCTAAAACACCATTCAAATAACATCAAATAAAAAGATTTTGGAAAGAGTTCAAGAGTTGAGAGATTTGAACAAATAATTACAAGAGTCTAAACCTAAGGGGGAGTATTGTTAGGTTTAGATTCATTGTATAGGTTTAGATTATTAGTCATCTCTTGTAATGAACCTTTGTAAATCTCTTTGTTTTGTATGCAAGTTGTATATCTGTTAACCCAAAATATTATTTGTGTTGATTGTATGTGTAATTGCAGGAAAACATCATACTTTGTCAATTTGAAAAATTGACTAAGTACAAGAACTATCCGCGGATGAACAAGTTTGTTCTTTCGTAGATGTTATGTGGAGCTTAAATGAACAAGTCTAACATGCATTCGTAGATCTCCTGCAGAAGCACAACAACATCTACTGAAGAACAAGTCCAAAGATCAAGTTGTTGTTGCTGCGGAAGAGTTTGCTCCTGAGGATGAAGTTCAAGATGAAGATCAAAGAACCAACTCCTACGGAAGGCCAACTCCTACGGAAGAACAAAATACTTGCATGATCTCCAATCATGCAAGTACAACATATGAAGTCAACAAGTCAAGCTGACTGAAGTGATGTCATCAAGTCAACATCTACGGAAAACTTCAATTTAGTCAAATAGAATATTTCATGTCGTCATGATTTATTTTCTTTCCCCATATAAAAAGTAAATCCCTCTGCCTATAAATAGAAGGCATGTGTGCACACTTTTAGGGAACCACACCAAACCATAACATTCAATAACAGAAAACAAAAACAATAGTAATAGCTATAGCATAACACCAAGAACACCTAGCAATTACCATATCATCAAAACATCAAAATCAATTGTAACCGATTCATTATTAATGGAATCAGTTGAATTAAACTTGTTTATCACTTTACGTTATATTGTTTTTATTTCTATAATCTTTTGTTCATCAATTTATGTTGCAATTTTATTTCTAAAACAATTAATTAGACATAGAGTCATGATAATTCCGCGATCATCATTCGTTCAATCAAACTAATACCTGTGAATCCAAGGATCGAAAAAAGAATTATCAGTTTGATTGAACGAATGATGATCGCGGAATTACCATGGCTTGATGTCTAATTAATTGTTTTAGAAATGAAATTGCAACACAAATTGATGAACAAAAGATAATATAAATGAAAACAATATAAAGTAAAGCGATAAACATGTTTAATTCAATTGATTTCCATTAATAATGAATCGGTTACAATTGATTTTGATGTTTTGATGATATGGTAATTGCTAGGTGTTCTTGGTGTTATGCTATAACTATTGCTATTGTTTTTGCTTTCTGTTATTGAATGTTATGGTTTGGTGTGGTGCCCTAAAAGTGTGCACCCATGCCTTCTATTTATAGGAAGAGGGATTCACTTTTTACATGGGGAAAGAAAATAAATCATGACGACATGAAATATTTGATTTGACTAAATTGATGTCTTCCGTAGATGTTGACTTGATGACATCACTTCAGTCAGCTTGACTTGTTGACTACATATGTTATACTTGCATGATTGGAGATCATGCAAGTATTTTGTTCTTCCGTAGGAGTTGGCCTTTTGTAGGAGTTGGTTCTTTGATCTTCATCTTGAAATTCATCCTCAGGAGCAAACTCTTCCGCAGCAACAACAACTTGATCTTTGGACTTGTTTTTCAATAGATGTTGTTGTGCTTCCGCAGGAGATCTACGGATGCATGTTAGACTTGGTCATTTAAGCTCCAAAGAACATCTACGAAAGAACAAACTTGTTCATCCGCAGATAGTTTTTGTACTTAGTCAATTTTCCAAATTGACCAAGTATGATGTTTTCCTGCAATTACACATACAATCAACACAAATAATATTTTGGATTAACGTATATACAACTTGCATACAAAAGAAAGAGATTTACAAAGGTTCATTACAAGAGATGACTAATCATCTAAACCTATACAATGAATTTAGACCTAACATCACTTGTGACATGAATAACCTCTATAAGGTTGGTGCTTGCGATTATAGCTTTACAAAATTTAAAAGTACATCAGATGGATATAACAACTGCTTTTCTAAATAGAGATTTAGATGAAAATATTTATACAGAGCAACCCATGGGTTTCTTTATTCCTAGCCCGGAGGGCATAGTGTGCAAAGTTATTGAGTCTTTGTATGGCTTAAAGCAAGCTCCAAAACAGTAGTACCAAAATTTTAACTAATTTATGATCAACAATGGTTTTAAAATAAATGAGTGTGGCTAATGTGTTTAAGTGAAAGACACAACTAGAGGTTATGTCATATATGACCTTATAATGAGTGATGATAACATAATCAGATCTATAAAAGATATGATGAAAGCTCAATTTAACATGAAAAACATAGGTATAGCTGATGTCATCCTTGGAGTAAAGATCATTAGAACTTAAAATGGTATTATGTTAAGTCAATCTTACTATGTGGACAAGATCCTTAAGAAATTTAAAGGAGATGACACGAGTGTTGCTCAAAATCCTATTGATACTAGTCACCGTTTATCAAAGAATAGAGGCGAGGGTGTTGATCAGTTGGAGTACTAAGGGTTTTTTTAAAGCCCCGTTCCCAGGACGCTTACAATTGGTCAATCATCTCATAAAACATTTAAAACACACCATTTTGCAGTGGAAATATAACTTTTCATTAATAAATCAAGTCATGTCAAATCATCGTATCATTTCGTTTTCATCTCAAAAATTGTATTAATACAATAACATTCTTAAAAAATGGATGCAGAGTTGAATCATCCCAAGTAGCATATGCATCCATGCCTGCACCTCCTCAGAATCAATAATTACCTGCCAATTATTATGCATACAAAAGTCAGCGATACTGTGTGAGTTTTAGTTTTATAATAAAATACTTTACTTTACGTTAAAACATTTCCTTTACTTCATACGTGATCATACATCATACATACATCTTGATGATAATTATTTATTATCTTTCATCATCGTTCATCATCATTCGTCATCGTTCATCATTCGTTTTGTTCATTTTGTTCATTAACATCATTCATCCTTATATAGATCCTGCCATATGCTATACCCCCACGTCATGCTGAAGCTGACACAATACCGAGATACGCGACAAGGATCCCATCACATCTTGGTCAATCTCAAGGATTGGACCCATGTGCGCATCATCAAGGGTTAGCTAAACCACACACAGTTGAGCAAACAACTACCTCATTGAGTTATGAACATCCGTCATTTTGCTTGCAAGACTTTCATTCATTCATTACGTTCCACTTTTTCATCATCGTTATCTTTCAATTTCATTACATAATACTTTACGTACATATACATAACACACCAAGTAAAGTCACATCATAAAACATATCATTTTGAAACCATTTTCACGTGAAAAGATAACACGTCACACACCATAACATACCATGCGAAAACTTAAACATACATCACAATCATCTCGCGCGAGAACTAGTATTTTGCACGAGAGCCTTACCATATTCAAATCCTGCACATCAAATCATCACTGTCGTACGAGAACATACATGTCACGTGAAACTTCATATCGAGCGAAAACATATCTGTCGCGCAAAAACTACCTGTCACGCGAAAACCACCTCTCGCGCAAAACCACCTGTCGCGCGAGGACCATCAGATTCAAATTTCATAAAGTACAGTCTAACTGCTCGCGTGAAAACTACGGATTTTTCCAGCCCAGTCATAACTTATTGCGTCTAAGGGCTGCTCTAACATGCTTAACAATATAACAACATCAACACAACCATAAGCACGCATTTACAAACATTTAAGTATGCATAATAGCCCCAAAACATAAAACTTGCGTAAAAAGGGGACTAGAAATTCACCTCTTGAAGTTCTAGCTCAATCACAACCTTCCCGAAGCTTTTTCCGAACAAAAACTACATAACGACGTGTTATATTCATCAATAATCTATTCTTAGTACATAACAAGAGTTACTACACGAGTTACATACCTCAAACACTTGGATTCATCACTTTCTCTCTCTACGCAACCGTTTTCTCTCTCTAACACCAGCACTTCTCGTGCGAAAATGGGGTCAGACTGGGTTATCTCATCTAATTATACCTAACTCAAACTTTTTGAATGAGGTTCTCATGCGAGAACCTCTTTTCACGTGAAAACTTTCTCTGTTTCTACTTCTTGAAATTTTTGGTTGTTACAAGTCCACCCCCTTATTTAGGTTTCGTCCTCGAAGCCTATCAGTACTCAAATAGCTACGGATAGTGTTGTCTCATCTCTTCCTCGGTCTCCCATGTAGACTCGAATCCCTTTCTATGTCTCCACTTTACTTATACAAGCGGAACCACTTTATTCCTTAGCCTTTTCTCCTTTCTATCAATGTTGGCCACTAGTTGCTCCACATAATTGAGCCGTTCATCTACCGTGATATCCTCAAGTGGCACGATCATATCTTCATCGGCTAAGCACTTTCTCATATAAGATACATGGAACATTGGGTGAATTCCACTTAACTCATCGGGTAGCTCTAACTTGTAAGCCACCTCTCCTACTCGAGCAATGATTCAGAAAGGCTCTATATACCTCGGGCTTAGCTTCCCTCGCTTTCTGAATCGGTTGATCCCTTTCCAAAGCGAGACCTTTAATATAACTCTATCAGCCACATTGAATTCGATTGGTCTACGTCTCCTATCAGCATACGACTTCTGTCTATCCTTTGTAACTTTCATAAAGGCCATGATCTTCTCCAACTTTTCAATCATAGCCTCAATCACCTCAATGTTCCCTAACTCCTTCTGTCCAATATCACCCCAACATACGGGCGTTCTACACTTTCTACCGTATCGCATCTCATAAGAAGGCATACCAATGCTGACATTATAACTGTTGTTATATGAGAACTCGGCTAATGGTAAGTGTTCATCCCAACTTCCTCCGCAATCAATGATGCATGCCCGAAGCATATCCTCGAGTGTCTGAATAGTTCTCTCCGATCGACTATCTGTTTGAGGATGGTAAGCCGTGCTGATATGTAACCTCATCCCTATCGCATCATGAAATGTCTTCCATAATTTTGATGTAAACCGAGTGTCACGGTCAGATACGATAGATATTGGCACACCTTGACGAAACACAATGTCCTTAATAAACAGATCCACCATCCTCTCAGATGAATACATCTCAGGCAGGAAATGAGCACTCTTCGTCAGACGGTCAAGGATCACCCATATGGCATCGTATCCCATTGCCGTACGTGGCAACTTCATAATGAAGTCCATGGTGATATGCTCCTATTTCAACTTGGGTATATCTAAAGGTTGGATCTTCCTGTATGGTTTCTGATGCTCCGCCTTCACTTGCAGACAAGTAAGGCACTTACTCACGTACTCCACTACATCGTGGTTCATTCCCGGCCACCATTAATCTTTCTTCATATCCTGATACATTTTCGTGGCACCGGAATGAATCGAGTATCGAGTCTTATAAGCCTCATCCATGATCTTTCCTCGTAGATCTCCATAACGAGGAATCCACATCCGCCCGAATCTGGTTCTAACACCGAGAGTGTTCTCACCCAACTCTGTGACTAGGCCCCTCATCCGCTCGGAGTTAATCCGGTCCTCCTTTAGAGTTTCTACTTGTAATTTCTTGTCCTGCTTCATCACATCAGAGGTCATAACCAACTGATAAGCCTTCACCCGAATCAGCTCGGGTCTCTCTTTTCGGCTAAGGGCATCCACCAGCACGTGGGCCTTGCCCGCATGGTAGTGGATTTCGCAATCATAGTTCTTGATAAGCTCTAACCATCTCCTTCGCCTCATGTTCAAATCCTTCTGCTCGAAGAAGTACTTCAAGCTTTTATGGTCAGTGAAGATGGGGCACTTCGTCCCGTACAAGTAGTGCCTCCAAATATTCAATGCAAAGACCACAACTGCCATCTCCAAATCATGCTTACGGTAGTTAGCTTTATGGAGCTTCAACTATCGAGACGCATAGGCTATAACCCTCCCCTATTGTATTAACACGCAGCCCAATCCCGAATAAGAAGCATCCGAATAGACCACCAAGTCTTCGCTCCCTTCGGGCAACATCAAGACAGGAGCTTGAGTCAATCTTATCTTTAGCTCTTCGAAAGCTTTCTCCTGCTCTACACCCCGTATAAACATCAAATCCTTATAGGCCAACTTAGTCAATGGTGAAGCTATCTTAGAGAAGTCTTGGATGAATCTCCTGTAGTAGCCCGCCAAAAGTAAGAAACTACAAATCTCGGATGCAATCTTTGGAGACTTCCTGGCATCACCGCCTCAACTTTTGCCGGGTCCACCATAATCCCTTCCGGGTTGACCACATGACACAAAAAATTAACTTCATGTAACCAGAACGCACACTTGAAGAACTTGGCGTACAGCTTCTCGCTTCTAAGTGTCTCTAGCACTTCCAGAATGTGACCGACATGCTCTTCTTCGCCCTTCGAATAAATCAGTGTATCATCAATAAACACCATCACTGATTTATCTAGCATAGGCTGACCCATCCGATTCATCAAATCCATAAAAGCAGATGGCACATTGGTTAAACCAAAAGACATCACGAGAAACTCATAGTGTCCATAACGTGTTCAGTTGATGGTAACCAGATCGGAGGTCTATCCTCGAGAACCAACTTGCTCCCTGGAGCTAATCAAACAAGTTATCGTAGTGTCCAACTTGAACATCCTCATACTACCATCCTTCTTCTTCAAAAATAAGACCGGAGCACCCCATGGAGAGATACTCGGTCGAATGAACCCCTTATCTAACAACTCTTGCAGCTGCATCATCAGTTCCTTCATCTCAAAGGGATCTAGACAATACAACGCCTTAGCAATAAGTTGGACACCACGTATCAGAGCGATCTAGAATTAGATCTTGCAGTCAGGTGGCACACCTAATAGATCCTCCAGGAACACGTCTGGGAAGTCACACATGACCGATACGTCCAACAATCGTGGTACTGACACATCGACATCCTTCACATAGACTAGCTAGGTACCATATCCACACCTCATATACTTCTCAGCCATAACTATCGAAATCACTTTCGGGACTGTAGACACTCTGTCGCTATAAATCATCACCGAACTCCCATAGGGTGCGGTCAATCGAATCATCTTATTGTGACACACAATACTTGCCTCATAGGCTGCTAGCCAATCCATCCTTAGGACTACATCAAACCCGCCTAAGGGCATCACGGACAACCTAGCTGAGAACCTATGGCCTTGCAACTCTATATCACAATCCTTTACCACATCAGAAATCCTGGTAGACTTACCAATGGAAGTTTCTACATCAAAGGGCTCATCAATCTTCCTACTCCTAATGGGCATCTTACTATAGAAGGTAGTAGAAATAAAACTTCTACTAGCACCATAATCAAAAAGAACAGAGGCACAAGTTTGGTTTAATAGGAATGTACCGGACACAAATTCAAGGTCCACCCTAGCCTCCTCCCGAGTCATAGTGAATGCCCTGGCCTTTGCCCTCTGCCCCTCCTTCCCAATCCCCTTCTTTGTCCCAGAGATCTCAGCCCTCGACTTCTTGCAGTCTCTACTCATGTGCCCAGTCTCGCCACAGTTGTAAGATTTCACCACGCGACAATCTCTTGCCATGTGGCCCTCCTTCCCACACTAAAAGCAGAGATTCGTTCCTCACTTACATTCTCCTACATGCTCCTTCTGCACTTCTTGCATGCCTTCTCCCTCCCTGTTATTTCCTTCCAATCATCTACTCTTTTCTTCTCACCTCCAGCCACAAAACCACCACCGAGGTACCGCTTCTCATTCTCATTCCTATCATCATTCCATTTCCTCTTCACATCCACCACCCCCACCACCTCTCGCTCATCATACAGTCTCCCCGCCAGATCGACCAATGACCTGAACGTACCTGGTCGAGCGGCGATCAGATGTCTGCGGATATCCGCCGGCAAACCTTGAATGTACCTCTTGATCTTTCGTGACATAGGTGTCACCTGCTCTGGTACCAGCCTTGCAATCTCATTGAACTTGGTCGTATATTGCTGGTGTATCATGGTCCCTCCTCCAACTGTAGGAACTCTCTCTCGATCTTGTTGAGTTCCCTGTGAGGAAAAAACTCCTCGATCACCAGCTTCTTCAATTCACTCCACCTCATCCTTCTAATTGCCCTGCTATCCTCAGCCTGGACAATGTTGTCCCAATAGCATAAGGCCGAATCCACAAATGAGTGGGTGGCAAACTTCACCTTCTGGCCCTCCCTGTACTCGCTGATATCCAACACAACCTCCATCTCTCTCAACCATCGGTGAGCAGCAGCAGCATTCCCATTCCCATTAATTGTCGGGGGGCTTGCATCTCTAGAATGCCCCATAGTTGCATCCCTTTGCATTTTCCTGCACTACTTCCTCCTCATGCTCCTCATCGTCACTAGAGGCGTCCATCTCAGTCTCGGGTTGCTCCCATTCTCCTGGGCCTCCTTCTTCACCCTCTCTCCTAACGGTTTTCCTGTTCTCCTCCTTTTCCTTCCTCTCATCCTCCTTCACGGCTCTAATAACCTCAGTCACCATAGACGACATAATCATTTGCATGACTTGATGAACCTCCTCAACCATATGGATCACTTGCAGAAGTAAGAGCCTCTTCCATATGGATCTCCTAAACTAGTTCAGGAAGATCCACCACAGTTAAGGGTAGATGATGTGGGCTAGACGTGGGTGAGTCAGAAGTACTCATCTCTTTTTGAGCATGGGTGGAGAAGAGAGACTCATGATACTCACTGAATTCCATATCTTTATCATCATAGAATTTAAGGTTAGGTATGGGTTGATTGAGGTCTAAAGGCTGAGGATGATAGCTTTCCTCTAATGGTTGTTCACTAGAGTTTTAAGACTCTGAGTGAACGCTTAAGGCTGTTGTTGATGTAGTGAGCTCATCAGGGTGAGCATGAGGAACCTCAATAGTGATCCTAGAAGTGATGGGAGTGGTTTGCTCCTCAGGGGAAGTGGGAGCTCTAGTGTCCACTTCCTTCTGCATGGGTGAGAATATGGGGGCCTGCACAACCTGAGTAGCTTGTGCAAGGGTTTGTTTGGATTTTCTTTGGTAGGTGATGGTGATTTGTAGCTGTGTGGGTGGTGCAGATATGGAAGGTGTGGGTTCAACTTTAGCTTGTGTTGCTAAGTTGTCACCTTGAGCAATGAGCTCTAATATTTTTGGGGCCAGGGTTGTTTATACCCCTAAGAAGCCAACAGTTGGCCTTCTTATTGTTCTGAAGATGCCGGGCTTCATCTGTCCCAATTTAAGAACATTACCTATTCCCCTTAACTATGAGCCCAGTTCACAATTAAGAATGTACAAGACATATCTAAGGAACATATAACATTCTAAGGAGTCCAAGTTTGCAAGTAAATTAGTATATACAAATTATGAGTACCTAAACTTGACCCCTTGTACCAATCCATAGACTATACAGGAAAGGTCTTCAGGAACTTAATCCTAACCTCCATGTTTGTTTGATAGACAGTGAATGACAACATAGAGGAGGTACTTTGATTAGGAGGAGACATTCCCTTTCTTGAAGGTTCTTACTGAGTAATCACCCTCATAGCCCATCTTCCTGAAAGACTTAGGGAAGGACAATTTGCCTTCTTTATCATCCAGCCTTAGATGAGTACGAATGGTGGCTGGAGTGATGAAAGTTGTCCTGCCTAGCACTGTGCAGACAGTGCCTTCTCTTTATCCATAATGACCTGTTGGTAGGTCCTCCAAAACTCCAAAAACCGATCTTCATATAGTGGAGGATTTATGGTGAGGGAGGTGAAGTAGTTGCTTAGAGTCAAGAAACAGAAAGTGTCTGAGAAGCCAGGATCCTTCTCAGACACTAATGGAGCAACCTGATTATGTTGTTTGTGTAGTTACATGTAGAAATCAGGCTGGTTTTGTGGATCAGGTTTGGCCATTATGAGTAGCTTTGGGATGAATGAAGGTAAGAACAAGGTCAGTTTGTGAGTATATTAAAGGTTTGAATCTTGTAGATGAAGGAGAATAGTGAAAGAGGGGGAATCATTGTACGAATATATATGGTATGGATTTGAGATAAAGTTAATATAAACAGATAAACTTTGAAATCTAATTGTCAGTCCCACTTCAGAAAAAGTGCCCAAAAAGTTAGTTTTCTTGGAAGTCTAAATCTTCCAAAGGTAATTTGTCTTAGGAAGGTTTTTAAAAAAACTTCTGAAGCCAATTTGGCTTTAGAAGATATTTCTTAGTTTTCTAAGAATTTTGCTTCTGAAGAAAAATACTTAGAGTATTTTTACTTCGTAGATAGATTTTGCTTCTAAAGATATCAAATATCAGAAATCTTATTCAATAAGAGAATAAGGCTTCTGAGACTTAATTGCTTTCGGAAGAAAATAGTCCTTCAATACATATAAGTGCTTAGTGAGAAAAATAAGCTTAAAAAGATATATCAGAACTTCTTTCGAAGGTTAATTTCTCGGAAGTAGTTATTTGTTTTGAAGACATAATTTTCTTCCAAAGACAACTTGATGTCTTCTGAAGGAAAATATATCCAAAATTCTCAAAATGCTAAGGGATATCATTTTGAAAAGTTTACTTCCAAAGTAAATAGGGCTTATATGGTGATGATATAAACAACTGAAGACATACATATTATTAAAACTAACTAGTCTTGAGTTTAGTTTAAATAAAATATACTCAAAGTTAATCATCCTAATAGCTAATACAAGATACTTAAATCTCTACTCATCAAAAGCTTTTGGAAACAGATTAGCATATTATTCATTTGTGTTAACTTTGATTATTTTTATCAATCCTTTTTTAAAATTATCTCTAATTAAATGATACCATATATTGATGTGCTTTGTCTTTGAGTGCTACACAGGATTCTCTTTAATAGAGATAGCACTATTGTTGTCTATGTGAATAGGAGTCTCCTTGAAATTGAATCCATAGTCTAGTATCTGATTCTGATTCCAAAGCACTTGAGCAAAGCAGCTTGCAGTGGCAATATATTTAGCTTCAGCAGTTGATGCAGATACACAGGATTGTTTCTTGTAATGCCATGAGACTAACCTTCCACCAAGAAATTGACATCCCCCAGACCATAGTCACTATTTGTATAAGCATACAGATTAAAGTTAGAATTCTTTAGATACCAAAGGCCCAATTTAGGAGCACCCTTGAGATATCTGAGAATTCTCTTGATAACAACCAGGTGTGACATCTTGGGGTTGGCTTGATATCTTGCACAAATACATGTAGCAAACATGATATCAGGCCTGTTGGGTATGAGGTACATAAATGACCCAATCATAGCCTAGTATAGATGTTCATCAACACACTCCCCCTCAAGATCTAGTCCAAGAGAGTGGTTTCTGGCTATGGGTGTCTTCGCAACCTTGCACTCAGTCATATGAAACCTTGTAAGTATGTCTTGCACATACTTTAACTGATTTATAAAGATGCCCGGAATATCCTAGCAGCTTCAAGTTTTGCTACAGGAGCAAAAACATCTGTGTAGTCAATCCTTTCTTCTTGTGTGTATCCTTAAACAACTGGTCATGCCTTGTTCTTGATGACAAGTCCTCTATCATACTTCTTGTTCCTAAAAACCCACTTGGTACCTATGGTAGTCTTCCCTTGAGGAAGAGGACATAGTTTCCAAACCTTCTGTCTCCGGAATTAAAGCTGCTCCTTTTGCTTTGCTTCAACCCAACTTCCATCTTTCAAAGCCTCTTCAATTTTCTTAGGCTCTATCTAGGACAAGAAACAAGAGTGAAGACAAACATTTTTATCATGGGTTTGTCCTCTTGTTCTCACCCTAGACTTAACATCTCCAATGATGTTTGTGGTGTGGTGGGACTTGTAAATTCTTAGTTGAGAAATCACAGCAAGTTGTTTGGATAGATCTAAATTAGTGAAATTATGATCTGGGACTTGAGAATCATCCACCATATCAAGAAACTTCTGTTCACTATCATCTAGTGAGTGTGTTACATCATTGTTGTTGTCTTCTATGGAGTGGTTATCAGCATCAAGAAATTCTGATCACTATCACCACCTCCATTAGAAATTCCTTCATCTAAGCTCTGTGCCCTTAGGTTGGAATTTATAGGCACTTCAGATGTATCAGCTAAAGGATTTGTCATGGTTGTTGATGAAATCAACCTAACAGTGTGATGTTTATGAACTTAGATAACAATGAGAAACATAAACAAGTTGATTCCCCCAAGGATCTTTTCAAATCTCTCAAACAAAATATAATAACAGATTGTTATACTTGTATTCAACAAACAATAATCATGGTGCGGAAACCCATGATTAATGCTATGATATCAGTGTGTGTATGTGTGTGTAATTGCTAGTGATTGAATGCTTGTATGATAATAACTGCTTGATTATATTGATTGTTCAAAAGCTTACAAAGGATTCGGGTAGTATGCTATTTATAGCCTATACAAAGAGCTATATACAATTACTGAACTACCCTTATGTAAACGAATATTACATAAATAATCCTAAGTCTATAAGCTGTCCGCTGTGGATTATTAGCTGTTCGTTGTGGATGTTAAGCTGTCCTCTATGGAATGTTCATCCGCTGTGATTGAACAGCCGCTGTAGACAGTTCATCAGCTGTTGACTTTGGCATCCGCTGTTTGTGTTGTTCATCCACTATGGGCACTTGGACTTGATCTTTATCCTTTGCATCCTCTTAGTCATCTGCTATGGACAACTCTTCATCCGCTGCCAACACTTAGCAAAAATACATTTTTATCTACAAACCTAAAAAAGAAATTTAAGCAATATTAGTATATGTTATGAGTGTTAATGATACTAATGTGTTAGTTAATTATTTTTTGAATTTTAGAACATATTATGTTTGATTATGGCAATCATTATCCTTTTAAGCATTAACCTATTAATGCACTTGTTGAGTCCAACAATACTCCCCCTAAGGATGATGTTGCCATCGCTTTAATGTTTGTTTGGTAATGTTTCGTTTGTTAGAAACAATGTGTTGTGTGTGTTGATAATTGATTGTTTGAATGTTATGCATGATTGATTGTTAATGATATTGCCATCTCTTATGTTGATAATTGAATGTTTGAATATTATGCATGATTGATTGTTTATTTGTCTGATTACATGTATGATTGTTTGATTACATGTATGATTTCTTGATTGAATGGTTGACTGTTGTTTGTTTTTGCATGATTGAATGATAGATTGTTTGTCTGATTACACATGTGTAATCAGATTACAATGTATGTTCTTATTTGTATGTGTTTTCTTCTATAATGTGTGTTGGACCAAAAGAACCAATGAGCCTGATCAGAAAAACCTTTAAGTCCCACAGACATTACAACAACTGAAGTAGTCTGCAACAGCTGAAGACATCAACTGATAACAAGGTCTGAAGACAAAGTCTGAAGTGAAAAAAGCTGAAGACAAAGTCTGAAGCTAAAGAACTGAAGACAAAGTCTGAAGACAAAAGCTGAAGACAAAGACTGAAGACCAAGTTTCAGATGTTGTCACAACAGCTGAAGAAGACCTCTTCAGTAGTTGTGATGGTTTCCTTTCAGTAGTTATATTTTCCTTTTATTCTTTTGTAATCAGTAGTTTTATGTTTCTTGTAATCAGTACTTGTAGTTTCAGTAGTTTTAGTTTCATCTTGTACTTAGCATACTCTGAGATGTTCTCAGTTGTTGTGAACATTCTCAGTAGTTTGCTTACTTTCAGTTGTTTGTAATAATTCTGTTAATGTCACTATCAAGTGACATCAGCAGACGTCACATTCCTTTATATAAGGAATGTTGACCTAATTGTAAGTTGCGAAGCTTAGCGGCTGATATACCGAAGCATTTGTGCATGAATGATATTATCCCTTTTGCAGAAAACCCTCTTTCTCTATAACCGTGTACTGTTCCATTGAATATCTATTGTGTTCTTGCTATATTTGTCTAATTCTTGTTCTAATTCCGCTGCGATTCAACTCTAATTGATCAAACTTAGATCACTGATCCTGTCAAATGGTATCAGAGCAGGTTAATCATTGATCGGTTTAACAATTGATCATTGAAACTGCTATTTCGATATCTAAAGTTTGATCGAATTAGCATATTTGCAAGAATTGGTTATAGAGATTGATCTTCTGCTGCTTCTGGTTATTCAATTTGAGTTTCTTCTTGGTTCATATTGAGTTTGTTGTGTTTTTGTGCTAAATCTGTTGAAACTTGATTGAATTGGTTTGAATCTGAGAATGACTACTCCATCTAATGACCCTCACAATACTGGCTCCTCAACCAAGCCTCCGATGCTGGTTAGGAGTGAGTATAACATATGGCAACGAAGAATGCTCCATCACCTGTCTGTTAACAGTTCAGGTTGTTGGACATCTGTGGTTCACGGTCCACACAAGCCTATGGTGAACAATCCGGAGACCAACCAAATGGTTCCGAAGAAGAAGGAGCAATACTCAGATGAAGATCGTAAACTGTTTGAGATTGATGCTAAAGCCCATGGAATTCTGGCCATGGCACTGCCTAATGAAATCTATTCTGGGCTTATGCATCATGAAACTGCTCATGACCTCTGGAATGCTTTGAAGGAACAATTCGGAGGAACTGATGAGGTCTTAGCAAACAACAGAGAAATCCTCGCCCAACAATATGAGACATTCTCTCATAGGAAGGGTGAGACACTGACTCAACAGTTTGAGCGTTTCTCCTGCTTGATCTCTGAGCTGAAAATGGTCAAGCATGAGTATACTAACAGCCAGATGAACAACAGATTCCTCAGATCACTGCCTGAGAGATGGGACACATACACCATTGTCCTACGCTCCAGTGCAAATCTGGATAGCCTATCTCTCACCCAACTCCATGGGAAACTGCTTACATTTGAAAGAGAGATAGAGCAGAAAAGGAAACTGGCATCATCAGGAAAGCTCACTGATGACTTTGTACCAGGGAACACTGCCTTGGTCGGTCATGAGTCAGAATATGCTGGATCAGAAAGCCATTATGATGAGCATATAGATTTCTCTTCAAACAGTTCTGATCATGCATTTGTTGGTGTTGACAGTCATTCTGGGTGTAATAGTGATAATTTATGCTTTATCATGGATGATTTGAAGGGTATTGCTGATGATGATTTAGAAGAGATGGATATTTTGAGCCAAATGGCCTTGATCAATATCAGATCTCAAAAGTTCTACAAGAGAACTGGTAGGAAATTTCCAGGACTCTCTGGCAAAACCAAAGTTGGTTTTGACAAGAGTAAGTTGAGGTGTCACAAATGCCACAGGCTTGGGCACTTTGCAAGAGAGTGTAGATCAACTGGATCTAACTCCTCTGCACCCTTTGTGACCTTTCCAAGCAATAGTTCACAAAACAAAGGGCAACATCCTGCTAGTTCTGGTCATCACTCACAACCTCAATCTCCTGCATATTTTGTCCCTCAGGGTCCAATGCCATATCCATATCCCTGCTATTACATGCCACAGCCAAATCCAGTTCAAGTTCCTATAGCACAACAACCTCAAGCCCTACCTGAGCCTCAACCATCTCCATCACAATCTCAACCTCATCACAGCTTCTTCACACCAGGAGTTGTTGACTGGAGCAGCTTACCAGATGATCTTTCTGGTTTCAATGAGCAATTATTTGCTGGTGCTGGTCAACATGGTGGTGAACATCCTTTTGGGAATCTTGCTCTCATGGCCCTGGAGTCTACTGAGGGTTCCTGCTCCAATGCATCATCTTCACAGGTAACCCAGGTATCTTCTGAGGCTAAAGCCAAGTTATGTTCTGAATCATGCATAGCTGCCTTTGTCTCTATTAGAGAGGCAAATGTAGCTTTAATCAATCAAAATCTTGAGCTTGAGAAAACTATTTCCAAAAGAAAAGCTGAGTATGAGTCTGCTCTTAATGACAAAGATGATGAGATTTACAAGCTTAAATGCCAACTTAATGATGAAAAGGCTAAGGTAGAGGTCATACTTGAGAACCACAGAAGTCTCAAAGAGACACTTGCAGCTACCCAAGTTGAGTGTGACCGCTGGGTAACATCCTGCAAGGGATTTGAAATGCTTCTCAGCAAGCAAACAGCTTCAAATGTGAAGTTTGGAATAGGTTACAATCATACTGCACCACCTACTGATTTTACTTCAAAATCAATAGTAAAATCTGAAGGTGAAAGTAATTTCCAAACCACATCATCATGTGATTCATCCTTAAATGATAATACAAAATTAGAGGATGAAGTCAGTGTTAAGATCTCAGCAAATCAATTGCCTGATGGTTTAAATGCTGATAAACACATGAAGCTGAGCAATTCAGATGTTGTCCCTCAAAGTACTCCAAGTACTAAAGGGCAAGTCTGAAAAGCATTTCAAATCTGCTGAAATAAAAGGATTAACAACTGCTGAGGAATCTATCATACGGTCTTTCAGGACGGATAGAGAACAGCTGAAGAACAAGTCTTCAGTTGTTACCGATCCTTCAGTACTTAACACAAGTACTGAAAGGAGGAAAGTACTGAAGATCACACCTTCAGTAGTTTCCACTTCAGTAGTTGATCAATCCAAGATGAAGAATAAGCCATGTGAAATATGTGGTAAATTCAATCATCTATCTGATGAATGCTGGTACAAAAAGGGTTCCAAACTCAACAGAGATAAGCTCATTAAAGAAGAGATTAATAAAATGAAAAATGAGTTTGAGACCAAGTTTGTACCACAGTCATCTCAAACTGATAAACCCAAGGCCTCACCAAAATCCAAAAAGAAGGATGGGGTTTATCAGAAAACAGCTGATAGTGTTCCTCATGATAAACATCAGACTAAGTCTGTGAATTTCAAGAAGGAGGAAATGGTGGGTCACAGGAACTCATCAAAAACAAGTACTGATGTGTCAAATGAGCTGAAGGCTTTAGCAACAAATCAGACACAACTTGTTATGATGGTTCAGCATTTGTTGGGGAGAGTTAACCAACTAGATGCACCTGTGATCAAACCACTGAAAAGGAAATCCAAGCCCAAATCTAAGAAATCCATTTCAGCACCATCTCCACCTTCATCAGCTGTTAATCATGAGAAACAAGTTATGGTTAAATCTGTTGATGAAAACAGACCCAAAACCAAAAAGGTTTGGGTCTCTAAAGCTAACTAGTTTCTTATGATAAATGCAGGGTTCTTCAGCATGCCAAAGAAGCATCTGGTATGTAGACAGTGGAGGATCTATGCATATGACTGGGAGCAGTTCTCTTCTTAATGACTACTCTCAAGGAAAGAAGGGATTTGTCTCATTTGGAAATGATGCTAAGGGTTACATCATCGGGAAAGGATTTGTGTCAAATGGAGAAATCAGATTTGATGATGTTAACCATGTGGAGAATCTCAAGTATAATCTACTGAGTGTCAGTCAGATGTGTGATAAAGGGCATGTTGCACTTTTCACAAGCCAGAACTGCCGGATTCTGTCTTCCAAAGTTCTGAGGCTGATTGACAAGGTATTGGATGAACATACTCTCCTGAAGGCCAACAGGATAGGAAGAGTATATGCCTTGGATTTGTCAAAGAAGATTGATTTAAAAGGTCATCCTTGCCTGTTCTCCAAGGCCTCTCCTCAGGAATCTAAACTGTGGCATAGAAGGCTGGGTCATGTTAATCTCAAAAACATGAATCAGCTGATCCACAATAGTTTAGTGAGAGGTCTACCAATAAAGGAGTTCCACTGTGATGAAACCTGCACTGCTTGTTTAAAAGGAAAACAACACAAAGTTTCATTCCCTCCTATAGAAGAACCAAAGTCCACTGCCTGCTTGCAATTACTGCACATGGATCTCTTTGGTCCTGTGAGAGTAATGAGCATGGCAAAGAAGAAATACTGTCTGGTAATTGTGGATGATTACTCCAGATTTGTATGGACCTTCTTCTTGCATTCAAAGGATGAGGCTGCTCAGACAATTATTAACTTTGTGTTGTATGTTGAGAAGCAGTATTCCCTATCAGTCAAGTGTATAAGAAGTGATAATGGAACTGAATTTAGAAACCATACACTTGATGATTTCTACCTTTCAAAAGGAATCAAGAGGCAGTATAGCATCCCAAGGACTCCAGAACAAAATGGAGTAGTGGAGAGAAAGAACAGGACCCTAATTGAAGCTGCAAGGTCCATGTTGGCTGACTCTGGTTTGCCACTGACCTTTTGGGCTGAAGCTGTCAACACAGCATGCTATGTGCAAAATAGAGCTTTAGTGAATCAGAGGTTGATGAAGACTCCTTATGAAGTTCTACATCATTTGGCTCCTCTAATTTCATTCTTCAGAGCATTTGGGTGTCCTTGTTACATTCTCAACACAAAGGATCAACTCCAAAAGTTTGATTCTAAGGTGGATGCAGGGTATTTTGTTGGGTATTCATCCACTTGCAAGGCTTACAGAGTGTTCAACTGCAGAACAAAGATGGTTGAAGAAACCTTGCATGTGAAGTTCAATGAATCTCCTAAGGACAAAATCCCACAAAACCCTGTGGAGTTGTTTGATCTGGACATACTGCAATATGTTCCTTATCAGCCTCCAGCTGTTGCAGATCATGTGAATTCATCACCTTCTGCAGCTAGTCATCCATCTGGTGGTACTGATGTTGATGATGATCCCAGTACTCACCTATTCAAGTTTAGTGATCAACTGCCTGAGTCTACTAAACTTGATGTTCCTGTAGCTTCAGTAGCACCATCCACAACAAATGCTGATGAGATTTCTGAATCCTCTACTTCATTTGACTTGCCATCTAATACTTGGTTTCAAGAATCTGGATCAACATCTGTTGCTGCTGAGCGTGCTACAAACACTTGCACAGATCTCATAGTGTACCAAGAGCTGAAGAATCACCCAATGTCTCAAATCATTGGTGATATCAATGCTGGTGTCTCAACTAGAAGTCAATTGTCCAACTTCTGCTTCTATGCTCTCTTCATCAGTCAGCAAGAGCCAAAGAACTATCATATTGCATTAAGAGACAATGGATGGGTTGATGCCATGCAGCTTGAGCTTCTTCAGTTCAAAAAGCAGCAAGTGTGGGAACTGGTTCCTCTACCCCCAGGTAAGTGTGCAATAGGCACTAAATGGGTGTTTAGGAATAAAACAGATGAAAATGGGCAAATTGTCAAGAACAAGGCCAGACTGGTTGTCCAGGGGTTTTCACAAGAAGAAGGTATTGATTATGATGAAACCTTTGCCCCTGTAGCCAGACTGGAGGCAATTAGATTGTTCTTAGCCTATGCTGCATTCCACAATCTTAAAGTTTTTCAAATGGATGTCAAAAGTGCATTTTTATATGGTAAAATAAAAGAAGAGGTTTATGTGTGTCAACCACCAGGTTTTGAGGATAATAAACATCCTGATTGGGTGTATAAACTTGATAAGGCTCTTTATGGGTTGAAACAAGCTCCTAGAGCCTGGTATGAAACACTGTCAAATTTTCTTCTTCAGAATAATTTCACTAGAGGCTCCATAGATAAAACTTTGTTCATTAAGAAAGTGGGTCAGCATAAGCTCCTTGTTCAAATTTATGTTGATGATATTATTTTTGCATCCTCTGATCCACAGTTGTGTGATGCATTTACAAAGTTGATGCAACAAAAATTCGAAATGAGTGCCATGGGAGAATTACAGTTCTTTCTAGGTTTGCAAATCAAACAAAAGGCTGATGGAACTTTCATTCATCAGTCAAAATACACAAAGAGTCTTTTGGAAAAGTTTGATTTACAAAACTGTAAGCCCTGTTCTACTCCCATGTGCAGCACCACACAACTGGATGCAGATCAGAAAGGTAAAGCTGTTGATGAAACACTTTACAGATGTATGATTGGGTCCTTGATGTACTTAACAGCTTCTAGACCAGATATTATGTTTGCAACTTGTGTTTGTGCTAGATTTCAGGCTGCTCCTAAAGAGTCTCATTTGATTGCAGTCAAGAGGATCTTTAGATATCTGCAAGGTACTCAATCTCTAGGTCTTTGGTATTCCACTGGGCACTCTTGCAAATTAGTTGCTTTTTCTGATAGTGACTATGCAGGGTGTAAATTAACTAGAAAATCAACTTCTGGTGGATGTCAATTCCTAGGCAACTGTTTGGTTTCTTGGCAGAGTAAGAAACAAACATCTGTTGCTACATCCACTGCTGAAGCCGAGTACATTGCTGCTGCAAGTTGTACATCTCAGGTACTCTGGCTTCAGAATCAATTATTGGATTATGGCATTACAGAGACTAAGACTCCATTACTAATGGATAGTGCTTCAGCTCTTTGTATTGTCAAGAATCCAGTCCAGCACTCTAGGACCAAACATATTGAGATCAGACACCATTTTATTAGGGATTGTTTTGAAAAAGGTCTGATTGATCCAAAGTTTGTTCCTAGTGCTGATGAGCTTGCAGACATATTTACTAAGCCTTTGGACAGTTCAACTTTCCAAAACCTAGTGTTAAGGCTTGGTATGCTGCAGCTAGAATAAGTGACAACTACTGATGATCTCAGTCAACAAGTACTGATGAGCATTCGTATACTATTGTCACAAATAAGTACTGATAAGTTCTTTTATCCTCAGTAGTTTTCATAACTACTGAAGACTAAATTACTTAAAAGTACTGAAGTACTCTATCTGTTGAAAAGAACTGATGTGGTTACAACTACTGATGTAGTTACAACTACTGATGTCAGTATAACAGATAAGTACTGATGACCAATGAAACGTCTGAAAATCAGACAAAAAGTCTGATAAGTGTTGAGGTCAGAATGAAACAGCTGATGAGCTAAGAATTGACGACAACAGCTGATGAGAAACTTTTCTCTTCAGTTGTTTCTACAACTGCTGTTTCACTTCATACAACTGAAGCCAAAACCATGTCTTCAGTAGTTTTACAACTACTGATGACTAACACCAAATCTTCAGTTGTTTACAACACCTGAAGCCAAAACCATGTCTTCAGTAGTTTCACAACTACTGATGACTAATACCAAGTCTTCAGTTGTTACAACTTCTGAAAGTTAAAACCAGGTCTTCAGTTGTTTTCAAACAACTGATGACAGCACCAACACTTTCAGTCGTTTTATATCAGCCTTTTCTTACCCTATAAATACCTAAACCTACTTTCAAACGTTTCATTAGCCGTTTTATGTCCTTCACTCTCTCAACAATGGCGACCATGAAACTCAAACCCAGACACAACTGTGTTGCCTACCTCTCGAAATCGGCCTTTTGGAACAAATTTGATAATGCCATCGATCTTATGGTAGATTCCCAGTACCGAACCGCTTTTCTTCTGAATCCTACCATATACCCCGATTCCCTAAGCCAATTCTGGACCAACGTCTCTGTGCAAACTGGTGAGAATGATAGCCAAATCACTCTCCAGTCGTTGGTTAACCAGAAACAGGTGGTCATCACTCCAGACATCATTCGACAAACCCTAAATCTACATGATGCCACCTGTGTCACAGAATACCCGAAAGGCACAACTGATATGTCTTTCATCAATAACGGGTATGAAGGAGACTTAAGTGCTACCACCATTCTGAAGAAGCACTTCCATGATGCTGAACGTCTTATATTCCACATGGTGAATGTCTGCCTTGCATCAAAAACCTCCTCATGGGATCAGATGTCCTCCCGATGGCAACAGGTATTATACTCTATCTTTGAACGACAAAATCTAAATTTTTCTGAGATAGTTTTCATGGAACTAAAGGATCTGGCTTTGAAACCTGTGGCAAACAGATGGATATTATATCCCAGGTTTCTCATGGCCATAATTTTAAATCAGCTAAAATCAGACGGCCTTGTTGGCCTTGGAGTCCCTGCTCCGGCTGTATTGCCTGAAGTATACTCCAGGCACAACTCTGACCCTACACTGAAAGGGGCTGCCCGGCTGCTAAAACCCAAGCAGCGGGAACCCACAGCCTCCACTTCCAGATCCAAAGTCCCCACCAAACCCAACACCAAAAAGCCCAAAAAGGCTACTCAGGGAGATGAGTCCCCTGAGGATGCCCCTGTACCACCAATACAGGAAACACTTACTGGTTCTAACCCCCCAGTAGTGTCAAAGACTCCACCAGCCCTAGCCGCTCAGGCATCCTCTCAACAGGATCCTGATGCAACCATAATTGGGGATACCACAATGCTGGAACCTATCTCAATTGAGAAGGTTACCATTGAAGAGCACCAGTCACCCCGGGTGCAATCTGCTTCAAACCTATCTCCAAATGCAACCGCCCCTCAAAGCCCAACCATTATAGTTGCACAAGTGCTGAGTCAGCTGCATTCCTCTCCTCCTCCCCAGAAACCAATTACAATGGGGAGAACCTCAACAGCTGAGGAAGAGGACCAAAATGCTGCTGATAACCCACAGCACAGGGGTTATAATGTTCAATCTCCCCGTGTAGAGGAGGAGGTTAGAACATCTGGTGAGGCTGCCACTTCTACTGATTCAGCAAATGAACAGGATGCAGTTGGTAACATCTCTAAGACCTCACCAGAGGCAACTGCCGATGAAGGACTCAGTCCTGAGGCAGGAAGTCCCCAGAACCAAGAACAAGGGGCACATGCTACAACTGATCTACACTCAGGGCATGTACATCCTGATTCAATCAGGAGGTCAGGTGATTCAGCAAAGACTGATGATGACCTGGGCTTTTTCTTCGATGTCTTAGCCCATAACACAATCCTTGAGGCTGAGGTGAGCAGACTCAAAGAACTGCTTGCCAAAATGTCTCAGGATCAAAGTCCATCTGCCCCAATAAACCCACAGATGGCACCTTCATCTGAAGGTTCACCAAACACTCAGCCACTACACTCAACTGAGCCACCAGCCACTGCTTTTGGCACCACCTCTCAGGGACAGAACCCCTCTGAGCAGATGGTTGCTACCTTTCAACATTCCTTACCTCTCATCACTCCCATCATCAATGAGATTGTGCATAAAGCCATTGATGAGAGGATCTCCTCAAATCTACAAACACTTGTTGATGATGCTGTGCAAAAGAAGCTTTCTGCCATTCAAACCCCTGAACCCAATGCACCCAAAAAGGGGGAGTCTAAGGCAGTGAAAGAAAGAAAGAGAAAGAGAGTGGAAGATGAGAAACAACAAGAGAAAGAAAAGGAGTTAGAAAAGGAAAAACAGCTGATCACATACAAGAGAAAGAAAAGTGCTGAAACTCAAAAGCCTGATGAAGAGAAATCATTGGAAGATCTGGTTAAAGAAGCTGATGAAGCTCACAGCAGATCAATGGACAGAATAATAGACCAACTCTTCAGACAGGGCTTTGATACAGCTACATTAGACACTGAGATCAGAAGGCTGGAGATTAAAGAGATACAAGAGAGATGGGCCAGTTACAGTGTGATGGAAAGGGAGAGGTTGGAGATAATGATCAGGTTTATTGCAAAATACTTGGGAAGATCATTAATTGAGATTAAATCATGGACCAGAGACAGTATTCTGGCAATAACCACCAGAATCTGTGCTTCTGAAGCATTCAATAAGGGGTTGATTATCGAAGCCTTAGATGAAGCAGGTGCTGGGAAGAGAACTGATATGGCCAAGCTTTCCAAAGCCAAACTTACCACAAAAATGCTAGATCAGCCTTCCCAAACTCCCACTCAAAAACAACCAACCCCACAACTCTCCAAACCAATCCCTAAACCTAAACTTAAACCAACTCAACCCTCAAAACCAACTCCCTTACCCCAAAAACCACCTCAAACCACATCCAATGATGCACCCAGAAGGAGGAGAAGGGTGTTGAGGATGGAAGAAGAAGAAGAAGATGATGATGAAGAAGACAGTCTGCCAATCTCTGCTGTTCTAAAAATACCTGAGCCCAGAAGTCAACAAATGATCACACCAGACTTTCAGAGGCAAATGGTGAAAGTTAAGATTGAAGAAGAAGAACAGCAGAAACAGCACGATGAGCAACTTTTGAAGATGGTTGACAAAGAGTTTCCTCAGTCATCATCTATACAAGCCATGAAGAAACACGCTCAAAGGCTGTATGCTCTCAGGCATACCTTTCAATATCAAAAGGAGAGAGTAAGGATTTGGCCAGACCCCAGGGTTAGTTCTAGAATTCATAAGAAATCCATACCAAGTAGATACAATGGCCAAGTGAGAAAGACCATAGATGCTGTTATTATGTTGGCCATTGTAGTCTCACCCTGGGAGATACTTGAAGACTTCAAGAGAGCCTACAAGTCAAAGATGACCCCTCAAACTCTAATGGAGAACAAAATGGTCAAGAAGGGGTTGTTATACAAGAGGCTTGAAGAGATCAAGAAAAATGAACTCCAGTTGTTATTAGAAGGGACTCACCCAGATGAATTTGCTTACAGAGAGATAAAACTGTTGAGTTGAAAAATGGAAAGACAGTAAAGTACCTATCAGAGTACTATGGCCCAGAGTTCTTCTTCGAAGGAGAAGCAGAAGAACTCACTAAGGAGGAACAAGTTGTTCTCCTTGAGGCCTACGTCAGAGAGTCTTATAGACTCATCAATGGGAAGTAGGTTTCATGGTTGGGATAACAGCTCTGTGTCCAGTTCCCCAAGACAGAGTTCCCTTCCATCCTTTGACATTCACATCTACTGAAACCTGTTCCCTGGCCTGTGCTTATCTGATATCTCTGAAGCTGATCAAGAGAGTATTTCTGCCAAGAATAAGTGGGACCTCAATAAGCTTAAAGGTTTTGGCTGCATTGGTTCAGGGGGAGTTTGTTGGACCAAAAGAACCAATGAGCCTGATCAGAAAAACCTTTAAGTCCCACAGACATTACAACAACTGAAGTAGTCTGCAACAGCTGAAGACATCAACTGATAACAAGGTCTGAAGACAAAGTCTGAAGTGAAAAAAGCTGAAGACAAAGTCTGAAGCTAAAGAACTGAAGACAAAGTCTGAAGACAAAAGCTGAAGACAAAGACTGAAGACCAAGTTTCAGATGTTGTCACAACAGCTGAAGAAGACCTCTTCAGTAGTTGTGATGGTTTCCTTTCAGTAGTTATATTTTCCTTTTAATTTTTGTAATCAGTAGTTTTATGTTTCTTGTAATCAGTACTTGTAGTTTCAGTAGTTTTAGTTTCATCTTGTACTTAGCATACTCTGAGATGTTCTCAGTTGTTGTGAACATTCTCAGTAGTTTGCTTACTTTCAGTTGTTTGTAATAATTCTGTTAAATGTCACTATCAAGTGACATCAGCAGACGTCACATTCCTTTATATAAGGAATGTTGACCTAATTGTAAGGTGCGAAGCTTAGCGGCTGATATACCGAAGCATTTGTGCATGAATGATATTATCCCTTTTGCAGAAAACCCTCTTTCTCTATAACCGTGTACTGTTCCATTGAATATCTATTGTGTTCTTGCTATATTTGTCTAATTCTTGTTCTAATTCCGCTGCAATTCAACTCTAATTGATCAAACTTAGATCACTGATCCTGTCAATGTGGTACTTGTATGATTGATTGTTGTTGTCAGTTATGTATGTTTGGAAGTTTGTTTGTTGAAATGTTAGACATGTTTCTTTGTTTGTTTTTGTATGTTTGTTTGTTAGAAACCTTTGTATGTTATACTATGTTCACAACGGATGGTCATTTGGTCATGCGTTGTGCACACTTGATGAAATTTTGAAATTTACAAATGATGACAAAAAGTAATACGCTGTGGTTAACCACTGTTTTCAATGCGGATGAATAACGATTCATGTGCTGTGGAATCTTTAAAATTTGTTTGTTCACAGCGGATCAACATTTGTTCATGCGCTATGGACCCTTAAAAACTTATTTGGTTGTTCACAGCGAATGAACATTTGTTCATGCGTTGTGGACACTTGAAATGATTTGTTTGATTGTTCAAAGCGGATGAACATTTGTTCATGCGCTGTGGACACTTTGATGTGATGTGTGAAGGTTTACAGCATATGATTACCTGTGTGCATACACTGTATACACTTGTATTGTTTCTACAACGGATGACTAATGCTAGTCATGCGCTGTGGAATGGCACTGTGTTCATAGCGGATGCCTTACCAACATCATACGGTGTGAACACTTGTATGTTCACTAGTGCATAGCGGATGTATGTTTTTTTGTTTGCTATATACACTTTGTGTATTTTGCATGTTATGATGGTACTGTAGCTACATCGGATGTATGCTTGTGTGTCCTCTGTGACAACAGTTGTCAAAATTTAAAATTTGTATGTTTTGGAATGATTTATTCCGAAACATATGTTCTATAAATTTTTCTTCCAAAGCAAAAATTTTGTTTGTTTTTCTTCCGAAGCATGTGTTAGTTACCCATTTTCTTCCGAAGCAAAAAATTTGTTTGTTTTTTCTTCCGAAACAAATGTTTTGTTTGTTTTTCTTCCAAATCATATGTTTGTTTTGAAATGTTTTCATCCGAAGCTTGTATGTTCAAAAATTCTTCCGAAGGAAAAGTTTTCTCCCGAAGCTTGTTTGTTAAAATTCTTCCGAAGGAAATTTGTTTGTTAAAAAAATCTTCCGAAGCAAAATTTCATTCTGAAGAATATGTTTAGAAAATATTCTACCAAAGGAAAAGTTTGTTAAAAAATCTTCCAAAGAAAAATTTTCTACCAAAGTATATCTTTGAAAAAATTCTTCCGAAGCAAAATTTGTTTTCAAAGAATATGTTTGAAAGAATGTATGTTAAAATGTTAAAATTTTAACATGATCAATATACGGATGTTAAAATATCAATCACAAGCAATATTGTTCAATATTCTGCATATGTATGTGTGTCAAACTGCTGTGTTTGGTTGGTTGCTTGACTTGGCTTTATTTAAATAACTCAAAATTTTAAAAATTTTCAAATTTTAAAATGTATGATTATGCCCATTTTTGCTGCCTTTGATATTTCCAAGTTCAATTTGTCCCCTTAAATTTTTGCATGTTTATAAAAACCTTTTATTAAATGACAAAAATTTGTATGTGTTAGAATGCAAAATTATCAAAGTCCACTTTGAGTGCTTGCTTGATAAAAGTTAGAAAGATAATACTTTATCTGACTAATAAATAAAAGATTTTCATGTTTGAACATGAATTATTTGCACATAACATGAGAACATACTAGTCTTATATTCTCACTAAGTTGTTTGAATGATTTTGAGAATAGACATAGACTAATACAATGTTGATTGCAGATATTGTGATCCACTTAAACTCATGCATGGTATTAATGATTGATTGAAATAGTGGGTGACTATCATGTTTTGAGTTGATTGATATGAGTTGTATGTACCCCATATTTGATTGTATGTTTAGAACAACCTTCCTCAAGATATGCTAGAAAATATTTTCAATACTTAAGACCTAGCTACTTAAGAGTATAAATGCTCAATTTGATACATGTTGTTTGATCATCATTGGGATTCTTTTAGCTTTGATCCACATTGGGATTCTTTTCTTTGCCTTTTTGGTATGCATCATCACTTTTAGTGCAAGGTCAACTAGGTCTGTGCTCAGCACAACAGAAGTTGTCCTTATGTTTACTCTTGGTCTGTATTTACATACAACAAAGGAAAAACAGATGCTTTTATCAATGAGAAATTTATAAACCATTTTCGCATGGTTTGTTTAGGTAACCACACACACACAAACACTTGGAAAAGTTATTTCTTACCAATACCCTAAGATGGTTTTGGTCCATAATGCATATTGATTTAGTTCATCATAAATATGCTTATCTTGAATCCAAGCCGAGCCTACTAACATATCAAACAGAGTCTTGTCAGTTTTTATTGATTTAAAAAATAGATGCAGAAGATAGTAGATGAGTGTATTATCATTTCTCATGTAAAAGTAGGATGATTCAAAAATAATTACATAATAGTAATATTTTGAACTTTTCTTGATTTTTTGATTTTTAGGATTTTTGGTTTGAGAAAATAAAGAAATGGCATACGTGTTATCAAATTAATAGAGATCATCAATAGTTAGTCCATGTAGCAATGTAATCAGACTAAGAAGATGGAATGAAACATCGGTTGTTTCTTGCATTGCCATCAGAGTTTCTGTTAATATTGATGTCCTTTATTGAATTATGGTTAATTTCTACTCCATTTGGCTCAGTTGCATCATAAACATCATGAGCAAGAAGAATGTTCCTGTCATGGGAAGGGATCAGGCACTGCTAACTTTTCTTGGGTTGGCAGGCCTCCATAACTGTCCCTATCACACTAGCAAATCAGTTAGATATTTCAACCCAGGCCATTACTGTCCTCAGCTATTCATTAGCATCTTTATATATGACTTGCTGGTATGTGTATGAGTTTGCTTTATCTGATGATGTTTCAGATTCACCTCCTAAAATTGTTTTCTTTCTCCAACATTGTTTTGATTTTGAACCAACTAACTCAACTTTGTTTGTTTAACAAAAGGAGTTTGTTTGGTTTTTGAAAATCTTTTGGTAGGTTTAGAAAATCTAGTTTGATTTTGAAAGTTTTGTGGAGGTTCAGCAAAGGATCTTTGTCCTTGATCATGTTTGTTTCTTCTGGGCATGTGATCATATTCATCAAAAGAATTATAATCATGATTATGATAATTTGATGGATGTGATCTTCTATGATAGCCATTATGCCTAGCATCATTCCTATATCTATCATACTAATGTTGTGTGTATGACCTAGGATGATATCTTGATGCCCAATAATGATGAATATCATAATGTTTAAAATCATACCCATGACAATTTGATCAAGGAGAAGAGTAGCTATGACGTCTGTTGTAGTACACATGCTCCGATCTTGGTTGGTACGACTCTGATGGATGATAAGATCTTTGACCTCTTCTGTGTTGTGATGTTGGAGAGTTGTTGGATGAACACTCTGAAGTGGTATGATTCTCCATGTCATAATTTAAACAGTAAGGAAAAGGTCTGGATATTCTTCCCTTAGGCTTGGATGATGAAGTTGGATTTGATTAGAACTTCACAGCCTTTTTTCTTGGTTGTTTTTGTTGCTTTCTCTTATGAGGACATATATATGTATCATTCTCAGTGTTTTTACACTCAGACGTGTTGTGTTAATCTGAATTGCATGTCTCGTAGAGAATTGGTTGTTGTTTTGGAGTTTCTAAAGTAGCTTTTAAGGTTGATGGTTGGATTGGATCAGGTGTAGAAGACTTGGTCTGACTTTTCTTCTTTCTTTTAGATCTGGTTTTCTTCCTCTTTACCTGTTCTTTGATTTCTTGTACCTCAGGCTTCTGCTTGTTCTTTAACTCCATCTTGATCTTTGCCTTCAGTACGGCCTTTATTAATTCTGGTTCAAGAAATACTGCTGGTTTAAATTTCTCATAGAGAACCATAGCCTTTTGTTTGTTGTTAGGCTTTGCTGCTTTGGATTTCTATGGTTGTGTTTGTTTTGGATTGATTTCTTTAATGACATGATTAGTACATGTCAATGTTGCTTTGTTTGCTTGGTTGGTCTCTTCATCACTTTCAAAACTTGCATGATCTCCATCTTGACCATCACAGGAATGAAAGATTTCATTCTGTAGTGATTCTGGTTTGAGGTACAGCTTTGATGCTGTTTCAGAAGAAGTGATTTGAGTGATAGTGGATGGTTTGTCTGTTGGATGATGATCATGCATATTTGAATCTTCTTTGACTGAACTTGTCATTGAAGTTGGCATTTCTGTGTAGTTATCATTGTAAGGAGGAGGAACAACATGGTATGTAGTTCCAGCACTCTTCTTCTAATCTCTTTATGCATCAAGTAGTTCTTCGAACTTTTTAGCAGTCAGCTTTAAATTCTCAAGTTCAACTTGTGTTGATGCGTAATCTACTTTTGTCTTTGTTAGAGACTCAGTGAGTCTTGTAACTTGAGCTTGAAGACTAAATCATTCTCCAAGGAGTTTCTACATCCTTTAGTAGAGAATTGATTTTATCTTAGAAGGCTTTATGTTGTATCTTCAATTCTGCATTTATAGCCTTTTCTGCATTGATTTCTTGATTTAGATGCTCAATGTAATGTTGCAAGTTATTGATTGTTTTGGTTGTACTTGCTTATGATATTTTGGCTTCAACTTTAGCCTTTGTGTTTGTTAACTACACAGAGAGTTTAGTTGCTTGAGCATTCAGCTTGTGGTTTTCTTTAAGCAAGTTCTCAACTTCTTCCTCTAGTGAACTGATTTGATTAGCAGAAGTTTGTAGTTCCTCTGCATTTGAAGATCTTTCCTCATTTATAATGTATGCTATATTGTTTCAATATTTCCGATATGTCGGTACTTCTTCTATGCATGCTAATGAGCATAGATTGATCTTTCTGTCTTCAGGAATTTCATGTAATGGAGGAATGTTTGTGTTGTTGATGTTTGTGGCTTTTGTAAGGTTAGCAGTTAACTCTTTAAGTTTGTTTTGTTGTTGAACCATTTTTTCTTGCAACTAGTTCATCTCTTGAGCTAAACTGATGTTTAATTGATTCAATGTCTTGATTTGTGCTTGATCATTTATTTGAGATTGTTCCATCTCTGACCTGCATTTGATCAAATCATTAGACAATGTATTGTTTGAGTTTGCAAGATCACATAAATGTAAATGCACCAGTTCTTTCTCAATGTTGTATCTTCAATTCTGCATTTATAGCCTTTTCTGTATTGATTTCTTGATTTAGATGCTCAATGTAATGTTGCAAGTTATTGATTGTTTTGGTTGTACTTGCTTATGATATTTTGGCTTCAACTTCAGCCTTTGTGTTTGTTAACTACACAAAGAGTTTAGTTGCTTGAGCATTCAGCTTGTGGTTTTCTTTAAGCAAGTTCTCAACTTCTTCCTCTAGTGAACTGATTTGATTAGCAGAAGTTTGTAGTTCCTCTGCATGTGAAGCTCTTTCCTCATTTATAATGTATGCTATATTGTTTCAATATTTCCGATATGTCGGTACTTCTTCTATACATGCTAATGAGCATAGATTGATCTTTCTGTCTTCAGGAATTTCATGTAATGGAGGAATGTTTGTGTTGTTGATGTTTGTGGCTTTTGCAAGCTTAGCAGTCAACTCTTTAAGTTTGTTTTGTTGTTGAACCATGTTTTCTTGCAACTAGTTCATCTCTTGAGCTTAACTGATGTTTAATTGATTCAATGTCTTGATTTGTGCTTGATCATTTATTTGAGATTGTTCCATCTCTGACATGCATTTGATCAAATCATTAGACAATGTATTGTTTGAGTTTGCAAGATCACATAAATGTAAATGCACCAGTTCTTTCTCAATGTGACTGATGTACAACTGGATGTTTATCTTGTCAAACAATGAATTGTTATTATTGTTTGATATGATGTTGTTGTTTGTTTTTTTGCAGCGTTTGTTTGATTTGTTGTTGTTATTTGGTTGATTGCAGCTTTTGTTTGAATTATTGTTGTTGTTTGGTTTATTGCAGCTTGGTTTCCTTTGTTTGAATTCTTGAAACCTATTTATACCTGCCGCAAGAAAGATAACTCGGTTTTCTTGAAACACGAGTGTTAGTGAATAATGTTAAATTTTTCATTTTGTTTAAAAACAAAAATGATTTGAAAATTGTTTTTGTCTTTCAATCAAAATTATGTTTTAAAAATTTTAATCGAATCCAAAGAACGTCGAAACTCAATTTAATTAGATCATCTTAATTAAAGAGTTAACTCGGTTCAATTACAATTTAGTTAAGCAGGACTAAGATTAGTCTAGCTTAATTTAAAAGTAACAATATTTGGATCTTCTCAATTAAAATTAAAATGATTTTGTGAGTTGATTAAGAGAAACTCAACTCTTTCGAAGTATATAAGTCTTGATCAACAAAAAGTCAAAATGAAGTTCTCAAATCTTCCAAGAACAAATTATAAGTTGGTCAAGATTGAAAACTTCCGAAAGCAATGAATTATTTGTTCCAAATGAAATCTTCCAAACTAAAAGAAAACTTTCGAGAACAAAGAATTCTTTCGAAAACAAAAAATCTTCAGAGAACAATTTTCAGAGAAAAATCTTCCAAGAACAAAAGGAAATTATATGTTCAAAATGGAAATCTTCCGTGTTACAAAAAATTTCAGAGATCAACTCCTTTTTCTTGTCTACTGTGTACAGATTGTATCCAAAGTGTATGTTTCTTCTAACTCATCAGCTATGGACAAAGGTGAAGATGTTTGTTCAATGTCCACTGTGGACCGAGTTTTACTTGTCCTCTATGGACATGTTTGTGTGGTTAATGTCCGCTGTGGGCTCTCTTTCTTGTCCGCTGTGGACTTTCTTGTTCAACGTCCACTGTGGATCTTTTGTTGGTTCAACTTCCGCTTTGAAGTTGAATGTCCACTGTAGATACAGTGGACAAAGATGCGTATGTTCGTTGTGTATGTTACTGATTGTTTTGATGTCCAGTGTGGACCTTTTGTTTGTTCAACGTCCGCTGTGGACTTACTTACACGTCCGTCGTGTACTATTGTGTTTAACAAATTAAACTCGTCCGCTGTGAAGTTGAATACACATATGCTGTGGATGAGTTTACACGTCCACTGTAGATGTGATTACACGTCAGCTGTGGATGTGTTTGTTCATAAGCTGTGAACACTTAGAAAAATTTGATGACAGATTGTCTTTATTCGCTGTGCAATTTAAACACATCAGCTGTGAAGACTTTGTCAAAAATGGATGTTTGAAGTGTTTGTCAGCTATGGATTTAAAACATCAGCTATGGAATTAGTGCATCAACTGTGGACTTTAACACATCAATTGTGGAAATAGTGCATCAGCTGTGGATGATAGAACACTTGGTCAAAAATTGGATTCAAAGTGTACTTTGTGTATTCTTTGTAAAATACACAAATTGATGTTTGAATGATTGTTGAATGATTCTTGAATGATTGTATGATGAACAAACGAATCAAAATATGGATTAAATCATGGATTTCGCTGATTTTGAGATTTCAAAACAGTTTCACTTTGAAAAAGTCAAACTTCATGTTCTTGAATGAACAAACTTTTTATTCCTGGGTTTCTGATTGAATTTGATAAAATCAAAGGTTATAATAGCTGTATGTAGACTCTTAGAAGATTAACATTTTGTCTTGTATGCTTTTTTATCATAGTATAGGGACTTATTAGTAAATATATGTTCCTTGTTTTGTTGATAGTATAAATAGGATACTTTATGTAGTGTAGAGGGGACAACAAAAATAGAGATTAGAAGTGAGGTCTAAGAAACAGTTAGAAAATCAGTTGAACAAACTGAACCCTTACACTTTGTATCCTGTGCATTTGCTATCAATGAAATCTATGAATTTTTTGACGTATTTGCATGTGTTGATTACTTTGTGTTTAATTTGATCATTGTATTATCATATAATCAAAGATTCGATCCTTTTGAACCGATCAATTGGTATCAGAGCCTTTCGGTTCAGTGATCAGAGCTTATCGACTTTTTGAGCTCTTTGAATCACTTGAAATCTATGATTGATTGCAATTTGATCAATTAATTGTTGTTTTCAGTTGTGTTTCATCCATAAAAACATGATTTGAATCACAATTTTGTGTTCAATTCGTTCAAATCTGAGAAATTGATCGAATTAGTGTACGAACTTTGTTCTTCATATTCGGACTGAAATTCAATCAGAATACTGATTTGTTGTTGTTGCTACATCAAATTGAGGATTAAGGATTGTTAATCGAGCTAAATACTACCTAATTGGAAGTTTTTAGATCAATTAATCAAGTTTTGAAGAGTTTGATAAGATCTAAGTTCGTTGAAGCTGATGAATTAGGCGCATTATGGTTGAAAACTACTGAAAATTGTCTAAGTATCTAGGCGCATCACCACTATTTGAGCGTTTTAGTACTGATCAGACGTTTTTCAGAGTAGGCGTTTGACCACTGTTGAGGCGTTTTATAACTATTTAGACACTTTGTGACTGCAAAAACAGTAATTCTAGGCGCATTACAACTATTTAGGCGCTTTAGAACTGTTTGGGCGTTTTATACCCCAGGCGCTTGACAACTATTTTGGGCGTTTTACAACTGTTCAGGCGCATTAGAAGTTGGGCGTTTTGAGAATTCTACTAAGGCATTCCCTTAGGTGTTTCTAAGTCAAAGTCAGGTGCTTCATAACTGTTTTGGTGTTTCACTACTGTGTAGGCGCTTGACAACTATTCAGGCGCATGAGCATAGTTTGTGCGCATAAGGTTTAGATGCATGAGCACTGTTCAGGCGCATAAGCACTATTTAGGCGCTTGGGTACTATTCAGGTGCATGAGACTAGATGAGACGCCCAACACTTGGTAATTTTTCACTTCAAACGTCTAACCCTTGGAAGCCTGCTACTTTTCAGGCGCATGAGCATAAGATGATACGCCCAACACTTGACCAAAATTTCAGACACCTGACAACTGTTTAGGTGCATGAGCTTGTTTAAAACGCCCAACACTTGAAAAAATTCCTAATAAATCACCATACTCCTAATCTGGACTTGTGAGTACTATTTAGGCGCATGGGATCCTTCCATGAGTCTTGACACTTGAACTTTTCTCATCATTCATCTGAACACTATACAAACTCATTAGCACTATTCATACTCAATTTTCAACACTTAGTCAAAATTGTTTGATTATCACTCAAATTTTCATTAATGACCATTGTAAGATCATCTGAAGATTATGAGGCTGATGCAACCAACAAGCCAGAACAACCAAGTCTTCCATGCATGCACTAAGGAACAAAGATGAACTAGCTTTGGAAGTCTTACACTCTCAATATGTCTAAGTGTAAGATCTTTCAAAGATAATAGTTTAGAAGGAGTTACTTCGGAAGTTTCATACTCAAACAGAAAATATTCTAAGTGTGAAATCTTCCGAAGCCAAAGACCAGCATATTCCGAAGCCAAAGATGAAATCTTCTGAAGCTTCAAAGACAAAGTTTTCAGAAGCTGTGAAGACTGATTTCTTCAAAGGACAGAGAAAATATGCTTTCTCTGAATCAACTTTTGATAAAGCTGACACACTTTCCGCTGCTGCTTTGGTGGTTCACCTACTTTACACAAATTGGTAAAACTTCCATGCTTTATCAAAAAGTAGGAATGGTCTTTCTCTGTAACTTACCTTACTTGTTCTTGTAGACATTTTGTATTAGGAAAAGTCAGTGAGCTATGGCATGTCATAGTCACTAGTCAAAAAGCAATCTGCCTTTTGACTTTAGATTGATCGTGTTGTCTAGATTAGTCAAATCCCAACTG
Source organism: Flaveria sonorensis (assembly GCA_025506505.1). NCBI lineage: Eukaryota > Viridiplantae > Streptophyta > Magnoliopsida > Asterales > Asteraceae > Flaveria > Flaveria sonorensis. Next base: position 34,451,893 of record CM046435.1, on the reverse strand, counting down.
TCTTTACATCTAATTGACAGTTGTAGGTTGTAGTATAAAAGTGTCTCGGGTTCTTGTAATTTATGTATGCTTTGTAACACTTGTAAAAGAACTTGAGATCAATATACAACATCCTTGAAAACCAATCTTGTTTTTTTTGTGTTCTTAGTTCTGTCTCTTTAATTTACTTGTGTTCTTAGTATTATCTGTTTTAAGTTACTAGTTCCCTATTTGAATTAACTGATCTAAGATCTCTCCTCAGTGTGAAACTAAGTGTTAAGTACCCTTAGCCGGTCCTGCATTTGGTATAAGAGCATTCCAGGCTCTTGATTTTAAGATCTCACCATCTTTAATCCTCTTAGCTTCACACATCACATAACTCTTCAAATGGCAGCTATCTCTAAGGCTGATATGGAAACTAGAACTATGAAAAAGTCCCCATTGATCACTCCTGAGGATTTTAAAACTTGGTGCCAAAGAATGGAAGGCATTATCAAGTCTCAAGATTCCAGGATGTAGGAGTCTGTTGTAAATGGACCTCATGTACCATGCACTTCTTCAGCTGCTGCTGGTGGTGGCATGATACCAAAGGAGAGGGCTAACTTTTTTGATGAAGACTGGAAAAGGATTGATATTGATCAGAAAGCCATGACAGCCCTCCAAACTTCTCTTCCAAACTCCATCTACAGAGGTTTCAAGAAGTGCAAGACCGCTAAACAGCTATGGGATGCACTGAAGCTGATGTATGTGGGGTCCAATGAAGCCAAGGAGAACAAGAAGGACCTCCTGAAGCAGCAGTTTGAAAGCCTGACCTTCAAGACAGGTGAAACCATGACTCAACAATACTTCAGGAATGTTGAGATTGTGGATACTCTGGCTGATGTTGGATTAACTATTGAGAATAGGGATATTGTTAGAAAGTTCATGTCCTTTCTTCCCAGACAATGGACACACTACTATATGGTCCTTAAGAGGACTGAAAACCTCAAGACCCTTACTCTCACTGAGTTGTATGAGATACTCAGTGGATAGCAGATGGAGATGAACATGCAAAATTCATCTGCTAACTCCAATACTCATCAGAGTTCTGCCCTTCATGTGGATGAAAGGGATAGTAGAGAACCATAACATCATCTTATCTGCTACCCTGAAACTTCACAAAGGGTCCTTTCATCACCTTCCCAGAGACACCCAGAGAGAGCTACATCCAAGGAAGCCCTTACAAGAGACAAGTTCCTCTTAAGCCTTTGTCTCTACTGATGAAAGTTTAGGAAACTTTCTCTTCACTCTTGAAGACCTGGACTGTATCCATCCAGATGATCTGGAATATATGGAGATAGTCCAGCAGATGGCTCTTCTCACTCACAGAGCCCAGAGTTTTATAAGAAGACTGGGAGAAGGTTTCCTAGCAATGCAGCCAGTGGCAAGTTTGGGCTAGACAAAAGCAAAGTAAAGTGTTACAACTGTAACCAGATGGGACACTTTTCCAGAGAATGCAAGGCACCTAAGTCAAATGGTGGCCCAAGCATCATCCAGGACAAACTACACTGAAGGAGGGCACCAGAATGAGAAGCCAAGACAGCAAGCTGCAGTTGCTGTTAAAGAAGAAGGCTTTGACTGGAGCTTCCAAGCTAAAGATGATTCTCCAAATCAAGCACTCGTGGCTGACCATGATGAAGCCAAGGTATTAGAGCATCTTTGCTCTCAGAATGTATTGCTAAAGTAAATAGATACATGTCCTACAACTTAGAAATAAGATCTGATATTGAGTCTTTAAACATTTTAAAAGCTGATTTAAGAGAGCTGAAAATGATTATAAGTTAAAATAGAAGATCTAGAGAAAACAATTTCAACTCTTAAACTGAGCAAACAAAACTACAAGACTCAAATAAAAGATCTTGTTACTAAGTTGACAGAATGCCAGGCTGAGCTTTGGATCGGCAACGCCATGGCAGAAAAATGTGTTCATGAAGAAGAGACCTTCAAGAACATAATATCCTCATCTCTGCATGCAAAACTTCGTTATCAGAATAAGAAGGGACTGGGATCTATGAGATAGCTCCTCCACAACCCTACTATCAGTAAGATCTCCAAGGTGTGGAACTGGTCAAGATGAGATGCCTCTATAGACCCACAGTGATGAAGAGGAAGAGGAGATGGTGAGGAATAACTCTGAAATAAGTGAAGAGAGTCAATCCAAAAAGGGTCACCATGCTACTGAGGGAGAGTAAAAAGGCTGGTATGACAAAGACAAAAGGAAGAACTTGATCAGAAGAGAAAAGAGAAGGACAAAGAAGGCTCAAGAGATCAAGGCCTCTTTCGACTCCAAGCAGAAACAAGTGTTCATCTCTACAAGGTTTGAAGTGGTAAAGGCTGAGGAGGAAACAACTAAAAACTCTAGTACCAGGAGTTTAGTATAGTTCCAACTCATTCCAGCAAAGAGAAGGCTGAATTGTTGTGTACCACTCCTACATAGTCTAAACCATCCTCCTCCAAGAGCAATTCTCCCTAAGAAAATTGTTGCATCATCTTTGAAAATGAAGCGTGGAGAAAGAAAGGTTCAAGTTTAGTCTTGCTCACAGAAGAAGACTCCCAGAAGGAAGCAAATGGACTGCATCATGGTGGTAGTACTTCTCATCTGGCTAAGGATTGCATCTAGAATCCTAAAAGTACTATCCACATGGTCAAAGAGATGGCTTCTGGGAAGAAGAATGAAAAGAAAGCTTCGGAAGGAAATCTGTTTCCTTCGGAAGCTCCAAAATAAATAAGAAGGCAAGTGAAAAATTGCCTTCAGAAGAAAATTGGTTTCGGAAGAGAAGGAATGCTTCCGAAGTATGAAGCTTGTGCAGTGAAAGCAAGATCTTCTGAAGGTACAGTCTCCAAATCTTCCGAAGCTGCAAAAGCTTCCGAAGCTTTGAAGGTCAAGCCAAATTTTCAAAGGTGGTATGGAAGATGAAGGAAGACCGTGTGACTGAAGATTCTTCATCAGCAATAGCAAATGATCCTCAGAGCCTGAACATAGGATCACTTACTGTTTCATTGCCTTCAACTCATTTTAACAAGTCCAAGACAATGAGGCTTGGGTTTTCAAATGTAACTAAATCATCTCTTTTTGTGCAGGGACAGCCAAAGGCAAACAGAAATGTGGTGGATCATTGATAGTGGCTGCTCCAGGCACATGACAGGCAATGAGTCCTTACTTCAAAACATTAAAAGATTTGATGGAGGACCAGTTGCTTTTGGAGGAGATGCTGGAGGTTACATTACTGGTAGGGCCAATGTTACAAATGGTAAGCTCAGCATTAAGAAGGTACAATTTGTCAAGGATCTGGGAACAATCTTCTGAGTGTGTCCTAATTTT